>WBMZ01008674.1:25535-66721 GCA_013400975.1 Atrichornis clamosus | reverse complement strand
GGGGAACAGGTGAGGGGGGGAAAAAAAAGGATAGAAAAGGTAAGGATTAAAAGGAGTATGGCCTAAAGGCGCAATAGCACTTAGCAATACTTAACAAGATTTAACTTAACTTACAAGTTAATTTAAACTTAACAATTTAGCAAACAAACAACACTTAACAGCATTAAACTTAATAGTACTTACACTTAACGTTTAACTAGACTTTTAACTTAACTTAAACAATTTAGCAAAGGATACATATAGGATTTACTACACCACAACAGTAAGTTACTTACAGGCCTGACTTACAGATCTCAAGTACTTAGGGATCCAGGAGAGCATCATTTCTCCCACATTTGCTGTGGCACACCTGCATACACACAGACATAACGAGCAGGTGGCAAGGTACCTGTGAAAAATTCCCCTCGAATTAGTGAAATACTTCAGATGCCTTTGCATCTTCTCAACACAAAGGATGGAGCCTAACGGCATGGGGGCTATCAGCCCAGGACCCCCTGACTGCAGCTCTGAGAGGCTCCACTCAGAGGGAGTTTGATGGTCCAGGAGAGCTCTAAGGGTCTCATTTTGAACCACTACTTTTACCCTGATTTAAAAAAAAAAAAAAAAGCAGGAGCTTGTGAACAGCAGCAGTTTCTAGAGCAGACATTGTTTCTGATGAGCGCAAGAGGAGCTGAGCCCAGGTGCATTTCTCAGATCATGGTGCAGCCTGGAAAGGGCTTGGGGGATGCACCACCACCAGGACCCCATCACCCAGGACCATGGAGGGTTCTTGCCACAGCCCTCTAATATTCATAGGTGGTCAATAAAGCTGAATCAGAGCCAGAAGGTGAGACATCACTAGGGCAAGAAATAAACTGAAATAAATGAGAGAAGGCACCTGGGGAGATAAATAACAGCATGGCCACAGCAGGCCTTAGAGAAGAGTTTCCGTCAGAGGCTGGTTTACACCCAAATGCTGCAAGGTGATGTGTCAGCTCTACCCAGAGTTTCACCCTCCTCCCCACCACTAATTATTCCATCCTGACATTTGAACATGGCTGGCAGCAGTTGGAGGGCAGAGGGGCAGAAGCATGGGCAGAGCTGGCAGAACCTGGTGCTGATTGATAGCAGACAGCTCTCAGGTGTGTCAGGGAGCAAGCACACCTGGTTGGAGGTACTGCCACAGCAGAAAGACTGACAGGAAAAGATGTGGAGTGTAAAGACTGCTGCTGTGGCAGAATTTTCTTATTTTTCACTGATTGAATTATTTTCACTGTATGAAATCACAGAATCACAGAATCATTTAGGTTGGAAGAGATCTCCAATATCATTGAGTTCAACCTTTGACCAATCACCATCTCATCACCCAGACCAGAACACGCCCAGTGCCACATCCAGTCATTTCTTGAACATCTCCCGGGATGGTGAATCCATAACACCCGTGGGCAACCCTTCCCAGTGCCTGGCAACCCTTTACACAAAGAAATTCTTCCTGAACCTCCCTTGGCACAACTTGAGGCTGTTCCCTCTCATCCTGTCCCTTGTTCTCTGGAGCAGAGCCTGATCCCCCCTGCCTGTCCCCTCCTGTCAGGGAGTTGTGGAGAGCCAGAAGGGCCCCCCTGAGCCTCCTTTTCTGCAGGCTGAGCCCCCCCAGCTCCCTCAGTACCTGCTTCTGGTACTCCAGCCCCTTCCCCAGCTCTGCTCCCTTCCCTGGACACGCTCCAGCCCCTCAGTTTCCTGTTGTGCAGGGCCCAGAACTGCCCCCGGGGTTTGAGGTGGGGCCTCACCAGTGCCCAGCACAGGGGACGATCGCAGCCCTGGTAATGCTGCCATGCCAGTGCTGGCCCAGGCGAAGGAGCTCTGTGCCTTCTTGCCCACATGGGCTCGTCTTCAGTTGCTGCCACAGCACCCCCAGGGCCTTTCCTGATGGGCCCTTTCCAGCCCCTCTGCCCCAGCCTGGAGCTGCCCCCACTCAGCCTCACCCCTGATGTTCCTGGTCCATGGCTGTGTTGATGGGAGAGTCACTGATGTGTCATTGCAGGATAGGCTGTGATAGACAGTGGAAGACACAGAATACAATCTTTTCAAAATAATATCTAACCAATAATTACCTAACTTCCTAACACGGTGCCTAACAGGCAGGTAAAAAAATCACCTGCCCTGCTATTGGATGCTATACTGAACTCACTTTCCTCTTCCTCCACAGTCTGTTGAAGTTCTGTTTTCACACTGCCCTTTCCCTCCTTGGGTTCTCATAACAAGAACTATTCACTAACCTGGCTACCTTTCCAAGGAGAGTGCCACAGCTCCCAGCCAGAAACAGACTTCCCACTGACTCCTCATCAGGCATGTCAGGGTTTGTCAGAAATTGAGATAGCAAAAAGTCAGGTCCCTTTTTCTTCCAGCCTCCTTTCTCATGTTTTCCACTCGTCCTTTTTCCAATCTTCCAGCCCAGAAGCTGCCTCAATCTCCTTTTTAATGGTACAAGTTTTAACTAGTCGGGAGGTGAGTGGTAAATCTGGTGCCATGCTATGAAGCACGACACCAGGACTCCTGAAACATTGCCAACCATTTTCACCAGTGACAAAATATTTGAGATTAAATTGGTTTTATCTCCACCCAACATTACCCCAGATTTCTGGCATCAAGGATGAAAATAATTTAAGCTGTCGGGAAGGCCTTATGTTTCAGATTTGTTTTGGACTTGTGGAAGATACAGAGGGAGACAGCTAAGTGTCTTTACCCTGAAATAGGATTTTTTTTTTTCTGTGTCAGAAAGCATTTTGATGATTCACTGGGCATGCCAGGGAGAGCATCAGTCAGGAAAGAAATGACTGTGTCCCGCTGGGCCTCTCCATCCCTCATAGAGATCCAAATTCTGGAAACGTGACTTGACAAAACCAAACTGCACGAAGTGCACTAAATGGGGAGTATTGGGAGCAAGCCATGATGGGCCTGTGTGGGTTAGTCTTCTCCTTCACACTCCACAGAAACTCTTTCTTCTCTTTGCTCTTAAAAAAACAGCTTTGAAAGACCCACATCCCACAGCTGCCCTGGTAGGACTCATCACAGTATTTTGAAGGGACCCTGGTTATCACACAGAGGTCCTGGAACCTTCAAACCTGATATCACTGTTACTATTTTGCTTAATTTTGCTTAATTTGCACATCCCCTTCACTTGCAGACACAGGATGTGATGTGACAGAATAATGAGTCTTGTTCTTATTCATGAGTCAGGACCAGCCTAGACTCATCCTTGGCTGAATTTCATCCAGCTCTGAATGAGGAATTTACTTCCTACTTGTTTTTTATTGACTCTGAGCTTGTCAAGACAAGTTTCACCTGTGCCCCACAGTGCTCCCAGTCTGGGAATACAATTGCAACTCTTTCATAGAAAACAGCTATCTAAATTATTGCCACTAATAGTAATTATTATTTTCTGCTATCATTTTACCTGTTATACCGGGACTTTGAATTTGGTTCTTACCTGCTGTAAATTATCTCCCTGCCTCCTGGCAGAACAGAGTTCTTCCAGAGCAGAGAAAAATAGCAGTGATAAATCAGGGTGACTGTGAGCTAGCTCCAGAGGCACAGGTGGGACGTCAGTGAAGTATGGGCTTCCTCACTTCTGGAACCTCTGCACCTTGCTGCTCAACCATAAACTAGCATAAAACTAAAGCCAAGCAGACCTGGTGTAGTGTGTGATTCCAGGGTGGAAGGAAAAGCTCCTGTACTTGCCTTACCAACCCAACAGGCGACAGGTTCAGACGCAGGTCCAGCCCCTGGCTCACAGGGAGGGGACAAGTTTGTCCCCTCTGCAGAGCCCTGCACCCACCAGAACATGGCAGCATGTGAGGCAGGGAACAGCTCCCAACAGCATGTGGAGGACTTTTTGGTGTCTGTAACATGTCCAGAAGGACCCAACAGAGCCTCTGACTGGTCAGGGCTCATCTATGCATAATGGGGGCAATTTTGCACTTGAAAGTAGTGATGAATTCTGAATTTCCCTCTCTTGGTGTGCAGGAGAAAGCACAATAGTTGGAGCTNGACCCAACAGAGCCTCTGACTGGTCAGGGCTCATCTATGCATAATGGGGGCAATTTTGCACTTGAAAGTAGTGATGAATTCTGAATTTCCCTCTCTTGGTGTGCAGGAGAAAGCACAATAGTTGGAGCTATCACAGAACTGTAGAATCACAGAGTGGCTTGGGTGGGAAGGGACCTTAGAGTTCATCTCACTCCACCCCCTGCCATGGACAGAGGCACCTTCCACTAGACCAGGTTGCTTCAACACTTCCAGGGATGGGGAGTCCACAAACCTTCTGGACTACCTATGCCAGGGCCTCTCCACTCTTATAGTAAAGAATTTCTTTCCAATATCTAATCCAAACATGCCCTCCAATCACCCCTGGTTATTGCAGCACAGCACTGTGTCCCTTGTGCCCCACACCCCTGTGCCAGCATCACCAGCATCAGCCCGGGGTGCGCAACACCACACCCTCAGAGTGGGACCAGGGAGCTGTGCCCTCCTGCTGGTTTGGCTGCCTGGAGAAAGGGGCAGGACGCACCAGCACTGCCCAGGAGCAACCCTTTGGTTTTGACATCTCAGAGCTTTTAAGTGTGTTGTCCTTCCAAGCAAGGATAAGCTCCCAGCTGGAATTGGTGGGATGAAGATGGCAGATTTTTTTTGCTCTTCTCCCTCCCTAAAAAGGCACAGAATCCAGTTTGTGTTTGGGAATATTCTTAACAAATCTTTATTAAAAGTGAAACACCCAGAGAAGTGGAAAGATTACTGAGGACACAGGAAGGGTTGGAGAAGAAGAGAGGGCTGAGCTCAGAAAGGCAGCTGTGGGGGGCAGGGAACACACCTCTTCCAAAGATTTCCAGTGTGCTTCTCAGCACTATGGGGATTTGGAAATCTCAATCTCAGTAGGTGAGATTTTTCCTTCACAGAGGGATGAGAAGCAAAACCCAGCTGTCTGCAACCATTACGGATCAGGAATACTTAAGAGGCAGAGGCATTCTCTTTTCAACCTCCACTAGGAGCTTTTAAAATGAATTAGCTCAGAGCCCACAGAGGAAAGATAATGTCAGATCTCTCCCTTTCTGCTGCTGCGGAGAGTTCAGCAGGAGCAGCTGTGCGGTCCCAGCAGGAGCAGCCGTGAGGACCCAGCAGGAGCAGCAGTGGGGACGCAGCAGTGTGGCCATTCCAGGCCAGGCATCACCGGAGCTAGTGGTGCCAGCGGGAGAGAGGCACTCCTGGATGGCACAGAGCACCCTCCAGTCAGGTGCTGCAGGGCCAGAGCACTACCCCGAGGGTAGCTAAAACCAGGGCTTAAAAGGAAAAAAAAAAGCCATGAGTGTGATGAAATATTTTGCTCCTGAAAAGAGAGGATTTGATGTAAATCGTGCCATGAGGACTCATCTCACCAGTGGTTTGTCCAGGCTTCAGGTGCAGTGGCACTCTCACTGCTGGCACCTGACTTCACCTGTTACCAGTTCATGAAGCACAGACTGAGTCTGAAAGGCTTTTGCTTTACTAGACACAATGTTATTAAAGATTTATCAACAGCATCATGGTAGAAAGCTTTTCCTTGTGACCACAGTGTATAATGAATGGTCTGTGCTCCAAAATAGAAAGGGCAGCTCAGGATTCACCCAAAAGGCTCTTTTATGCCAAAGCAGTGGCACTGAATTAACTGGAGCAGTGTTGCTGCATACCTGTCTCATCTCCTGCCTCTTATTTCTTTGCATTTGGCACTAATAACCTTCCTATGAAGTGGGTGAGATGGAGATAGAAAGAAAATTACCCCTCCCCATAATGCTACAGGTTCATCGTTTCATCCAGTTGTTTCTTCAGTCACATCCAAACCTTAGTGATGTCCATGACGCTCTGCACTCATCCCTTCTCCTGCCACCTCTCACAAGACAGATGGTCAGGGCACACTGTTCAGCACAGGCACAAGCACAGCCTCCTGGTGACACAGCTGCTCCTCCCCCACGAAGCAGTGGGAAAGGGAGACTAGTTCCCACTCATCAGGGAATCAGTCCAAGGAAAGGAACAGGATGAAGAGGATCTCTCCTCCTGATCAAGTTATCTCAGCTAGAGATCCTTCTCATTGACACTGACCACCCAGGTCCTGTTCAACAGCATCCAGCACCAAGCTCTGGAGCTCCTCTTGCCCCCAAAGAGAGTTCTGCAGCAGGGGATGCAATCCTGGCTGTGGGTCAGTGACTCTGCCTGAGGCTTCAAGTTGCGTCAGGGAAGATTTAGATCTGGTATTAGGAAAGATTTCTTCATGGAAAGGGTTGTTCAGCCCTGGCACAGGTGGCCCAGGGCAGTGGTACAGTCAGTGTTCCTGGAAATGTTTAATGTGGATATGGCACTTGAGGACGTGGTGTAGTGGTGAACATGGTGGTGGTGCTACTGGGTTGATGATTGAACTTAATGATCTTAGAGGCTTTTTCCAACCTTACCAATTCTATGATCCTGTGATTCTCCTGCTACAGCAACAAGCTCCTTTGGTGGGATCCTTAATGCTGCTCATAGTGGCCAGCAGTTCTCCCTTAGCCAAAGGAACAGGCCAGTAACAAAGCTGTGCATGTTTTTCCTTACCTGAAGTCCCTTTTTGGGTGGTCAAAGGAACCTTTAAAATCAACTGTGTGTCAAAGCCCCTTTTCAACAAACACCAGAGGGCCTCCAAGGCTTCATGGGCAGTGACCCTTGGAACTCCCAAAATTACTCAAAGTCAGGGATTAACCCGAACACACTCAGTTTTTGCACCAAAGAGTCCTGCTTAACTCCAGATCCCTAAACAAGCTAAGCAGAAAACCAGCAATTTTGAAAGCAGATGAAATGATTCCTGACACAAATACCCAGAAAAATCTAACCACGAGAGGGCAGAACCCAGGAGGGGGTCAACTGGCAGCCACAGGAAGGCAACAACTGAAGGGTGCTTCTGGAAGGAAGAGCAATGCATTAACTACAAGAAAAACAGCAGCATTCTTTTCTCAGATTTTATTTCAATTTAATTGCCAGCTTCACCTCATTAAAAAAAGAAATACATTAATTTTACAGGACTCAAGAAGACATACATTCAGGGAAACTGATTCTGGGCAGCACATCCAAGGCATGGCATAACATGGAGTAACATCTGTGCACACAGAAGAGCAGGGAAAGCACCCACAATGGCACGTTTTGAGCAAATGCATTTTCAATTTATTACAGTATGAGAAAATTACGAACAAATGAAAGAAAACAAAAGGTGTAACTTTGCCTTGGCAAAGGCACTTTTAACTGTGAACTCCACCCAGCAGCTTAGAACAGCCCAGTGCATCCCAGAATGAATCATCACTTCATTCCCACTCCGGCTCACAGGCACGTCATCCTTCACCAAGTCCTTTAAATAGCAGTCTGGCTTTAAATGGAACTGTGCAAATTCATTGTAGGATCTGTCACTTTGCTTCCCAGCTCTCTGCACACACACGGTCCCGTCACTCTGCCTTAACCATTTCCATGGCTCAGGGCAGTACCTGCTCATCAGCCTACGGCTTATCCTACTGGATAGCTCCTGTCCTGGGAAAGAAATAGCCCTGTCACTACCACCAGGACAATCAGAGGCAGTTCAGCTTTACTTTAAATCAAAATGCCCATTCATAAAAAGAACAACCAGGGAAAGAAGATGATTTTTTGCTAGATATCAGGAGGCCTTGGGGCTGAAGAACCTGGAGCTTATCCCTCATTCCCTCCCCTCGGGATTCATGCCCAAGTTGCCCGGCAGCAAAGGGGGACAGTCCCTGGTGGGAAGCAGCACAGGCTGAGCTGGCAGGAGCCAATGGCTCGATGACCTGCACATCCCACCCTCCCCTCCTTCCCAAGGGTCACATCCAGCCCTGCAAGAGAGCATGCCTGCCCAGCAGCACTCTGGCTCCTCAGCCTGGAATGCCATTAAAGGCACAATGCTGCAGGGAGAAGCAAAACATTCTACTTCTTCAGTGAGTTGCACAAGGTGAGAGAGGGTTTGTTGGAAACACAGCTGCTTCTCCTCAGCTCCCATACAATTCCTGCCTGCAGGACAAGAACCAGTGTGCATAAGGGTGGCCTCCACCCTCTGCATGGAACCACCTACAACTCAGCCAGGACAACTTCCCTGCACGAAGAGTGAAGCATGTTTATAAATAAATACCAGCACAGTTTCAGCAGCAAAGGCCAAGCTATTCTTGACTTGCCAGGGAAACCAGAATTCTGCAGCTAAGCAGCCTCATCCGACCCTGCCCAATTTATTCCCAAATCCGTAACACTGTTTGCCCAGAGGAACTTGACTCCCATGCACGTGCACATGGGCTTCCTCCAGGAGCTGAAGCTGGAATTATCACTGTCTGAATGTGCTGCATAATTGTGCTTGCAGAGAAGCAAGCTCCTGAAAGAAAAATCTTCCAAGAAAAAGAATGTCTCCCAACCTATGCACATGCCAATTTTATAGGCAGCCTCACTTTCACTTTTCAAATTAATAACTGTCACTAATAAAGGAACAGATTATTTTCTATTCTTTGCTGTCAAGTCCTTTAACACTGGGATGAACCAAGACTCATTTTGTGCTTCTCCTTCCAGCTTTAACCCTTGGCATAGCTCACTCTGGATCATTCTTTTCCCTGAGAGACATCTTAATCTCAAGCAACCTCAGAAAGGGAGGAAATATAGCCCTAACCATAGTAAACTTTCCTGTACCATACTGGGAAGGAATTCTTCCCTCTGAGGGTGGTGAGGCCCTGGCACAGGTTGCCCAGAGAATCTGTAGCTGCCCCATCCCTGAAAGTGTGCTTTGGAAGCTAATAGTTTAACATCTTTCTTATACTGTTGTGCCAGGACTGGAGGCTGTCCCCACCCAAAGCAGAGTAGGACCATCCCTCCCTGGCCTGGCTGGCCATGCTGGGCCTGGTGCCCCCCAGGACATGGATGTCCCCCCTGGCTGCCAGGGCCCTGCTGACTCTTGTTCAGCTTTCCACTGACCAGGACCCCCAGATGCCTTTCCACAGCACTGCTCTCCAGCCTCTGATTCCCCAGTCTGTCCCTACATTCAGGGTTGCCCCATCCCTGGTGCGGAATCCGGCACTTTCCCTTGTTGAACTCCACATGGTTGGTGATTGCCCAACCCTCTCACTTGTCCAGGTCTCTCTGCAGAGCATCCCTTCACTTCAGTGGGAAAGGGAAAGCAAAGTAAATCTGGAACACCTTCTTGTAGTCTGAAGTGCTTCAGGTCAGACATTCCAGTCCCTGGACCCTCCATGAGCTGGAACCAGCCTGCAGCAGCTCCAGGGCATTCAAAGCAGGGCCAGCAGCTGGGTGTGACTGGGAGCAAGGCAGGCTGGCACGAGGCACCAACGGGGAATCAGAAGACACAAAGGCAAACACAAGGCAGACACAAAGGGAACTGGCCCCCGTAAACTCTTCAAAGGTGCCAGTGCCCACCTGAGCTCGGGCAGTGACTATAAGGGATCCAGACAAACAGTTCTGAGATGGAGATCCATTTCTTAGTAAGGCTTTGAGTGCATTTTTAAGTGCATGTTTAAGTGCTTTTCTTAAATTAATTATCACAAAAGACAGGCCAGCATTCTTCAAACAGCTGTGATCCTTCATTCCAGTATAAAACACATATGCAAACACGGCTTCAGACCGATGCTCACTTAGGAGATTGTTTTGAAGCTTGTATTAAAAATATTTTTGTATACAAATGATAAATATTTAAAAATAAGCATTTACAAAAATAAACGGTCCGTTCCCATAAGGAAGGACATTTATAGCTGAAATTCTGCATACATCTGGAGGCAAGGCAATTATTGATGAAGACAATTAATAAAATCTTTGGTATGAGTGTAGGACATTAATATTTATGCACTGTTGGCTTCCTTTGGCCGGTGTGCTGTACAGACAAGTGAAGAGACAGCTTTTCCTTAATTTCTTGATATGTCTTCCAAATACAACATACAAATATTTCTAACGTGTCTTCCTATGATAATAGGAGAAAAGCCCAAGATTCTCCTGGCTCTTCCTATGACTTTTGTTTCTAAAACAGAATGAAGATGAGAGGAAAAAGAGAACGAGAACACAGTTAAGTTTCATCTTAGCTAGGAAGCAGCAGTTGCAAAAAATAAAAATCAATTGAAACTAACTCTAGAGGAAAGCCCATTTCCTTCAACTTGTAGAAATCAACTGACAAGAGAGGAGAACAATGAATCTGTTCAGATTCTTTGCACAACTTCAGACAGAGAGAGGAGATTGGTCAGTTAGGGAAGGGGGCAGCTTCACACCTGAGCATGGCACTGGATGCCGTGGAGCAGGTGACTGTCAGGTCACAGACAGAGCCAACACCCAGAGCCAGCAGCAAGGGGGTGGCTGGAGCTGCTTGGACTCAGCAAATCCAGTCAGCAGCCTGCAGCCCTGGCACTGGCCAAGCTTCCACCAGCTCCCAAGTGCTGTGGGAGCCAGAAGGTTTGGGTCTATCTCATGGGTCTGTCCCATGATCTCAAGCAATGGGAATCATGACCCATTGCTATGGCAACAGGAGCTCACGTGACTACTGTCTTTAAAAAGAGCCCCTATTTGTGGCATCCTCTGTAGGCAAAATATCCATTATTTATAGTTCAGCATGTCTGCAGCACAGTTTGTATCCTGAGCTCATTCATGAATGATGACAACTTGACCCCCTGTCAAGGAGCTGTGTCAGATGAGGAGCCCAGCTCACTCCACCCCTGCTCAGGGGAGGCAGCCCAGAGAAACCCCCAAGAAGCTCACCCGAGTTACAGCAGTACCAGAAGAGGGCCAGTCCTGCAGCCATGCTGAAACAGGCAAGGAAAAACACCGGGCCTGGAGGAAACAGGAGAGGAAACACAGTAAGACAGAACAGGGCAGCACAAGTTTAGCTCAGTTCATAAATCACCAATTGCTATCAATATGCATAATTAAGCACATTCAAATGAAGCTAACACATTCACAATTCTGCATGTTCTGTAGCTAATGTACTATGAAGCACATTTACTAGGCTGCAATTAATTTTTACTACAGTTGCTTTGCCACCATTCCCTGTTCTCCTCTGCTACAGCCTTTGGAACTGAAAGGCAAGTTTCCTCAGATGTTTCCTCACTCTAAAACTTTGTGCAACCCCTCCTTTAAACACTGAACACACACTCCCCAGGCTGTTGGGCTCTCCCCCACAGGAGATACTTCTCTCCATATACAGCCCTGGGCCCTGCTCAGGGGAAGAGGCCACAGCCCCTTAGAGGTACATTTTTAGGGGTTTTTTTATTCCCCATTCTACAACTTTCTGACAAGAGCAGATATTCTTGTTTGTGTTTACAATTCTCCTGGGGGCTGAGATGAAGAACCACGTGGCGTGTAAAACAAATCTCCCCCTGGAAGCTGCCTGCCTGGAATTACAGTTTAATGCTGATGGTCAGTAGTGATGTTCAGTAAAACCTTTCTAATTCATGCTTATCCACTGACAAAACCACATAAAGATTTATATCTGCTTCTTTATTACCTAAGATTCTATTTGTATTTACTATTTCACTAGGAACAGAGATACAATTAAACTACACCTGTCAATTTAAGGATAAGTGCACTGCAGCCTAACAAATTCCTAGACCTGACTACATGGACAAGGACATTGGAGAAACAACAAAGGAGAAAGGATTTGGTTGCTCCTTGGGATGTAACCTCCCAGTGAGGGTGGCTGGCAGCTGGACAATCTCCAGTCTGAGGCCAGCTCAGAAAAAAAAAAGAAAAAAAGAAAAAAAAAACCTTTTTTAATTTCCAAACATTTTGTCTGTTTCTCCTGTACTGTTATGCTGCAGACAGCAACAGCAATGTGAAAAACCTGAACAGTAATTGGTTCAATATTCAGAGAAACACTACCACAAGCAAATGTATACATCAAGTTAAACAGTGCTTCTGCCCCTTGTTTCAGTTTTCTCTCAGGAAATTGGAAAAAAGGCGTAATTCATAGAAGGTGTTTTGAATCTCTAATAATTGTATCTAAATTTCTCAATAAAATAATTATTAAATGATACAACAGTTCAGTATAAATTTGGAAAATTCTTCATCTTTCTTTCAGATCTTCCTTTTCAAAACATCCTACAGTGAATAAAGTATTTGTCCCTGTAATCTGGCATTGAACAGAGGAAGGTGAAAATAATTAACTTCCCAAGAAGTTCATCCTTCCTTTCTGTCTTTGTTTTCAAATGATTTGTGCTTAAACTGAGAGCTTACAAGAAATGAAAAAAATTGAAAGTCATATTAAAAAAAAAAAAGGATGGCTTTATGCAAAATGAGAGGAGCAGCTGAATAGACCTTATTGTTCAAGCATTTAAGAAATCACAGGAAATGAAGAGTTCAGCTGTAATAGTGTAAGTAAAAATACCACTGTAAATATTGATTAAACTCTACGGTCTCTTCAATTTCCTGGCACCAGTTTCCTCAACAGTAGCTCAGTACATTTGCCTCCATTAATTCTACTTAAGTTTTGACAGTAAATACATCATAAACCAAAGTAGTGCAAATTACATGATATAATAAATTGCATCATAATCTGCAAAGCCATTCCATCCGGTGACACTGTATGATTTATTTACCCCTGTCATTTAGCATACATTGCTCCTTGTCAGTGTCTATCTCTGTGGGATCTGGGGTTTCTAGAAATGAAAGCAACACATGAAAAGTTAGTACTCAGCTCAAGCAAACAAACAAACATAATCAGCACATGCAAAATTGTGCAAAATAACACATTTCAGAAAAATATCCAATATTGACTTAAAGTATTAACCCCTCCAAAGGTAAATCATTGCTAGAGTTAAAGATGGACTGATCAAAAGGCACATGTTGATCAAAAGACACAGTTGTCTGAATGCAACTACAAACAGCTCCAGCCCCACTGCTTCAGCACTGACCACATAAATAACAGCACACTTGTTTCCCAAGTTAAGAAAGCAGGAGCTAATCCTTTCACAATGCCAGCAATTTTCATGGTAATAAATAAAAACTGTCTGTTAATAGATACACTAATCTGAAAACACCTCTACAGTTTATGCATCACCATTCTTTGTTCTTGAGCAAATCTCTGGGCATTGATGTATTTAGCAGATAAAGCACATGGAAAAAACTTCTTGGTACACATTATTTACCTAAATTCAGGTCTCAGCCCAAGACATGCCCAGCTCCTTTAAAATCTGTAGTTTCTATGTGCTAACATTTGGCACAAGTAATCTTGGCCTCTGTCTTTCTGCAAATGCCAGTAAAAAGGAGATTGGCCTTAAAACAAGGTATTGACCGGTTTCCACTCTGGGCAGAAAGACCCCTTCAGGGCTGCCTTTGCCACAGAGATGTGGAGGTCCCACTGTCTGCAGAATGGGCATGCACACAGCTGTCACCAGACATGGCAGAGGAGTGACTTTCCATAACGTATCACCACTCTGCAAAACAACTGTTTTAGCCAAATCTCTGTGTCGTCACAGAACCATAAAGGCTGGAAAAGACCTCTTAACATCACCAAGTCCAACCATCATAGGGTTAAGAGGGTTAAAAAAGGACACGAAAAAAGCAAGAGCTCCCAATCTGGCTGTCAAGAGAGCAGAATTTGAGACTGACTGGTTTCAACTGCTCTCCTCTTATACATGACATCTGGAGCTGGGAGAGGTGCCTTGGAAAACTGCCCTGTCCACCCAGGCAGCAACAGGACCTGCTGCCAGGTGAACATCCATCTCCCCTGCTACAGACATCTCTCTGTGGGCGGACAGGGCATGGCACTGGAGCAGGACACAAGCATCTGGAGCACGTTGCTCTGAAGCCTGAGGGTCACTGCAGCAGCAAGGATTGCTGCAGAGCACTATGTGCCCCTGGCAGCCTCAGCCAGCCCGCCCCTTCGAGGAGCTGATGTCCTCCCTGGGAATTCCAGCTAGGGAATCCTCACACTGCACAGGAGAGCACAGCCGAATCTCTGCATTTCTGTCAGGATATCGCTGCCCGGGGCTGATCTGAGCCCTTATCCTTCTAGTCTGTGTCAGCATTGAGAGAAATAAAAACATTTTCTGAGTCACTTGGAAACTTTCACTTGCTTCAACAGCTCCACAGCTGCCCACACCATGTGCCTTACCCCCCCTCTAGTGGGAACGCTCAGACACTTCACTGGCTATTCACACTTCAGGCAAAGAAATTTTGTTCTAGCACAAATTTTAAAGCTGTTTTAAAAATGAAAAAGATATATTTGATAGTATTTCATCTGTAGAAAAAAAAATCTATCTGTCCTATGTACAGCTGCGTGTAATCTATTATAGAACTCCATTCTGGCCATGGTTCATCCGTGTCCTATCAATAATTTCTCCAGGCATTTATATGCTGTTTGCTTCAGCTCAATCTGCATTTCAAACAAAATCCCCACATTAGGGATTCTCATTTTTCCTCACATTTACAAGTTCTAGTGGCAATTCTGTAAATACTCTGTGCTAAATTTGACAAAAATTTAACAACAACTGCTAGGAGTATGACAGAATCATAGCATGGTTTGAGTTGGAAGGGCCTCAAAGACCATCCAGTTCCAACCCCCTGCCATGGGCAGGGACATCTTCCATGAACCAGGGTGCTCAGGACCCTACAGACCCTGGCCCTGAACACTTCCAGGGGAGTAATTCCAGGGTGTAACATTAAAGTAACATAAAAACTGTGCATGTTGGAAGTCTGAAGGATAACGCCTTTAAAATTGAAAATGTCCAAGTTCCTTAAATGAGAAGTTACACCTCATACTGAAAAAGGTGCTTTTCCTGAAGAATAAAAGTGTTTGTGGTTTTAGCTTAAAAAGCTGCACAGATGTTTCTTGATTATTCAATCCAGAATGCAGACATTTGTTTTAATTACAGAATTCAGAAGAAGCAGCAAGCGTATTAACACAATCATCTCAGTATTTCTTTCTCAGGTCAACAAAAGGAAACTGCAAAATCTCAGCACATAGTACTGTTTTAACTCAGTTCTTTAAATCATTCCCATCTTCTGAGGATGGTAACTTAAGAGAATGTACCAAGATACAGAGAATTTTATGACTTTTGATGGTTACTGTAGTCCCTTTCCATAATGCAGCAGCAGCAAAAGTTTTGGGGCACCACAAGCAGCTTCCCTATGTAAATGTGGGAGCTTTCCCTCAAGCTCCTCAAGTCATTTCAGTATGTAGCATGCCTGAGCATATTTCCCATACACTTGGAACAGTGTTCTTTTCTGTGTTTCTTAGGTAAGGAAAAAAAAAAGACCAACACATGGCAGTGAGAATTACCCCACATTGGCAAGTCAGATTTGAAACTTTTCCTTAAAGAAATAAGCTCCTTTGCAGTACAGAATCAAATCTGTTTAAGCCTCAGCCCTTCTGAAGTGCACACAAGTGTATTTGGGGGGCAGCTTTAGGGACATCAGCCACACCTGTCAGCTGCACCAAACAAGTCCTAAGTGATTTTAGTATCACATCTCATCAGTGCAAGGGTCTATGAATGTGTGCTTCGTGTTAAAAGTAGAGACAATAAGGAGATTTATGGGTTGAGGGAAAGCCAAGCTTCTGGACCAGCAGACTTTTGATCTTAACTAATTAAAGGTTTGTAATGTTTCTCCTGTGCTACAAGGCAGAATAGACACAGAGGAAATAAATAAGCCATTATGTAGCAATGGCTATGAAAGAGAAGCTGCAATTCACACAAGTTATATAGCTGTCTGACACGTTGCACTTCAACTGCTTTAAAGAAATATTTCATAGTTCAGAACAATGAAAAGAGTTTTGCCTACACTAATCAACAGATAACAAGAAGTCATATCCCCTTATTGCTTTTGGAAAACTCCAGTCAGAAGGAATTAACGTATACCCCAAAATTATTGAAATAACCTGCTTATTTACATTATTTATAACCTGTCTAGTTTGTTTAAATAACCTAAACCTCATCTGAAATGAGGTTTTGTAATACACTGGTGAGGAAATCCACAGCTCAATCAACTTACATATCAACTTACTCAAGATTTTCCTGCTTGGCAGGTCATTAAACAGCTGTTCAGAATTGATCTGCAGAGCTCTGTAAAACTCCTGACAGTGTCTGTCACCTTTCTTTTGAAGGTGTTTTAACAGATCTGAGAGTCTGGTATGGAGTGATGCCTTTGGATTCCTGAACTGCAAGAGAAAAGCAATCATCAGAAGAGAGATTACAACAGCTGGAGACCAGTTTTACATCACTTTGCAGTATGCCAGGGAGCAAAGATGTGGAGCTTCTCTGATATTCACTAAAAGAATGGGGGAAAAAAAAAAAGCAGGGGGGGAACCTAAAAAGGACATACATGCACTGCACAGCACCAAGCTCCATCTGGTCAGCACAGTCTGATGGAGATCACACTGCCCTGCCTTCCCTCCCCCTTTTTTCTGTCCTGATCAAGTGGAAGTCACTCTGCATTTGATGTCTTCCCTGCATCCAAGCTAACATGGTACTTGCTATTCCACAATTTGATTCTCGCAGCTGTTGATAGAAAATATCAGCAAATCTTATAATGAAGTTTGATGTTTTCAAGTTTGCCTCTAGCTGCCTAGTAATGATCCCCAAAAAGGTACTTTATACTGCTTATCCTAGTCCCAATATTGGAGTGTTCATCATCCCAAGATTACATATTTGTTTTTCATTGTGTCCAGCACAATTAACTGCTGTGTATCCAGTTCAAGAGGCACAAATTCCCATTACTCAGGTTGGCAGGTAGCTGCAGAGGAATGTCGTGGTTTTGCAGTCCCTGGTTTTTGCTAGCGGGGGGGCTGCAGGGGTGGCTTCTGTGAGAAGCTGCTAGAAGCCCCACCATCATGTCCTGCAGGGCCAATGTCTGGCTGGCTGCAAAGATGGACATGCCACATGCCAATTAGAAGTAGTGGTAACACCTCTGTGATAACAGATTTAAGAAAGAATCCCAAACAGTCCTGGCGGCACAGTTTTAATCCCAGCCAGGGAGGTGGGGGTGAGTGAGATGTGAGCAGAAAACAACACGGAGGCAGTTCGGAAGGAGTGGGAGGAGGTGCAGGAGCCGGAGCCGAGATTCCTCTGCAGCTGGTGGTGAAGACCATGGTGAAGAAGCTGTGCCCCTGCAGTCCATGGAAGACTACAGTAGTCGAGAGATCCACCTGCAGCCTGTGGAGGGGCCCACGCTGGAGCAGGTGGATGTTTGAAAAGGAGACTGCAGCCTGTGGAGGAGTGACCCATGCCCCAGCAGCCTGAGGGGGGCTGCTGTCCGTGGGATGGACTTTAGTCTGAAGGGAGAAATTCCTGGAGAACTGTCTCTCAGAGGGAACCCCACAGAACAGCAGGGGAAGATGACTCCAATTCTGCAGCAGGAAGAAGCCACAGATGATGAATTGACCAAAAACCCCCATTCTCTGTCTCCCTGTGCCGTTGTGGTAGGAGGTAGAGCTGGAAGGAGGGAGTGGGGGGGAAGAAGGTGTTCTCCAAAAGCTCATTTTACTTCTCATTATCCTGTTCTGTTTCGGTTAGTGTAATAAATTTACTTTCATTTTTAAGTTGGCACCTCTCTCAGGTCCTTATCTCAAAACTCATGAACACTTTGAATTTTTTTTTGTCTCACTGTTCAGCTGCGGGAGGAGTGAGCGGGTGGTTTCCATGGGTGCCTGGCCTCTGGCCAGGCTCAAACCACAACAGGAAAATACATTTTTTCTGTAGTGCTAAATGTGGCGAGTATTAGGAGACCTTACAAAGAGAAGGAAAATGCATCCCTAGCCTTACATATCAAACTGATTTCAGCTTGTTTGGAAGAGCGTCCACAGCCATTCTCAGCAAAGCATCACATTTCATAGCAGCACAGTGGATAACCTTCGGAGCATACTGAGTTAGGAACAATTCCTGCTCGAGGGGGACAGGAATGCCACAGACCTTACATAGCACTCCTTATTCTGACAAAATTCCCATAGGGTCTACTAGATACAGCTGAGATTATAAGCTTCCTAAACACTCAATAGAGTTGACACAAACTTGCCTGGACCCATAAAAAAGCAGTTCATTTCTGCCTATGTGCAGAAGTCAAAAACCATGTTTCACAGATTCTTTATTTATTTTGAAGCTCTTGAGGGAAGTGGTGAGACTGGCTCAGCTGATGCTCTAGCTCTGCTCTACACCACAAAACACTAATTGTCCCCATGGAGTTTGATTTTGGCAGAATTAGACCTATTTTTCCTGATGTTAAAATACTGATATGCCAAAACCTGTACAGACATGAAGCCAGCAGAGGGCAAGTACAAACTGTTTTAAGTAGGATTGGGGAAGCCCTTAGCTGAGTTTAATTTTCTCTCCACACAAGCTTTAGAAGCTCTTTCTCCCTAAAAACAGCTACCCACTTTTGAAAGCTTCATGCCAAGGCGAGTAGCCTTTCTCCACACATGGTGGCACCACTCCAAGATATTACTAACTCCATCCACTTCCCACAACTCCACACTCACTGGTGGGAGTAACGCCCCCCCCCCTTTCTCTACCAATACTAAGAGTTATTAATTGGTTACCAAAACTGATTGAGCTAATATAGATGATTTTGTGGACTGAGCTGGATGCAGCACCTGGTGTGCCACTCCACACTGCCTCCTGTGAGGAGGCAGGCATGCAGGGCACATGGTCACAGGACAGGTGCCCCCTGCCCTCAGGCTGGGTGAACAACTGTGTGCTCCTGATTGTGGCGGGGACACTGAGGTGCTGCTGAAGAGAGTGTTCTCTCATAACCACTTGGCACAGGGAATGTGCCAGCCCTGTGACTGCTCCTCTTACAGGAGATCCCAGACACAAATGGTCAGCAAGCAGGAGGGGAGGAAGACTGGCTGCATGTGGCACCAAGAGTCGTGTAGGGAAGAGGGCAGCTGGGCCAGTGACCCGCAAAAACAACACAGTGGTCAGAGATACAGCAAAACTTGGCAAATTACCTTTTCTGCTTCTTCATTGGTAAGAATTTGAGGATAGACTCTGTTAAGCTGAAGAACAATTTTATCAATCACTTGCTCATTCAGTCGGCTAGTGCTTGTAAGGAAATACATATCGTGCTGCAGCCGATGACAATACGACTGATCTAGAGATAAAATAACACACAGAACAAACCACAGCAGTTAATTACAAGCTGGTTTTAAATCCTGCAAATGTCATTTTCCTCATTAAATAGCTAAAACAAAATTACCACCACCACTTAATTTTAGAAAGCTGAACTATCTATTAGGGAAACACAATGCCATGTGCTTTCAAAGACCCATCCACTTGCAATTACACAAATCAGAACTTCTGGCTGGTCACTCCTACTGCTTCTCTCTTTCCAAAACAAGAAGGTTCTAATCATTTAGAAGTCAAGATCTGATGGATATTTTATCAAATGCAGCCCTAAAGTTAATAAATCACTGAAGATAAATTTTCTATCAGTTATGAAGTCAGACTATGACATTTAAAACTAATGCGTTTTATAACAGCAGCTCTGCCAAAGAGCCATCGAGGTTTTTAGGGAAGGATTTCACACAGAAGTTGGGAGAAAGGACATTTAAAAGGCAGTATATTTTTACCATGGAAGTACACTCAAATACACATACAAATAAAACACATCTTTTTCTATTAACCCAAACCTCTAAAAATACACAAATCCAGACTTGCTGTTGGTTGGCATCATTTCCAATTTGTCAGCAGGAGCATAGCTTTCTCTATAGCTGCTTGTCTGTAATCCCAGATTAAGACAGAGGCATAGACTGGTTCTAAAGGTTACTGTGCTCTTATCAGATTTAGAAAGAGAACATCCATGACCGTGTCTGAAATGAGTGTTAAAATGTCAGTACCGTACTTTATAATTTGAGCAACACAGAAAACAAACCCAAAACACCTCCACACCCCCTGCACATCCCCCATTTAAAGCAACTACATGGCTTTTATGGTATTCTGACTACCAGAAAATATATGACCATCAGCTCTTTGTGTCCTGCATTTTAGATAAACAAAGGAATGAAAGAAAATAGCCAAAAAGCTTTGCCACTATGCACTGCACCTACACACAGCTCTTGCCCTTCCTACAGTGTGACTGAGTTTGGTATTACACGGTTCTTTTTCTGATTCTCTTTAACACTGACAGCATTTACAGGAAAGAATACAGGAAAACCTCCCAGTGTGACCATCACACACTAGTAACTTCTCCAGTGCCACTCCTATTCAAACAAGAACACACTGCTACTGATGAGTCCCAGACAGCAGTGGGCACAACAGGATTTCAGTACATTCTTAATTTTTATACAAACACCATTTTATTTTCATGTGTTTCTAATGCCTCACTTTTCCACAGCTCACTGCAAAGGCTGCTCTAGTGTATTGTCACAAACACGCTGCCATGACATTATTTGCTGTTCAACTCCCTTTTGGTCCAAGAAGTTCCAGATTCTCTGACTCGAGGTTGAGATCAAATTTCTCTTCAAATCAACTCATTGGCATGACAAAGGGCTGAGGCAAGGACCAGGACACTGTGAAGTTGTGTCTGTTCATGCAAATACTCTTTGGGGAATGAAGTTTCCTCACCCTCCTTCATCTCAGCTACATGATTTGTAGTGATCCTCAGTGTCACCAACAACTCTGTACCTTCTGCACACTTAGACAAAACACGCAATAAACCAGGGTCTTAGAGCTAGCAGAGCAATTAAACTTCAAATAACACAGTGACAAACAACAGGCCAAAAGCACGGCAAGGATCTGGAAGAATGAGAACACAAAGTGAAATAAAAGCAGACTGTCATCTCCCTGCTTCTCACTCTGTTGCTGTCATTCCCTGTCCCACACAGGCAGCGTGCAGACGTCCACGAGCAGCAGCTGCACCAGTGAAGGCAACTGTGACCACCTGAAGATCCCATCTAAGCTAAGTGCACATTCTGAGCAGTCATGAGCACTCCCTGTCCCCATGGCACTTTTCATGTACACACACCCATTAAACCATCACCTTATATGGCAGTTTATGAGCCTTACCAAGGGTTTTTTCCTGCCACCTGAAACCTGTGCCCTGGGGCACCATGTTAGAGGGCAGAGGCATCTCCAAGATTTCAGGGGCAGCTACATTTCCTTACCATATGAGCCAAAAGGCAGGAGCAGAGAATGAAACCATGTTCTTGGCCTCTTTGTCTACTGCTAAGATGTGCCTGCCACAAGGACAGGTCTAATGCCTGGCTCAGGCACCTGCAAGATGCTTCTCCCATCCAATGGAGTGCTCCATTTTTAAAAAGCACCCATGAAGCAGTCAGCCTCCTCCCCATCCCTAGACATTTCACCTGCCTGCACCTGCACCTCCTCCAAAGTACTTCTGTTCAATATTTAGGATGGGCCGCAAGGTTTAACATTTCCTGAAGAGCAGTTATCAAGCTCAACACTAGCTCAAAAAAAGCAGAGCAAAGTATCTCACTCTTCCAGTACCTTACGTCTTTCTTCCAAAATCTTTTGTCTTTTCTGTAATTCTGAGAAATCTGTGCCCAACCACACAAGAACTGCCTTCAGACCAAAAAAGTGAAACTTCCCACACTGACACCACTCACCAGTGCAGAATTGTGCCCCAGCAACTAAATTTAAAGAAAACAAACCAAACAATCCTAGCAGCTGGAATGTACACCCTGCTTTGGAGCATTAAGGGTATCTGGACAGCACGTGTGCATTTGAAGGCACCCCACGATGCCCCTGGGCCCAAGCTGCCCCAGCTTTGTCAGGGCACAGACTCACTCCATGCACTGCTAGGCATGACTCAGGCGTGGGGGTACAAACATGGCTCTGCTTTGAGGTTTTATAATCACAAGCAGCAGCTTTTTCATAGTGAACATACCCACCGTGTACATTTCTGAGTAACAAGAATGCCAAATCAAGTGACTTCATGACTGCAGCAAGGCTACTATTGTGTCATCAGGTCTTAGGAATTTAGGGAGGGGTTGTTTGGGATATTTTGCACATGCAGCTTTTATCTCACTGCCTCAAAGTGACAACAGATATTGCAAGGACAATTTAAAATCTTTATGCTAAGGAGACTGTTTTCAAGCAGGAGTCACCCCAGCATTAAAGGGACAGTCATACTCTTAGCCAGTACTTGCCTAGAAAGTTCAAGGCAGCAAAACTGTGAGACCAAGTCAATTTACCACAGTTTAAAGCACAGGTGTAGCACTGTCAGGCATTTTACTGCCCTCAGCTCCAAATTTGACATTTCATATACTACAGTATACTTTCTCCTCTGCCAGAACATTAATCTAACCAGGATTAATCTTGTCCCACAGACCTTGGAGCCAAGAGCAGGTTTGTTCACGTGTGCAGGTGCTGGGGCGGATCTGTAGGGCTGGCAGTGAGCTCAGTCCTACAGAAAAGCAAATACAGCTGAGATTGAATGTCCTGACACTGAACCTGGCCTAAAAGCTGCACAAAAAAAGCTGGTGTTTTCCCTACTCAGAAGAAATGCTAGCTTGTCAAATAGGCAGACAGGAAACTCACACTATCTTTGACAGTTGGGAAGAAAACATGACTAATAATTTCATGTTATTGATTTATAATTACTAAGAGCCCATGGCACACCATACACAACCACTGTTTTCTGTCAGCCAAAGTCCAGCACAGCTGGACACAGCACAGGCACCCACAGCACAGGCACCCACACCAGCACACACCCTGCTCCTGACTGCACACATGGAAGGAAAGGAAGTACAAGTAAAATTGACAGCAGAGAAAAGCAACAGATTATTTGTAGCCAGCATCTCCTCAAGCAGAGGATAAAATAGATTATAAAACAATTATTAAATATATTAAATTAATAATATATAAAATAAATTATAAAAGATCATCACTGATTTACTGATGAGAAATGTGCAAGCAGCAAATGACAGTAACAAAGCAACACACTCACCATTTTCCACCTGCAGGTACAAGTCACCCTCACTGAAACCCTTCATAAAATAACATCTCTTGATCCTTTCTTCCAAATGGGCAATTAGGCTGCTAGAAATAGCTGCGAGAATGACCCAGCCACTACACTAAGTAAGGCTGCTGAAATATATTCTGCTCTTGGAAATAACAAGGCTCATAAAAACCCTGATCCTATGTGACCATAAAGTGCCAGGCTGCCTGCACAAAACTTGCAGAAAAAATGTCAGGGGTGACAGGACACCTGTTCTGAAGTTCTTCCTGATTTAATAGCAGAGTGTTCACAGGGAGTTTGTCAGAGACAATTCCTAATCCAGGCAGGGACACGCCAGACCCTGGCAGTAGTCAGGATGTTGGACAAACCTTTGCACTCCTGCTGCATAGCCTGTGGTGAGGTGTCTGGTCCCTGAAAGCTGTCACCAGCCACTGGCACAACACAAACCGGAACTTTCAGGTTATATTGGTTGCAAAAAACTCCTTTGTAATTTTGTTTCTGCTTAACTATTCTTACCATAAAAGACTCCACGTTGCTTTCTGTACAAGAAACATCCAACAGGATTTTATCTGTCACAATCCCCTGCATACACTTCTCCATGATCCACTCTCGCTGCCCTTCTGGATAAAGCCACAGGGCCCTAAGGACCTGCACTTCCACTTCATATTTATCACAGTAAATTAATAAATACAGCTGCATTTCAAATCTGTAAGCTGAGATCAGCCCCTCCGTGCCACGCTGCAACACATAATCACCCTCATCCATGCCTGGGTCCTGGGAGCATAAATGCTGCCAACCACCTGAAATCAGGTGCACATTCCCAATTAATAACTCCACTAATATTTACGTAAGGACTCTTGACACTGTCTCTGACATCACTGTATCTTTATTATGGTTTTACCTTTGGTTTGGTTTCCCCTTAAAAGCCTCAAGTTTATTAAGCAAACAGACAGGATTATTAAGCAGATAAATTTAACTACAGACACAAAGCCCAGCACATCTCTCTGACATTCTCCATAATCCACAGAACTTGCGCACATCCGTTCCAGAAACCTCAATGTTGTCTGCTGTGCAGAGCAAACAGGAGCTGCTACTTCCTGTAAAACTCCTGAATGATTTTCACAAACTTTATACAGGAAAGCTAGCAACCAAAACCTCGAAGGTTTGAATCTGATGATCAAACCATTTGTATCTATGTGAACTCACTGCTGAAGCATCTTAGGAAAGAGATGAAAAAGTTTCTCTCAATAAAATGTTAGCTTAACACTAATTTAGTTTTGGCTTTTCCCTTTCAAGAGGCCAAGAAAGGGATGCCGAGGATTTAAGAAGGACTCTGGCTGCAGAGAAATGGTCTGAGATGATCAGATGGCACTGGTTACCAAAGGCACCTCCAGTGAAGAGCAACTGGTCTGCTCATCAAGGCTGTAAGGATGATACAGAGGTGAAAGACAAGATGCCACTCTCCCCTGCTACTCTCACCCACTGCTTTGTGCTACTGGCAAGTTACCAGAAGAGTCTCTGACAGCAAGTCCAGAGACTCAGAGAATCATTTACATTGGAAAAGAACCTTAAGACTATTGAGTCCAATCATCAATCCAGCATCATCACATTCAGCACTAACTCATGTCCTCCAGTGCCACATCCACACACTTTTTGAACATTTCCAGGGATGATGGCTCCACCACTGCCCTGAGCAGCCTGTGCCAGGGCTGGACAACCCTTTCATTGAAGAAATTTTCCCCTCATACCCAACCTAAACGTTCCCTGGGTGCAACTTGAGGCCGTTTCCTCTGGCTTGTTGCTCGGAGGAAGAAACTGACACCCACCTGGCCACACCCTCTTATAATCAAGTTGTAGACTTCGGTAAATAATTTTTACTTTAAGTATCTTTTAAATGCATTTGATACTCGAGACCGATATTAGGTTACACACAGTCCCAGTCCTCCAAGCTCCACACCACGGCTAAAACAACAGGGTCCTGGAGTCACCGGGGCCACCTGTGCGCTCCGCAGGTGTAGAGGCACAATCCCAGCGAGCCGGATGGAGGCTGGGGGTAAACAGCAGCTTTCGCTGCCACACAACATGCATCCCGTGTGCCAGGGTGTGAAACGTGGCACTGCCCGGCCACCCCTGGAGACACCAGGCCGGGGCTCCGCACGCATCTGCAGCCCCGAGCCAGGCGCGGCCCTGCCCGCGCCGTCACAGCGGCGCCGCTCCGAGCCCCGGCCCGGCCGTGCGGGGCCCCCGCGGCGCTGCCGAAGGCCGGACCGGCTCCATGGCCCCGAGGGCACTCACCGCGACCCACGGCCAGGCCGCGCAGCCGAACCCGCGGGGTCGCTGCGCTGGCAAGGCCGGTGCGGGGCGCGGGACGCACGGCAACACCCGCCCTGCGGCCCCCCGAGGCTCTGTCCCGGGCCCGGGAGCGCGGCGGCGCCTCACGAAGTGGCCGACAGCTCCCCGGGCCCTGCCCCCCCTGCACTCACCGGCCATGGCAGCCCCGGCCCCGCCCGGCCCGCGGGCTTCGGCCTTCCTGCCAGGGGCGGGGCGGGCTGGGCCGGGGCACCGCCCCCCGGGCCCGGAGGCGGCGAGGGGAGACGGGGAACCGGGGAGCCGGGGAAGGGCGGTGTGGCGGCAGCCGGGTGAAAACTGGGGCAGCGCGGGAGCAGGGCGGGTCCCTCTGAGTCCCCCCTGAGCCCACACCGGGGTTTCCCATCGCCTTGACAGCTTCGAGGGAAAACAGTTCTTAAAGTATCTGTGCTCACCAGGCCTTTCAGTGCCGAAGCATGAATTTACACTTGCACAAATAGCATTTAAACAATTAGTACTTAAGTAGTAACGCTGTAATTTCCTTTTCCACAAGTAATTTCCCTGTCCAAAATACCATGTCTACATCCATGTGCAATTTATATTCTCCTTGTGCTTCAGCACGGCACAGGTTTAAGTGCAGCTGGACACATAAGGTACATTTGGCAGCTAGTAACTCAAGTCCAAGAAGCAGGGACAACTTCTCTCTTAGAAAAGGTTGCAGTGAAGCATCTAATTAATTAGGATATTTAACTTCATGAGGGAAGAAGTACAAGAAAATATGTTGTTGTAAAAAACTGCAATTTGCACTAAATTTCATCAGCATTTAATTACCCAACAAGGTATGGAGGACAATATACTTTGCTAGGGATACATGCTGCAGAGGATTGAAGGTGAACCTCAGTTTTGAAAATTGTGATTAAAAAAAGGATACATTATTTATTATTGCAGGATGTTTTTAACTGCAAAATCTGGTATTTTTATAATGTATAGAAAAGGTGCGGTTTTACTACAGAAAAGACACAGGGTTATTTCTAATTATGACTGTGTTGAAACCATGAAAAAAATGTTTAAGAGAGATAGAAACCTGCCTCCAGACTGGTACGTAAAATACTTAACCACTCAACTACCCTTGCACAGACATCTCTTATTTCAAGTTCGCTTAAGCGTAAGGACCTAAGCAGCAAGACATACCCTTAACCAGGAAACAACCATTGGTGCATGAAACTAGTCCACATGATCCTGAAAGGTTTGCCCTGTTTTGCCTCCGTGCCATAGACTCATGGAATCACAGAATGGTTTGGGTGGGAAGGTGCCTTAAAGCCCATCTTTTTCCACCCCCCTGCCATGGCAGGGACACCTTCCACTATCCCAGCTTGCTCCAAGCCCCATCCAACCTGGCATTGGACACTTCCAGGGACGGGGCAGCCACAGCTTCTCTGGGCAACCTGTGCCAGGGCCTCCCATCCTTACAAGGAAAATTTTCTTTCATATATTTTCACCCTTTCAGTTTGAACTCAAGTGTGTGGAAAAGCTGCGGTGATATACCAGTACTGCTTAAATTGATAACAAATCATACAGCTCCATGCTTTCAGTGGTGTGGTGCCTTGGGACCGTGGATCACTAATGCTGCAAGTCAGCATGTCCTGATGGACAGGTCAGGGCTTCTGAAGTCTACTGGGTAGGCATTCGTTGCCAAAAGGAATTAGAGAGGAATCACAGAATCTCCTGTGTTGGAAGGGACCCACAAGGACCATCAAGTCCAACTCCTGGCCCTGCACAGGACAAGCTGTGCACCCTCTCATGAGAGACAGCTCCAGCTGGCCTGGCAGGTATCAAAAAGAAGGAAAACGGAGAATTTGCTGGTAGTTGGTGAGAACTGCCATTTCATGGTATCATGAGGGGAGTGTTACATCCAGCATAACCCCAGAGATGGGGCTTGGGGCACACTCAGGTGTACCTGGGCTAGTCCTGGGGCAGCACTTCGGCTGGCAGAGTTACCCAGGCAGCCCTGATGCTTTCTTCTGGATCATCTCTCTCTCTGATACTGTCACCTCTGCTTTCAGAGTCTGGTCTTCCCTGCCAGGGTGCAGATCCCAGTGTGGCACGGCTCTCCCAAGAAAGTGGTGTCCCATCCTGTGCCACATCATGATCTGACGAGCTCACGGCAGAGACCTTCTTGGTGACCACAGCCACAACTGCTGCAATTCACACCATTTAATGCACCTCCATTTACAAATGAGACACCTGCAGCCCCACATTTACTCTTTAACGTGTTGATCTATACCTCTGTACAACAAATGAAAGCAGCTTCATCTCTAGAAACATGGGCAAAATACCTCCTTGAAATATTTTTAGTATTGCCAAATATTGTGACATTCATGGTGCATGTCCTTGAGAAGATCAGTAGAGTATAAACATCCTGAGTTTATTCTACTTACCCTCCAGAATCCAGATCTTCCTAACAGCATGAAAATAAATTTTTTAATTATTATTGCACATGGAGACCTTGATCATGCCTGCATTGGTGTGATTTTGGCAATGTATTTTAGTAAAGAAACAGGAAAGGAAACTTGGAATTTGTGGAAAGGAACTTGGAATTTTGTAACTCCTTTCATCATATATTTTTAAGACTATTTTGGATGGAGCCCTGAACTATCTGGCATAGTGGAAGGTGTCCCTGCCCACGGCAGGGGGTTGGAACAAGAAGATGATCTTCAAGGTTTCTTCCAGCCCAAACCAATCTTGTATTCTACAATTCTATTTCATATGTATATTAAAGAGCAAGAGGTGTTGCCTAATACTAAGAACCAGTGGCAGAATGCAGTGCTGAGGATTTGTTTTTATGACCCTTTACTTCTGTGAATTCACTGTATTTTGTGCTCTGTTAAAAAGTTTTCTGGGAAACTTTTAGAAATTTTAGAAATTCTAAATTTAGAAACTTTTAAAGCTTTTTGAACTACTAGAATCTAAACCCCTAAACTGAAAACCGGGTCATCTTAATGTGACATGGACTGAAACCTGTGATATAAATCTATGTGTGTTTCACCACACTGATTCCAAGCACAGTGAGTGAAATGGAAGTGAAAATCAATCCATCAGGAATGCTGCGATATACAGTGCCACAGTGCCTGGAGATATTTTTGTCCTGCAGACTCACATAATGACACAAGGAGCAGAGGTTAACAGACCTCCTCCTCATGCCGGTGGCACGCAAGAGTCGTGCAAGAAGGATCGCTGGTAGGTTTGCCTAGGAAAGAGAGATCCTTGGGGAGCCACACGGCCACAGCGGCAGCAGCCGTGGACAGGCTCCCTGGGACACAAGGACTAGGCTGGAGCTGCGCACCGACTCCAGTCCCATGGCGTAATCCGTGACATTCACAGAGCACAGCCGGGTTCGGAGCCACATCTCGGTGCCGGTCACAGCGAGGAGCTGAACACGAAACACGAGACAGGAAACGCGGACTTCAGACCGCTTCTGGGGCGAGGGGCACGGTGCGAAGCCCCCACTGCCTGACAGAGCCCAGTGCCTTTCCAAAACTGATTAATTCCAGAGTTCTGCCTCCGAATTTAGTGGCCAAGCAAAATAACCCGTACAACAATGTTTTATTTCCCTGCAGATTGATTTCCTGGTTAGCTAATATCAAATGCCAGTACTGTTTCCCTCCACTAAACCGACTGATTTGTTTATTTGAGTGAATTATTTGACTTACTAAATATCACCCTTGTCCTGGCAACATCACCATGTAGTGTTTTAGCTGTTAACTGTTGAAACACAATATGGTTTGTTATTTTCCCACAGCTGGAGGACTGAACCTCTTTAGCCACAAATTAAATCCAGATAGTGCAGGCAGTTCCTGTAACAAAGTCTTTCTTTGTGTTTAAAAAATACAATAGAATATTTCCTAAAAGCTCAGATTGTGCACTCGGCTCCCTTCAGCAAGTTTTAGTCAATAATTTATAAAACAAGCTCTAAGAAGGAAAAAAAAAAGGGAAGGCAGTGACGGGCTGGCCACTCCCGTCACAGCCACTGCCCCTCTGGCTCCACACTTCTGTTCCCGCAGATTTGGATCTTTCAGACCGTTGTTTTGCCCAAATTCCTCGTTACAAATATGCACTTACATGTTCTGTAGAGCATCATCCATCGGTTTCGGGGGTGCGTGCCGTGCCCGGCACACGTCCCACGCGGGGTGGCCGCAGTGCAATCCTCCCTGCCGGGATAAGCAGAGGTCACGGGCAACTTGGAGAAGCGAAAGTAAACAAGGAAGAGAGAGGGCGACTCCGGTTGTGACAGCCGGCAATGCTCCGCCGGGAGCAATGGGCGGCTGCTCCTCTGCGCCTGGGAACCAGCAGCAATTTGCTGGCGATTTTAGGGGACGTGTAATTAGCCCTGGAAACCAAGATGTTTGTTTACTCGAAGTTATGAGGGATTTTTGTGTGTGTGCTAATAATTTCTAAAGTTGCTTTGCATATAGAATGGGTTATTTTCCAGTCTTATTTATATAATCAGAGTACTATTATTGGTATGATTGTTTTTTATTCCTTTGTTGGTTAGAAGGAGATGAAGAAAAAAGTACTCGGACTTCAAACACAAAGGCAGAAGCTGTGCTGCAAACTCCCAGCTCTTTATTCCCAAGCAGTTAAAGCAAACTTAAATGAGAACAGAACTGACTGGGGGGAAATCATCTTCCCCCAGAGGGTGGTGGGCACTGCACAGGCTTCCCAGGGAACAGTCACAGCCCCAAGACTGCCAGAGCTCCAGGAGCCTTTGGACAACGCTCCCAGGGACAGGGTGGGGTTGTTCGGGTGTCTGTGCGGAAACAGGAGTTGGGCTCCATGATCCTTGTGGGTCCTTTCCAGCTTAGGATATTCTATGGTAGCATCCACAGGTCTGGAAATCCCTGGTCAGTTTTAACTTCTTGTGTATTTACTTGGTGAGTTACACACCCCTGATTCTGCTCTATGACACCCTATCCTTGGAAATTTTAACAGCATTAATAAAACAAGATGATGCAGATAACAGAAAAATTGAGTACCTCTTGTTCCTGGCACAAAGGAAATATACAATTTATATAGAATAAGCCCATGTATACTGATCATAAATTGTCCTGACAAATATCACACAAGTTACTGTGTTGGCTGTTAGTCTGTACATGGGATAACGAACAGCCATTCATTCACAAACATGTTCAATACTGCACTTGGCTCCTTATCTGATCCCTTGTAAAGTACAAATCAACTTTTACACATGAGAAAAAATACTCAACTAATCATTAAAAAACCCACCAAACAACTGAATTCTTTGAAGGCAGGAAGCAAATAAAGCTGTTTGAGCATCTTCCCCTTAAAATAGGTGTGTAAATAAACAGCTGACATATTTGGCAAACTGACATTCTGCAGAGCTCTGGAGAGGGAACGAAGCCACTTCCATGTCCACATGGAAGTCATCCCTTTGCCAGCTTTGGACCTCAACTGATCCCACGGCCAGGGAGGCTGGCGAGGATGGTGTGCAGCCAGCATGCAACCCACAGCCTGTGTGAAGCACAGACTCCAGCTCAGAGATACAGCATATGCCCTGTGGGAAACACTTCTGTGAGCAGTGTGCACGCCATCAGTTCCATAAAATACACAAGGAAATGCCAGTGTTCTGTAGCAAAAATGGGAGCCTGAATCCAATTGGAACCACAGGCTGATAAACATTTAAAGATTACCCTAATAAATACAAGGTTTTAAATGTCTATTTTAGAGTCTCAGCTGCTTTCATCTCCTTCCTGCACAGCACTTATTTCCCTTCTGACAATAAATCATGTTTGCATGAGCAATAAAGCTAACTCCAGGGGGTGCAGCCATCAGAACTAAGCACAGTCCCAGAGGGAGCCAAGCCACAGATCTTATACAAACAGTTTGGGTGTTCCCTATATTGATGTAACTTTGCTGCCTCTTGCGTTAGATGCCCAAACAAATTATAGTCATGCAGTGCTCTGGCACAGGGACGGTGAATTTACCTGCCTTCTCTGGTGCCTCCCACGGCTGCCAGCATCACTGGCACCTCAAAGATGCACATTCTCCCATCCAACATTACTCAGCTTGGCCTCATGTAGAACAGGAGCTGGGCTCCCTGCTCAATGTGCCTATCCAGACATCCCAACAGGGGAATTTATTTTGCTTCCAGTCATAGTATTGCATTTTAAAGACACATAATAAAATTAAAACACCAGGCAGCTAAATCGTGAAACTCAGTTAATGTAATCATAGAGATGGGGAAGAGGAAGGAAATTCAAAGGACCTGCAGAAAGGTAGGATCAAGGATATCTGGGCCACCCTACACATATGTACCTCAGGCATGATATTGCCAGTAGAACAGCTCCCTCCCATGCCTACAATTCTGTTTAATCCTAGGTTGAGATTTGTCTTTGTGATGGAATTGTTAAATCATTTGTCCTAGACTGTTGGGGATCAGAAAAGCACTTTCATTCCGGTACTTTCTGAGGTTCTCTTCTCTCCCCTTATTATAAGTTAGATTTGCCCTTTCCCATTTTCTAGGACTTCCCTTGTCCCTTCACAGTTTCCTGAATCTGTATCAGTACTCACATCTTGAGTCCTGTGTCCACTTCTGGGCCCCTCAATTCAGGAAGGCCAGTGAGGTGCTGCAGTGGGCCCACAGAAGGGCAACAAATCTGGTGAAGGGTTTGGAGCACAAGTCTGATGAGGAGCAGCTGAGGGAGCTGGGGGGGCTCAGCCTGGAGAAAAGGAGGCTCAGGGGGGACCTTATGGCTCTGCACAACTCCCTGACAGGACGGTACAGCCAGGTGGGGGTCAGGCTCTGCTCCAACTAGTGATAGGACAAGAGAACATTAGGAGAGATTTAGGCTGGACATTATGAAGAAACTCTTCACAGAAAGGGTGATTAGATATTGGAAAGGGCTGCCCAGGGAAGTGGTGGAGTCCTCATACCTGAAGGTGTTTAAGGAATGACTGAACATGGCACTCAGCGCTCTGGTCTGGTTGACAAGGTGTTGTTTAGTCATAGGTTGGACTCGATGGTCTCTGAGGTCTTTCCAACCTTGTTGATCCTGTGATCAATGTGTTTCAAGTATTGCTTAGTTAATTCTTAGTGCTTTAGGATTAATTTCGTCACGGAAAGAAATTTATCTTAGTATTTGTGATCTTTTTCTTGCTTTATTTGAGGCTGGAATCCTAGTCCCGTATTAAAATTCACTGCAATAACCAGTGAACGTTCTAGTGATGCCTGATCCAAACTTGACATTTAGTGGTTGTCACCTCTGGGCCTGTTTTGACTTTTCCCCAGCAATATCTCATCTGGAATTTTACCTCTGTTTCTTTCACTGTATTTTCTCTTCTTTCATTTCCTTTGTTGCCATGACTCACATTTACCTCTTACCTTTCTGAACAGCTTTCTGAACCTCTTTTTGTGGTGCACCTCAGTTGTCTGTCACATTCCCATTTTTTTAGTATTTCCACTCTGATTTTCATGCCTCAGAGTTCCTGGGTCAGCTGTATTAGATTTTCGCTGTCGCCTACATTGAGTTGGCATCCTTTTAACCAGTCCCTACTAGTGGATGTCAGCTCTCCCATGCTCCACCTATTTGCCTGCTTCTGCATAGGACCTCTGTACTTCTTATTTCAGAATGTCAAAATTTGCCTTTTTGAAGTCCATTTTCCTTTTTATGTGGCTCTCTTTCCTTTTCTTAAAAATGTGATGTCATATATTTTCACATTCACCCAAATGTCCCGTTTGGTTTTTAACAAGTTTTTTCCTGCTATAAGCAGAAGCAACTGCCCCCCACTTCACACAGAAGTATGAAATTTCAGAAATGAAGCAGTTGCCAATACAGATTTTCAGATTCCTGACGGCTGTACACTTCTCCAGCACAGGATCAGACAAAGTCACCCAGTCTTAAGGATGCTTCTGCTCTTTTCCCTGGTGGATCTCCACAGCCCCTCCTCTGATTGCAGAGTCAGTCCTGGACACCCCAAAGCCCACGTGCTCCTTCACTCTTTGTCCTCTGTCCACAGACACCAATTAATGAGTGTTTTATCTCATGCTGAACTTCAGAGAACGCACAGGCCTTTCTTCTCATGTGTCCTACCTGGAACAAACTCTCTCTTACTACGCCAAGATCCCAGTTCTGTAATTTGTCACATAAGCACGAGTCATTCTTACTAAGTTGTACCTTTCATTATTGGGAAACTCTTTTAACATCTTTGCATTTAATTGTAATGTACCAGTCATATGTGTAGGAGCATCTCAGATGTTTGGCTGGTTTTCCCGGCTTTTGGTCCTCTCTATACTCCTTTCACACTTTTTGGTTTTTATTTTCCTCTCCTTATGACCTTTTACCATGGATACTGTTGAAGCCTTTGCTCCCAAACAGAACCCAGGAGTGCTTCTTCTGGTGGATGGAGCCCAGCCATTCCCTGCTGTCCTGCCAGAAAGATCCATGCCAGCAGTGAGAAATTGCTGCTGCTGTGACAGCTGGACTGCACAGCTTTGTGCAGAGGTTTCACACCCCTGCATCCCATTTCCACCAAAGGGCACCCTGCAAAGGCCCTGCTGGCCCCTCAGGGACTGCCTTATGCTGAGACTTTATAACACATCTTCTTAAAAACTTCCTGGCCCCATGCATCCATCTAAACATCACCAGCTACCTGGAGAGCTGCCTGGCACAGCTGCAGCTGATGGGACAGGCAACACAGATGGTCCCAGACCCAGGCCTAGCTAGAAGCAAATGCCACACATGCAGTGCAAGAGTGCATAGAATCATGGAATCACAGAATGGTTTTGGTTGGGAGGGATCTTAAAGCTCATCCAGTTCCAAACCCCCTGCCATGGGCAGGGACACTTTCCACTATCCCAGGTTGCTCCAAGCCCCATCCAACCTGGCCTTCGACACTTCGAGGGATGGGGCAGCCACAGCTTCTCTGGGCAACCTGTGCCAGGCCTCAACACCCTCACAGCCAAGAATTCCTTCCCAGTATCCCATCTAACCCTGCCCTCTGGCAGTGGGAAGCCATTCCCTGTGCCCTGTCCCTCCATCCCTTGTCCCAGCTTCCTCTCCAGCTCTCCTGGCGCCCCTTTAGGCCCTGGAAGGAGCTCTGAGCTCTCCCTGGAGCCTTCTCTGTTCCGGGTGAACACCCCCAGCTCTCCCAGCCTGGCTCCAGAGCAGCGGGGCTCCAGCCCTTGGAGCATCTCTGTGGCCTCCTCTGGACTCTCTCCAGCAGCTCCATGTCCTTCTGCTGTTGGGGCCCCAGAGCTGGACACAGGGCTTCAGGTGACGTCCCACCAGAGAGGAGCAGAGGGGCAGAATCATCTGCCTCGACCTGCTGCCTACACTGCTGGGTACAGAAAGTGGCTGGGTCTGAGAGGGGACTGAAACCTGCAGGCAAAACGGTTCACAGCACAACTATGTCCTTATAAACCCTGGTTTGCATTAATTGGGTGAATTCAGAACTTAATTGGGTGGAGTGATGAGAAGTACATCCGTTCTGCTTTTTGCAGTGCATACCAAGAAGTGTGTTGCCGGGTGCACCTTGGTGTAATGTACAGAAGAACTGAGCTTATTAGGAACAATAAAAAAGCTCTTTTGCTGCAACATTCTTGTTACTGAATTTCAAGCACGTGTTTTTGATCTCTGCAGAGTACAGCCAGGATAGAAGAGTGCATTTCTAGGCTTGCCAGCAATCTACAGTAATTTGAATTTCAAAACTGAAGCTTCAGAACTGCAGGTCTTAAGAGGATACCTGATTCATACCAAGGGGATATACCATAAAACAATTACTGGAGTGTGCTATAAGGTCAGGTCTCCATCACGAGAAGGGTGTGATGATACCCATTGAACAGCTGATGACAGAATTAAATGAGGCTTCAACTTGAACAAAAATAACAATGCTATAGCTAGGATATACATCTGTGTGCATATAAACAGTAGAATAGGAGCTGTATCACTTAGTTAACTATTCAAAAGGGACAAAACAAGAAAAAACCCCACCTTGTCTCCTCACATGATGAACAGATTAACAACACGAAAAGAAGGCAGGTTTTCAAAAGGTTCCTCAGCCCTTTATTTAGAGTGCTCTCCCAGGGACGTTGCTGCAGTGATCCCAAGCCAGCTCCAGGAAGGCTGCACCACTGTCCCCGCCTGCACATCCACTGCTCTCACACTGGGACACCAGCAGAAGCCACGTGGGTCAGTGGTGTGGGCTCAAGGTGTGTCACAGCATGGCAGCACATCCCTCCATGTGCAATCTCCTCTCCCACAGGCTGGCAGACCTGACTTCTGCTGCACCCAGTCTCACGTGGTCTCTAATAGCAGAGCAGATGAATTAAAGAAAAAGACCTTCCTGATACAAAACAATGGGGCATTTAATTAAAACCAAAGTTTTGTTGCAGTTCTATCACACTACTGCATAAGAATATGGGGGACTTTCCATTCTGAAATTCCTACAAAACTCACTGGTTCAGAGAAGGCTGGAATGTGATGGGTGCGTAATTATTATCAGCAACTTTGTATGAGACAAATATGCAAACTGGGTACCACCTCTCCAGCTGTACAGAAGGACATTATGCTTTTGCCACAGTCACACTGCAGAGCAAACCGCGGAGAACAACTATGGACTGACATCCCCAATATTCATTGTTTTATTTGTATCAGACTCTGAAGCATTTCTGTTAAATAACCATCTTGGAATATAGAAAACTTTCAAATTCAAGTGAATAATGAATTTTCTATGTTGTCTTTAAGGCACGTATTTCTATTGAAATTTCATTTTGGTCCAGAGGAGCAGCTGCATTTCAGGTATCTGGCAGCTATCCAGGTATCTGGCAGCTTGGTTTGTTGTAACTATCCTTATGACTGTAGACTTCAACAATGTGTATTGAGTTCACCGTCTGCACCGCAGAGTTGTGTCTGGGTACCACGTGTCCCCCAGGAGCCCCACTGCTCTTGGCTACCTTCAGCAGGTGATTGTTGTCTGTGCAAGACCCAGGAACTACGATGTCCTGAGTCCACTCTTCCTGGAACCTGTAAGCACAAAGGAAAAAGTTACTTCTGTTTCATTAATTCTGGTGAGGATACGGAATTTCCTAATCCATTTTATTTGCGCGTCAGGTGTTTTGCAAAATGACTCATGCTGTAACATAAGGAATTCCTTCTCCCAGCATCAAAACCAGTTGGTAGCAGTGACGCAAATAATTGTGTCTCTGCAAAGGCTGATGCAGGCCATGAAAAGACTTGTGAAGTTGGTTTTATTTGGGGCTGGGGCAGATGCTATTTGTTTGCTTGCCATCAAATGATTTCCCAGCTTCAATGTAATGCTATACTATCTGGAGAATGTGACTGGGAACACTTGAATGCTGAGCCTGGTGCAGAAGGAAATGTCCTTGCTTGGTTACTTGAGTACTGCTGGGAGCCCAAGAGCCAGCTGTGCTCAGTGGGATTTGAGGTGTTATTTGCACAGCTGCCAGCAGTCACATCAGGGCTTGTGCTGCCATGGGCTGCCTGTCCTGACTACTGCTGGGCCCTCTCTGAAGGGACCATGGGCTGGGACTCTGTGTTTTTTCAGCACTGGCAGTCACTGATCCATTCTACTCCCCACTGGGAAGGGAGGGCTTGCCCAGCTGTGAGGGAAGCCAGCACAGGCCACTGCCCCAGGGAGCAACAGCCCAGCAGTGGGTGGTGACAGAGCAGCAGCAGTGGCAGATGGTGATGGCAGAATTTCTGGAAAGATGCTCAGTAAAACACACCCATCTCGTTCAGGAGCACAGTGGGTGCTTGTTCCTGAACTCTGCTGCAAGAGGCATGACGGATGCAGGGGGCTTTATGCACACGGTCTGTGAACGAGGGAAGCCACAGCCCTTTGGGGGCTACCAAATTACTGCAGCCTGAGCATGGGGGCTTTTGTAAGATGTTGGCTATTGCACAGCAGCTGGTGCAGGCAGGGAGAAGGTTTAGGGCTCCTGCCCCACATTCAATGTAGGTGAGCCAGCTCACGTGGCTCCTCCAGCTTCCTCTGAACCTTGTGTGGGCCTCTGAAGGCAGCAGCCTGCACACTCCATCCAGGACAGCACGGGCTTACCCTTTCCTAGCTGAAAAGCTGGCCAGGAAACAGAAGCTGCGTTCTGCAATTATCAGCTGCAGAAGCCAGCAGAAACAAAACGTGCCATACACAGAGGAACTCCAGGGGAATCACAGAAAATAAACCCAAATAACTGAAGTCTTGCTGTCTTGATACAGAGTAGGCATGCTGCAGATACATCTCTCCAGCAAAGGAGAACAAATCTTGCTACTCACTGAAAATCTGTGTTACAAAACTGTGGGGGCATGAGCTATAGTCAGATAGTGTAAAGGCATCTTAAAACACCACTGCTCTGGATGTGAGAGGACACTGTATCAGCAGAGTCTGCACATACTCATGAAGGAGGTACTCAGATGAGCAGAATTTACCCACCTGTAATTCAGACAACAAACTCATCTACTTCTCAAAATACCAGCCTGGTAACTTCTCCCATATTGTATTGACCTGTACTGTTTTAACTATGCCTTTTAATCTTGGGGCCTCAACAAGACCTCAAGTACCTTTGTGTCAAGCACCAACTGAGCACTGAGCACCCCTGTGCCCTGCCATGGGGGAACAAGCTACATGGAGTAATGTACACCTCACTGCCAAAAGAAAATCTTCTGAGATACTTCCTGGTGTACATTTATTTAATTTTTTATAGTATAAGGAACTCAGTTCCATCTTCTTGAGGTGGTAGTCAAAAGTCAAAATAAAAATCAAATCAAAGTAGCATATACACAGAAAATAACTGGAATAAAGTTTTGCATGGGCCAGCAAAACAGCCTTTGTATAAGAAAAAGCATTTGCCAATCACCCTGCCAGGATTATAACTCAAATCTAGGTATTCTGGTTATACTGCAATAAATGCAGTTCACCTGGGCAGAATTAATCCCACTCTGATGTTTTCCACTATAAAGCTCTACGTTGTGAAACACTGCAATTACCCACAGTTCACCACCAACTCAGGAACCCAAACTGTCTAAAGCTGTACTTGGAGGACAACTGTACTCCTGGCTCAGGAACCCCTTGCTCCCACTTTGGGAACTATTAAACTTCCATTGACTTCTGCTGGCACAGGTTGCCCAGAGAAGCTGTGGCTGCCCCATCCCAGGGGCAGGTTGGACAGAGCTGGTCTACTGGAAGGTGTTCCTGGCAGGGGATGGTCTTTAAGGTCCCTTTCCATCCAAACCATCCCATGATTCTGTGATTCTCTAGCGTAGGATGAGACAGTGGGCACCTCCCTTCCCTGCAATAGATCAAACTCTGAGGACATCAGAGGGACGGTGAAACCAGTGGGGTTCCACCTCAGCAGAGGATGAGAAGAGCTATTGAGAGGGTTGCTGTGTCACCAAGGGACAGACAACTGTGCACACAGTGGGCTCTGCTCTGTGTGCATGGCCTTCAGTCCAACAGCCTTCAGTTTGCTCTCTCAGCCTTGGGAGCTCTGCACTTTGTCCTGAACTGGTGTGACTGTTTTTCCAAGCACTTCAACTTTCCTTAACTCCAGCTCCCTGCTGGGCTACTTCAAAACATCACAGCAGGAAGGTCAGAATCCCTCTTTGTACCCTTTTCTGGCAATATAAACCCACCCTGGGAGCTGCACAGGTGGGGTGCATGACGCATTTGACAAGGACAGCCTTTATCTGACAGATAAAATTTGGAGCTCCCATCTGGGGAGAACACCCATCACAGTATTTGTCCATGGGGTTTAGAGGATTCACAAGAATTTTTTGTGTGACTTGAGAGCTGTTCCTTGCTGGAGAGAAAACACTGTTAACGGGACATGCGAGATGTGTGAGAACGCAGAGCAGCAGGGCGGGACCGCCACAAAGCTGCCTGGGCTGGCACTGCCTCTGAAAACAGCTTTCATACTGAAGGATGGGAGGGGATTTTTTTGGTTGCTGTATGCCTGGTGGCTTTGTACAAGACCCTGGGGTAATCATGAAAGCATTATGAAAACAATAATAGCAGCTCTATTGAAAGCACATGTTGCTGCACATGCCCCCTTTGAGCTCCTGTGATGACAATTAAGACTGAAATTCAGAAATGGGTGTAACTTAACAGGCAGTTTATCCTACCCTTCTAATGGGGCCCCAAGGTGAAACCACAGCTCACTTCCCCTCTCAGCTTTCTTTGAAACCTGCATGTCAGAAGATATTGGGAAGATCTGAGCTTTTGAAAGGTGGCAGTGGGGAACACAGAGCACAGGAAAAGCAAGAGGAAAAAAAAGAACAACTCCACGAATAGAGAAGCTCGAGGTTGGACAAGTCACAGGGAAAGGAAATCTGCCCCTCTCCTATGCTGGGTCTCCTCCCCTTCAGTTCTTGGTGCCATGCAATCAAACACCTCATGGAGGGAACTGCATTCATTCCATACAATTGTATCAAACAGGTCATTTGCCCTTTGCAGCCCTTTCACTGGAAGCTTGATTAGGTGCAGTATTAAACCCTGCAGTGATGGGGGCTCTTGCATCCCTTCCTGTGCTCTGGCAGCAGCCCAGAGGTGCCTCACTGCTATCGTGGCAGAGCAGGAGGACACCTTCACACCCACCCATACAGACATTGACACTGTGCCAACTGTACCCGTGTGTCCACAGCCTGAGGCACTGCTCTCCATGCCCCAGCCTGCAGGCAAGCACAGGCAACTTCTGACCACGAGGCTGATGGTAACAAGAACTGCATGTGTCTTCCACAGGGAGCAAAGGACTTGGCTCTCTGGTGACACTGCTGACCTTCATAAGCTCCCCAATAGATCAGTTTCCTCAGGACAATCTTGCACTGTCACTGCTGAAGAAGATGATTTGCCTCCTTAATTGTCCCACTGCTGCATCCCACTCCTGGTGGTCATTCCAGGTGTCCTGGTGCATTTTTTATGTTATACTGACGTTTTCCCTTAAGTTTTGCAGCAGCTGGTCTCACAACACAGGTTATTTCTCCAATAAGTGTTAAGTGTTCTCCAATATTTCTCATGTGTTGTCCCCTTTCACTGTGGTAAATCACACCACACTACCCTACTGACAGAAGGGCATCAGATCCTTCAGCTTTTTAATCTCCTCTACTTAGCTGTTCAGAGGGCAAAGAACTGTGAAAGCTCCCTCATGGGGACAGAGGGCAAGGCAGGAGTGTAGCCAGGTGTCCCACCCCATCCTAAGAAGGTCCCTTTGCTCACAGCTGTGCTCCTCAGCAAGGCTGGGCAGACATCACCATATTTTAGAGCAACTTGCATTTCTAATTTGTGCCTTCCTCACAACCCTTTACAGAGGATAGTGGAAGATCTCCACTATATAGACACTAAATCAAAGACAAAAAGAAAACTTACTTCATTTTACTGTAGAGGTTGAAGCCATGGGCTACTCTCACCAACCTTGCATATGACTTCTTGGACTGACAGAAAATGCCAAGCTGCTTCTCCTAATAGCATGCTGGCTTTGGGATTTTCTGCAAAACCTTTTCACTTGGAGTTCTTTATTGTTGGATTGTCCTTATTTGCTTTTTCCCAGGTACACTGGTAAAACATTTTATAGTCAGAAAGGGTTCTGGTACAAAAATTTCAGCTACTAAAAATATCTTCTGTGGGAGAACATACTAGCCTGCTTCTCCTCAGAAGGATATTTTCTTCTTGATAATATGCTCCAACTGTGTGAATAGCTGAAAGGAGGACTTTAAGCCTATTGAGACATGGGCTTTTCCATTTGACTCACTCCTGCAGTCAGATCAGCTGCTTCATAGAGAATGTTTTATAACTTGGCCTAGAGCTGGGAAAAATAATTCACCTCTGAACAGTCCAAATTTGGAATGCACAACTTCTCCCAAATACATCCACACTAGACAAAAAACCACAGCAAATTTCTTTGATCTGTTGCCTTTCTCCATCCCCCCCCCCCC
>WBMZ01008674.1:0-25501 GCA_013400975.1 Atrichornis clamosus | reverse complement strand
CAAAACAGAAGCTGGAGGCAGATTTTTATAAAGGTAGGGAAAAAGCAAAAACTTTATTTCAGAAACTTTTCCGAAATACAAACGGGGGAAGGGCAGTCCCTCCCCCAGCCTGGAACAAAGGCCCAGTATACAAAAGGTTTACGTAAGGGTAGGGTGTAGGTAAGGAAAAAATGGCAAAGAAAAAGATCCAAAGATGAAGAGAATAAAAAAGAGATGGCCTCTCTCTATCCCATAGCTCTATATACATGCTGTTCTAACAAAAAACATCATTTACAAAGATTCCCCAATTAAGGCACAGGATTAAACATTCGTCTTTTGGTTGTCACTCTGCAGTAGCATGTTCTCAACCCTGGAAAGTTGTAGAGATAGGTGGCTCCATTTTGTCTAGAATATAGGATATTATTAATCTGAAACAGCTCAGGAATGCTAGCATGGACTAGGCAAAAAGGTAAAACCAAGAAGCAAAAAGCAAAAAGCCCCTTGGCATCCAATGTTCTTTAGATTATATTTTTGAGCTCAATTAATTTCTTTCTGGTTGTCATCTTAGCTGACAAAGGATGAAAAGGAGTTAGTCTACAGTTAGATTCAGTCCTCCCTGAGTGTGGAAAATGCTGGATCATCAATTCTCCCTTACAAAAAATCAGCACATCGCTGCTTTCTAATAGTCAAGGGAGTATCTATTCCAGGGCAGGTTACAGGACTGCTACACTGAAAAGCAAAGCAGTAGAGCCAAGGTGTGGCTACTTCTTTACCGTCACTAGGAAGATGATGCAAACTGAAATGAGCTCTCTCAGTGTTTTCCTTACGCTGGGTATCTGTGCTTCTCCTGGGACAGTACCTTCTACACATGCTGATACATAAATAGGTTCCAACAGTGGAGTGCCTGGCTCTTTAATGTCTCTTCATACCAGAAGATTTTGCTGTTTGCTCTCACAATGTTACACTAGATTGTGCGTATTTTGCCAGCCCAAAAGTGGTTCCAAATAGATTTAGGCTCCCATTTCTGCTACAGGACTCTTGCATTTCCTCTTGTTTTATATGGAACTGATGGCTTGCACTTAAAGAACAAGTGAAAATGCTACTTACACAAGACAGTCCCCTCCATGCATGGATACTTCACATTTAATTGATGTATATATTACAGCAGGACAGGATAGTTCTTCACAGATTTAAAAACTGGCGACAGTGTTTATCAGAGCAATTGCTTATTGCATTTCCTCACCCTGTATTTTAAAACTGTTTTCCTAGAGCACCAGCTCTGCTGAGGTTGCACTGATCTGCTGTGAAGCTTTGCCTGCTTGCAGAAAACTGAAGGCAGTTTTTAAGGTCTGTAATTTCAGGGGAGATTTAGATTGGACATTAAGAAAAAATTCTTCCCAGAAAGGGCTGTCAAGCCCTGGAACATATTTGCGACCCCCAGCAGTGGGTGAGTGCAGCCCCCACCAGGATTAGGGTGACCCCACTCTTCTGCTGGACAACAGTTTCCTTAATATCACATCTCAGTGGCCTTCACCTCCATCTCCCAAGCATTACCAGCAGCTGGCTGGAAGGAGGAAGGACAGCTGCCATTAAGTTTCTCTTTACTGATAATTTACGCCGTGCCTGTCACAGGGCATAGCACAACCTGCCTGCTCAGGCAGCTGCTGGACCCAAGCTCTCCCACGTGGCTGCTTGCTGGGATGGAAGAGGACTGCTCATCTCGGGTGCTGGGTGCCCAAGCACGTACTCCAGAGAAGAATTACTGCAGGGTCAGGTATAGTTCTTTGTCAGAAAATAACTCACTCAACATATCCTGTTACATCTTGCAGTCAGGCTGTGAGAGCCATTCCCAACATGCTGACAATCCCTCTGCCCAGAAATCCTCAAAGGGACTGCTTTGGAGGCTCATGGACATTGTTCTCCTCTAACTACATGACCAGAGCTGTAGCTAATCTCCCTCTCCAACACATACACCCTTTTTTTCAGCTAATCTGGCTCAAACCTCTGCACCACAGAGCAAATTGCTATCTTTGCTGCTCTGAACTTCTGAGAAGCAACGTTGGGGAAACACCTCCCTCCCTGCAGCCCCATGATCTGTAACTTGTTTTTCCTTGCTCAACATTATTTAGCTTTTTGAACATTAGAAAAGAGCAAATATGCTGTAAATACCTGCAGGTCCTGCATATAAGACCTTCTGCTAAAAATTAGTATGTTCATCCTCATTATGATTCCTTCCAAATGAAAGAGGTGGCACTAGCAGTGACTGCACTCTGTAGTTAATGATCCAGGGTATTTGCACACGTATTTCTCATTTTAAAGCAATTGTTCAAGCAGCCAAGAAGCCAGAATGGGGCTCATTATAATTAAAGCAGTTGCCACTAAAATTCAGCATTTCCCGCAAAACTACATATTAATTACATTTGTTCTACGCTTCAAACATGAGGGAAGAAGTTCCCATTTTGTGGCAGACAGGAGTAGAACAGCACAATGGAGCCTCTACTGTCACACAGCTGGGCTTCTCTATTATTTAACTTTTATACCTCAGCATTCTGCATCCACATTGTGTCACCTCATTGCAGCCAAAATTATCTCGTCAGCATCCTGAGGCATTGCTTTAACTGATTAGAGTTTTTTAATCCTAAATTTCTCTATAAACCTTAACAAATATCTTACCTGCTTGAAAGCATTGGCTTTTTATTTTACATTGCCTTACCTGAAAGAATTGGCTTTTTATTTTATGTCTTCCTACAGTATTTTGATACTAAAGTAGTGAAACAAAATGTTAATCTCTAAATCTATTTCAATTAAGTTGGAAAAGCAGCACGACCTACATTCTTTTCTAGTAAAATATAAGCTAAGATATACTCCAGAGGATCTTCTTCAAGGGTGGAGGAGTTCTCACTCTTCCAGATGCTTCATGCTACAAGAAGCAGCAGAAGTTTTCTTTAAGAAAAGAAAAAGCCATCATAAAAATGACTGAAATTGCCAGGCATCCACCCATTTCTTTCTCAGACATGGGCACCACACATCTCAGCCTTCCCTTCTCAGTGGGCTGCAGAGCCACTTCCCATGGCTGGGTGGCAGAGAACAGTGCATACCACAGCCCTGGAAAAAGCATGGAGGAAAGGATTCATCCCCTGTGCTTCTTAGGACAGCTCCTGACTGGGAAAACCAAGTAGGATTGCTGATGTGCTCAGAGATCCAGTGATGCATTGCACAATTCCTCCAAATGTCTGAAACATTAGCACAAGATGAGGATAGGGTAGGACAAGATAGGGTAGGATAGAGTAGAGTAGACTACACTAGGCTAGACTGAAATATTTCAGTTAGAAGGGTCCCACAAGGATCACTGGATCCAACTGCCGGACCCCTTCTGGGCTCACCAAAAATTAAAGCTCATTATTAAGGGCATTGTCCAAATGCCCCTTGAACACTGAGAGTTTGGGGCACTGACCCCTTCTCCAGGACCCTGTTAAGGGACTGACCACCCTCTTGGTACACAAACGCTCACTCATGTCAAGTCCGAACCCATCCTGAGGAGCCTTGGTTAAATTCCCTTTTGGCTTGTTCTTGACCATGGATATGCAGAAATATGTGGAATCTTTTCTTTGGGATTGCCTGCCCTCAGTTTTGCTGCTTTTTTCCAATCATGCCATGTGCCTGTATTTATTTCTTTGGACAACCAATGCGGTAACAGCTTCACCACTACAGCAACACCCATAGGTTTAGATATTTCCTCCAAACACAGGACGCCAACCTGTACACCTCACGTTAGAGTGGTACCACAGCAATCACCCAGGCTGGGAATGTGTCTTTTCATGCCAGTCTTCCCAGTACAGCCCAGCTTCATGTTTGCACCTCCCCAGGGATTTGCCTACACTGTCCTCCTGTTCCCAGTAAGCTGGATGAGCACAGGATGAGAAAGCTTAGCCTAATTTGCTACATACAAAAAATAAGCCTTGCAAGTGAAACACAAAGCTGACAGGTCACTTCTTGTCTTCATGAGATCTGTTAGCAGAATTCCCACATCTCACCCTGCATGGATATTCAACAGAATTAAAGAGTAGAAATCAGCATCTTTTACTCATTACTTGATTAAGCAGCTCTTACTTGAGTGGAAACAGGGAACAAGGTAGAAATAAGGAAGGATCACATCTGTTCCAAGAGCAATTCCACGACAGCTGTATTCAGAATAACCTTTAATGCCATTTCTGTCTCTGATTAAAAGCAGTGCCTGCTCTCCATGTGCAAAACAGCCAGACTTTTGGCTAAGGGTGCACAGACTGATATACCTGCTCTCCTAGCTGGTCTGAGCTCTCGTGAGTGATTAGCCAGGATCCCACCCCTCTGCATGGTGGAGATAAAGCAAACCTTGAGTACTAGAGGACCTCCTGCACTAAGAAGTGGGTATGAGCACGAGGATTTCACACAGCATATGTACTGCTCTACCTAGGAAAACAAGAGCTCTCAGGCTTTTCTCCTCCTGCCTCTGCCATTCCCCACTGAAGTTTATATATCCTCCAGTTTTCTAAAGAAATAACAAACTTCTTGATTTCTGGCCCCAGAGAAGCTACTTAGCCAGACAAATGGTATATTCCCTGCTACTCTCCAGTAAGAAAAGATGTGAAGAATTCAGTAACACAAGCATGTGCTCTATGGAGTGATGCACATAAGGACCCACAAGGAGCTCAAGGCTCCATCAGAGGGCTCACCTCTGCTTACAGCCCTTTAGAATTTTTTCCACGCTACTTTAAAAGCAGATTACACTTACACAAAACACTAACATTGCTGCCTCACAGTCACACAAAATTCAAAACTGCATCCTGAGTCTTCTAAAAACTGTTTAGGTTATAACCAGGACTTAATTAGCATTATACATCTTTCTGAAATCACTCAAAGCCAGAAATTGATTAAGCAGCCATCAGCCTTTTGTGCAGTACTCCATTAGAACACGATTTCCAGCTGCACTGTGACATGGAAGCAGGCTTATAATCTGCATAAGATTGTTTTCTGCAAGTAAGCACTAGAAATCACTGATACTGCTGCACACAAAGGCTGTACAGGTGAGCAGTGAATTAAAAGCAAACAAGGACTGTGCAGTATATTTTTGTACATGACAACAAAGCAGAACCCAGAGGATGTAAAAGAGAAAATGATGTGTGTTTATACAAACAGTATTAGCAAAATAGTGATAGATTTTAACACATATTCATTTTTCTGTTTTTCTTCTATTGGCACCATTACAGTCAGTGTAACACACCCAGACACACTCGGAAATGATTCTGAACCAGCACAAAGAACTTCTGTGCTCACCATACCCATGCACCCACAGGATGTGTGATGCACTTTATTCCAGTGGGGACATGTCTTTGGGACCTGTCTTTGGAATATCCCAGGGTCAGGGTTCCCACACTGGAATTCTCGCTGCCTTGGGGATGAGGATCCCATTGTTCTTATGCTGCATCCCCTGATAACCAACCAGTTCTCAGGAGAGCTTTCCTGCTCATTGTGGGATGAACAGCAATGCCTGATGCTCACCCTGAGCCCTCCTGCAGTCCCAGCTGTCCCGGGCTGCATCCACTCCCAAGGCTCCTAAAGGAAGGCAAGTTGCACCGCGATCCCACTAAACAGTACTGAGCAGGGACTTCCCTGCTGCAGTTTAGCATCAGTTTAACAAAGCCAATTAAATAACTCTCTCTCTAGCTAATCTGGTGCAACCTTCCCTGCAGACCAGGTTCAACAAGCCACTGCTGGGCAAGGCAGCAGCAGTAAGAGGGAAGGTCACGCTCAATCCTCTGCTGTCTCACCTTTTGACAACATTAATTCCCCACAAGACAGGCAAGTTCAAGGACAAGCCCTGATAACCCACTGGCATCACATCCTCTTCAGGGGCCTCCCTTTAAAACACATTTTCAAGGAATCCTCCTTCTAAAATCTGTTCCACGAACTCATTCAAACCCACTATATTTTAACAGCCTTACCTGTAGAAGCCTTGGTTATCATATGCCATGTTAGTCATGTCATCAAATACAGATGTATTCCTGAGTTTCTTATTGTTGTTGTTATTGTTTCTTCCCTTAAAACCAAAGTAAGCAGCTTGCACATGCTCTAGTTCTTCAGTTCTCAGCTGGTACCACAGCTGCATATCTCTGTGAATACAGCAAGTAGTAGAACACAGTATGTGATACATGGCTGTACAGCTGAGCTGTCATCTGACTACAGCCCTGACTCTCCAGAGTTTAATTCCAGCTTTACTGAAGACAGCACTTAAACATGTGCTGAACTCCATGTGTAAGCCACACTTCCAGAGATTTAAATAATACATTAAGGTAGGGAGTTCTTCAGTAGCATAAATATGATTCTGTAAAATAGTGCTATTTTAAGTATTGTCCTGCGCTCCTCAGAAACAAGCAAACAAATGAAAAAGAGTGTAATTTTTCTACGAGCACCTGTGGATACTTCAAAGGAACAAACCCCAAGTAATTATGTCAATTTGATTCAGTGTTTTCTGAGACAATGGGTAATAAGAAAAGTCACATTAGGTGGGGTGATGTGTCAGTGTTGTCATGGCCCTTCATCAGTGACACGTCAGGCCACATCCTGTTATGTGTGAAAAGACTACAGACCATCTCCATTTTAGGGAATACATTATTTCAAGAAAAAAAAATTATTTCCTGTGACTTTTTGCAGCACTGCTATTCCTAAAGTTTTCAAAATCACCAGGAAGGTTGAAAAGATACTAATTTTAAAATGGAGGAGACAGGTAATGTTGCCTTTGTTAAGCATAGGGCACATTCCCTTGCTGTCAGGGTTCCCTTTCAGAAACACTCTGGGCAATTTTCATGCTGCTCTATATAACTCTGGGGCAAGAAAAAGAAATCACAATTTCTTTTCTTGTTTTTAAAAGAAGTCTAAGATTCACAGAATCACAGAACTTCTCACTGACTGATGGGACAAAATTAAATTGTCAAAGCTGGCAATGCTGATGTTGGTGCCATTTCTGTCCTGTTGGGATGCAATCATGCTCTTTCCAAAGAAAACAGCAGGCACCGGTCCCTCAGTGAGACAAGATTTACAAGGAGGCTGAATGGTGGGGGGACTTTCAGCAGCCTTTGTCCTTTTTGTCTTCAAAAACACATGTGGATGTGGCATTTGGGGACATAGTTTAGTTGTGAACATGGTGGTGGTGCTGTTGACAGTTCGACTTGATGATCTTAAGGGTCTTTTCCAACTTTAATGATTCTATGATTCTATAAAACACACGATGGCACTTCAAAGATCATTAGACACCTTGCAAGACAGGTTTGTAGGTAGAGGTGACCCCTAAGGTGACCAACTAAAAGAGCCAAAAGAAACGGACAGGCAGACTTCAGAGCTACAGGCAAGGTGAGGGCATCCTCTCTGCTCCACAGCTACAGAGTACCTTGTCTTTCAGACATGGTCTAAGAGACACTTATTTCACTATTTTCCCCCACCAAGAGTTCTCACTTTGTATTAAGTTATCAAGCCTGCAGCTTTTTGTCAGATTAATGCTTTGTGCACCCAGAAGTCGATCCACTTTTCCACCTCCATCACCAGTAGAGATGCTGCCACTGCACCTGGCAAGCTTCACCCGGGGTTACATTGCTCTTTCTGCCATGACACAGTTTGTACATCAATTCTTTCTGACAGAGGGGACGAGACACACAATGTCTGTAGTGCCCCAGGTTTCTCCCTGGAGCTGGGGTCTGTTGCCAATGGGATGGAGAAGTTCTGTAAGGAGACAGGAAAAGGAACACAGGGGACAGCAGGGAACTGAGAAGCTCCCAGAAAAAGGAATCATTTTACAGCCTGATGACAGAATCAGGTCATAACGTCCAGCGTTAAGGGCTCTTTTTTTGTAAAAGAAAAATATCAAGTCATCACAATCATGGGAATGGCTAATTTTTACAAAACCTCATTTAAAATAAATGAAAAACAAGGACTTTTGATACAAATAGTCTTATCAAAAAGAAAAGTGGCAATTCTAAAAGTGTCAATCAACCCTTTCATTTCCAAACTTATTTCACGCTACCAGTAAAAACCTAATATCATGATTGACACCAAGGACTTTCATTTTTTGCCTCAAAAAATCCTTTCAAGGGAAGCAGAAAATCTCTATTTTGGTTACACTCAGATTTCAAACAACAGAAGTTCCCCCTTCAGCTTCTCATACAGTTCCAGTTAAAGCACAGCTTGGCATAGAGATTTTCACTACTGTCTTCCTCAGTCTCCCTCCACTCCACTGGAGGGCCCAGTGGGAATAACCAGCAGGAAAAGAGAGAGGGAAACAGAGAGAAAGTTCCCATGGAAAGCCTTCTGCAGCAGTGACTATGGGTGGATGCTCTCGTAAGCAACAGCAGCTCAGCTCCAGCCCACAGGCAGATGTGTTCCTGCTGACACAATCCACACTGAGTTTTAATAATGGGCTGGATTGAAAATTTGACTTCTTCCCGTTCCTATTCATAATCCTGCCCACCGATTTGTGCTCCGAGCCAGAAGACAAAATCCTCCCTCCTTCCAGCCCCAAACTGTGACAGCTCTAAGGATGCTCTGCAGGTGAGGTACTGGATAACTGTGACATGGGGAGATTCATCCTCCCATCAGTGTTCAAGGAAAGCAAAGGAAAAAAAGGAAAGAAATAGAGAAGAAGGGGGAACACTGCCAATCTTCAATAACTTGAGGAGAGAAAGGCTAGGCCAGACAATAAGACTTGTATGTTCAGCTTCTGCATAATCCTGGGTAAATCCAGATCTGCCCAAGCCTGTTGAGGTTATCTGATATTAACAGACATCAGGTACTTAAATACTCTGGAATTCCATGTCTTTCTATGCCTAAAGCCTGACCTACAAATTAAGGATTTTAAGTAATTAACATCATTGCAGTGCTGCAAGCAGCAAATCCTCTGAAGCTCCCTGCTGTCACAGCAATGGGGTCCATATGATGTACACTCTTACACTGTCATTAAAAACATCTTCTTGACATACCTTTGAGTCCTCCTCCTCTCACTTTTCTTCACACACTTGATGAGACAGCAAGTTAAGAAAGCCATGGACATCAGCAGAATGACAGCACAGCTCACAATGGAGGCAATCACTGCGACCTTAAAGCCAAAAGTCTCGTATTTTGACATGGCTGCAGTAAAGCAAACACAGAAGCACTTTTCTGAGATCAGTCCACAAATTTATCATTCACATTTAATTAAACCATGCTGAAACCTACCTGCTTCACACTTCTGCTCAGAGAGGGCTTTCATGTTAGTATGTGTCAAGACACTGGAGTATCTTGGCTTCAGCTTAGAGCTATGCAAGCCTCAAACTGGACTATTTAAAAATCTTGTTTGTAAGTTACTAATGAATTGTTCACAAGCATTTCACCACTGCAATTAATTAAACACAGTGCCTTTAGTGCTGCAGTAGTTAAAAAGCACAACTCTGTTGGCAGATCAAATGCAGATGAGCTGCAGACTTTATTAAAAAGGACTGGAGCTACAAAAACAAATACTGACAGGGGCAGATGGCTTTAAAGAAGCCCTTTAGAGAAAGGACAGTATCATGTGATTAAATCCTGTTTGGCAAGCAGCAAACAACAGGTCTTCCTATGTTTGGGGAAGGATGCAGGATGGAAGAAGTGACCTGCAGGGCTGAGTATTCACAGGGATCTGATGCTGGAACTGAATTATGTAGACAAAAGGAGGAGTGGGAATGTGGTGTAGCACAGCTAACACAGATCTCTGCTAGCTCACCTGGAGCAGTAAGCATGTCTTGCTTCAAAACTCCTGTAGTTCTGCCAATGTCGCAATGACCAGCATCACAAACGGTTCAGCTGAGCTCCACACAAAGCACTGCAGTTCTGTGGCCTCTGGGGAAAGGTTTGATCTCATTTTTCTTTTTTGGGATCTCCAAATGAGAGGTAAGAACAGCTGAGTGTGTGAGAGCACTGTCTGTAAGAGCAGTGTATCCACTGGGGATTTGAAATGACACAAGGTCTGAGACACAAACTGAGGTGCTCCAAGCTCCAAGGTACCAGATTTTGCTTGGGTCTACTTCTAGCTAAACTAGTAACAAGAACAAATAAGTAGGAACACGGCATGAAAGGTAGTTAATCCTGTTGCCATTCAGATACTATTTGTCAATATGGTAACTTCCACACCTGCTGCTCACAGGCAACACCCCAGAATTGTTCAAAAGCTATCCTTGTGTTTCTTTGACAGCAAAAACACTGTCAGAAAAGACTGCCAGGAGATCACAGGTTTGCAAATATGCTTGCACATTAATTTGTCACTCCCATACATTCTCTAAAGAAGGATACAACTTCTAGCAGGAACTACAGTTATTCCAGCTGCAATGCTACCAGTGACGTGAGATCCAGGATGAATCCAACTGAGTCTTTTTTGTGTCATGAAAATGACTGATGTCAGAACACGTATGGAGTGCAAGTACCATCAGTAGGGCAACTCTGAAGAAAATTAAATTTGTCTTTTTCTTGGCACAGGTGTCTAGAATGAATCTTAACATGGCAAAGATAGGCAGGGCAAAACCAACATACCCAAAGGGAGGGGGGATGGTTTGGGAAGAGCCTTACGCTTGCAGGAGGGCACTCCGGCTGTCCACTGCGTGCTGTTGCCTTTCCAAACGCAGGTGACAATGCCTGGGCCCTGCAGCTGGTGGTCAGCAGAGCACTGGAAGGTGAGCACTGTCCCCACGTCGGTGCCGTTGCCGTGCAGGACCTGCAGCGTGCCCAGCTGGGGCGGGAGGAGGCGGCGGCACTGCCCTGCAGAGCACACACAGACACACAATGCAGCATCACAGCCAGGAGTGAAGGTCCACTGGGGTTTTATTGACACCAGACTGTAAATCAGTCTCAATAAATGGTCAAAATGAATGCCAGACCTCAGCGGGGGGCAATGCTGGCTGCTCTGCCAAGCACCAGCCCAGGGCCAACCCCTGCCAGCGCCATTCAGCAGCTCCTTTGCCCTCACAAAGCAACTCATGCTGATACATTATCTGCTCAGACTGGTATATATTGAACACTAAAACACTACAAATACTAAAAAAAGAGCCATTTCTGAGTGGTAGGGTTCCCTACGGATCCCTGTCTTGTTGGATTCTGTTTAATTCAGTACTCAGACTAGCATCTTCCACGCTGTGAGTATTCATTACACATCTTCTCCCACGTAAATTTCCAAGATCCAATGGAGTGATCACACATTTTAGCATTTCAGACTACTTGGTAGCATCTTGGCATGATCCTACAGAAACTTCCTGTCTTTATGAGCACTGCACCTCTGTTTGGCTCAGCTGAAAGAGGTCAAGGGGGTCAAAATCACAGGGAGAGGCATAGAAAGACATACACATATAACTTATCTCCCTTTTCAAGTGACAAACTCTGCTTCACAGAAGATAATTAATTGTTACTACATTTTTGATCATTCAGCTTTTCTCTTTCTATTTCTTTGTTGTTAATACAGCTGCTCTTTGAGCCATGGCCCCTTGGCCACCTAATGTCAGCCACTAACTTTATACACTGAGCTTTATTGTCACAACATTCCTTGTTCACAGTCGTTTTAAACACAAATTTTAATGTCACATCATTAAGACAACACATAACATCCAGATAACTTCAAAGGTCACAAATATATTTTCTGGCTCTCTAAATGTGCACTGACAGGATCTGGAAACATAATCTTTGAGTTTTTAACATTTACTAAATACAGCACTGCTTCTGCATCAGAGCCCAAGTTCCCTATTTTTCACTGGGTTTCCAAATGACTTAAGAAGACTCAGAGGCAGCCATGCTGCAGTTGCAAGGCCAGAGCGGCAAGCACTATGATGACACACACAAAAATATTAAAAGGGAGAAAATATGCTTCCCACAGCTACAGGCAAAAAGAAATTATAGTCTCCTTGAGAACATCTTGACAGAACCACATGTTGTTAGCAAATCTATTTTATTTTTAATACTAAAACTCCCCTTCTGTCATTAATTGCGTTAAGCTCCTAGGATCATACTGTGGCAGGCAGGATTCCCACCCATCTATCTCCAATTCACGCTCTTAAAACCTTGGGAAACAAACCCAAAGGAATCTCAGCAAAAGACCAAACAAAAGTCCCAGTGACAATTACTGGGCTAATCTACTGAGTAAATATGTACCAAGCACTAGCTTTTAAAACCATACCTTTTTAATTTCATGCAGATTATTTCTGTTTGTTTTGCCACTTCTTTCAGTCACTTACTATGGCAGCAATTGGCCTTAGTGAGAGTAAATATTTTCTAGAGGGTGGTTTCTCTTCATCTCTTGTCCTTCCCACCCATATCCCATTCCTGGAACACACAGGATACACTGGACAATTTTCCTCCTCACTCCAGATGAGTGTTAGGAATTTGGGTTTTTCTTTTTATTTTAATCACTCAGTGACTGACCATAAGAAAAACATTGTCCTAGACTGCAAAATGAAGATTTTACATATAGATACTTTTTATTTTTCATTCCACAATTTCAAGGCCATTTTCAGAGATCGGACCACATTCTTAAGATTTCACATTGGTGACTCTTGTAACTGCATGAGATACAGAAAGTAGTTCAGAGCTGAACTGGACTTGATGCACACCCACTGGGCCAACACGCAGCCAACACGCAGCCTCAGTAGAGGCATTCAGTACACCTGCCAGTTTACCTGGACTCACTGTTCATCCCCTGCTCTCCAAAGAACAGATCATTTGGCACTGGATCCTTTCTTTCAAGACATCTGTCATTTAACCCAGCATTGACCATCCTGAGTGACAAGGGAAGCTGTGACTGGCTGGGGTGCTCACACCCTTCCCTGCCCCATCCCTGCCCATGGCGGTGTCTGCCAAGTGCTTAAACCTCTGAACGTCAGAGACCTTGTCAGCACCATTCCTCAGCTCTGGGCTTTAAAATGTTCTTCTCCACTACAGAGATTTCTAGCAGCCAGTGTCTCATGAAACCATGAGTATTTCCACGCTTTCGCCTGGGCTGCAACAGCATCATGGATCATGCTCAGAGGATCATTCCCACATGAATGTAATTAGGACAGGAACAGGGGTGCATCTTAATGACAGCTGAAGAGAGAGCTACACGTCCAAAACCTTCTATACCTGAACTGAAAGTTCATCAACAATTTCAGGTACCTGCATTTGCGCAGAGGAAAACACCGTTCTTCTTCTAAGAGCTTTTCAACACCATTTCTTCCCTCTAAAGTCAAAAGATTAAATGTATCACTGCTTTTTGCTTTTTACAAATGCCTTTATTGAAATGCCCAGATGGAGTTTTGCCAGAATGATTTTGTGAATTTCATCCAAGCTGAGATTTAGCATCTCTGGATAAAATTTGCCCTAACTTTCCTCACCAACTGTCTTCTAAAAACTTATTTGGAAAACCTTCCTGCAAGCTCTAGCAACCTTTGCTGCTGGCTATCTGTAGTGTTTTTTGGGTTAGCCAAGGCCCTCACTTTCCTGCTGGGTAAATTTTACCCTTCCGTCTCCAGAAAATCATATTTAAGTAAGATTCCATCCTTATATAAGCAGATGTTCCATATAGATTTCTCCTTTGAATCCTCTTCAGGAATGTTTATCAGACTAAATCTACTACAATCAAGAACTTTATTATTGTTTTTGTTAATATAATTTACTTTTAATTTTGTTTTCAGCTGAGACTGGTGCCTGAGGCTGCATTGCTGCCTGGTAAAAAACAAACATTGTGCAGACCAGATTTACATTTTGATTTGTATTTATTTTATAAATATTTAGAAAGTGTCATGTTTGGGTCTTGGTTTGCATAACTGTAAGCATCCAAAAGTGTAAAAATGAAAAATTGTAAAATTGAATACATCCCCTAATTAGAGAGCTGGAGCCCCTCTGCTCTGGAGACAGGCTGGAAGCACTGGCATTGTTCAGCATAGAGAAGAGAATGCTTCAGGGAGACCTCAGAGCCCCTTCCAGTGCCTAAAGGGGCTCCAAGAGAGCTGGAGAGGGACTTTGGACATGGGCCTTCAGAGGGACAGGACAAGCGGGAATGGCTGAAGGAGGGAAGATTTAGATGGGATATTGGGAAGAAATTCTTGACTGTGAGGGTGGGGAGGCCCTGGCCCAGGTTGCCCAGAGAAGCTGTGGCTGCCCCATCCCTGGAAGTGTCAAAGGCCAGGTTGGATGGGGCTTGAAGCAACCTGGGATAGTGGAAGGTGTTTTGGCCCATGGGAGGGGGTGGCACCGGAAGAGCTTTAAGGTCCCTTCCAACCCAATCCATCCCGTGATTCTATGGTTCTATGATTCAAGTTCCTGCTACTACTTCTGCAGCTTTTTGTAAAGCAAGAACCTGATTTATACAAACACATTTCTCAGCTTGGCCTCCTGCTGAGAGGATATCCAGTGTTCAGAAAATCTCTGAATCTGATGCTGCTGTCTGCCAGCACAGAACAGCACTGGCAACAGCAAACAGGTTATTGCATATGACAAATAACTGTCCTCAAAGTAAAGACACTAAAGTGCAGCGTCCTTCATAAATTCTTAATTCATCCCAACCTCTGGGTTCAGAAATAGCCACATACCTAATTTCCAGGCAGTGAAAAATAGAGAGCAATGCAAGAATTAAAATAATCCAAAATATCTCTTCTCATGCACAGCCAGGATTATCTGTATTGCACAATCCATTTGTCAAAAAGAGGAACCATATGGTTTCACTGTCAGCAAGCTGTGGGTTTAGGCTTTGCTGATAAGAAAAAAGAAATGAGAGAGCAACCTAGGCACGCCTGCCTGGTAAACATTTCCTGTGCTCCTTCCACAGCAAAACAGTGACTAAAAATCAAATACATTGGGTAAGTATCTACCGAAATGATCTAAACTACAGAATTACCTGGAAGCATGTTAGCAAGGCTGCCACTTGCTATCTGTGCAGAAAGAGAGTGATCTGTGCCCTTGCCTCATTATTCCCAGACACACGTAAGTCACCCCTTTGCACTGCTTATTGTTGGCTATTTAATATTTCTGGAATAACTAGATGCCAGAAAGCAGCAGAACACTAGGTTCTATCAATCCTGCAGAAAATAAACACACCAATTCCATTTCTGCAATTCCCTTTTCCTACAGAAGCACACCTCGGAAATTAGTGTCCCTCAAGTCATAGCAGGATGTTAAGCATCCACAGCAATCTCACAGAAGAGCTCCGGGAAGAGCTCACTGTGTTAAAAAGCAAAAGAAAAGCAGCTAAAAGTGAAACATGAAATAAAGCAGATGTAGCAAAGCATCTTGTGTAGAGTGAAACTGTCTGGCCCTGGCATGGGTCCCCTCGTCACCATGCCTTTGCTCCCTTGCAGAGCTGGCCACAAGTCCTGGCAGGGCTGGGCTTTTAAAGCAACAGAGGGCTACCAGGAACTGATTCTCCCACAAGAAAATCCAGATGCTGGCATGGCTTTTTGAGAAATTAGTGTTAAACATGGCACCAGACCAGCAGTAAAATAGCAGGCTCTTGAAGCTGCAGAGATTGACCAAGGTTCCCAGCTGTGCCACAGTCACCGGGAAGCTGCTGTGGAGATGCTGGAAAGCTCTTACAGACCTGTGTGCTTCCAACACACAGGTATGGCTCTGTGAAGTTACTCCCCGGGGGAACTTCTGGAGGTCCAGGTGTGGCTCAAACCACATACACCAAAACACAGCCCTCTGCACACCCATCACTGCAAGGACCACCTCAGTAGCAGGGCTTGGCCACCACTGCTCGGGGAACTTCACACCCCAAATTCTCCATTCTGCAGATGGAGACCTGCAAGGACTGAACAGCAGCCACAGGACTGTTCTCCTGGGTCAGTTGCATAGAGGAACATCTGGACAACTGCACAGAGTGAAATTTGCAGGTGCCTGAGGCACACATCTGTCACAGCACAATGACTGACAAAAGAAATGCAGCTTGTTAATATGTGGGTCTGGCATCTGCCTGATGTCAGCATTTCCAAGTGAAAATACACTCGATAACACATTCTGGGTTTCTATTGATAAAGTTATTTTTTACATTGTGATAGAGGGAACCCAATATCTGATCATTCTCACAGGCCACCATTAAACATTCATGAAAATGCTTTTTCAAAAAAGCTTATTCTCCCATTAACACGTAATTTCCATGCAACTGAGAAGGAGAGCAAAAAGGTACTTGAAGCAAGTTTATTTCTGTGTTTACACATCCATGCTCAAACAGGCTCTCTGCTCACACCTATGTTACAGCAGATATCTCAAGCTCACTCCTGCCCACTCCATTTTATTCTGTGGTCTGTTTCAGCACATGTCATTAACAACATGCAAGAGTTCAGCAGCACGAAGGGGTGCTGAGACTCCCACAACCATCACATTTTGGGCAGCATTGCTTTCATGGAATAACAGAATGGTTTGGGTTGGAATGACCCTTAAAGCTCATCCCATTCTACATCCCATTCCACCCCCTGCCATGAGCAGGGACACTTTCCACCAACCAGGTTACGCCAAGCCCCAACTACCCTGGCCTTGAAGACTTTCAGGGATGGGGCAGCCAGAGCTTCTCTGGGCAGCCTGTGCCAGGGCCTCACCATTCTCTGAGGTCACCAGCAACATGGGAGTCCCAGGACAAGTGAGCACATCTCAGCTGTTTCCATCGGGAGTGCTTTTGCAGTTTCAAACCAGCCATGGCAGCTTGGGTAGCAGCTCCTACAGCACAGACCAGGATCCTTCCTGGCCTGAAGCACAGAAGGGTGCATAAGAAGAACAGAGAAGCAAATGCAGCCAGAAAAAAGGAAGAAAGAACACAGTGTCAAATGCCAAGCAGCTTTGGAACTCAGAGAGGGTAGGACCAACAACATGGCCTTTTCAGAGCAGAGAGCAAAAGCCCAAACCCAATCGCCGCTGGATGCTGGGGATGGTTCAGTGGCAGCCTGATCTTTCTGAGCCTCATCCTCCAGCTGGACAAAGACGGTGTGAAGCTAGCGAGGAGAGAAGCTGGGGGCAATGCATTAAACCAGGTCACCGGCACAGCTGAGGTGGAGCAGCACCTCTGCTGGGCTTGACGGCTGCACCTTTTCACACCAGGCAGATATTCACATTCCTATCTGTACATCCAGCTCAGAAAACACACAATAACATTCTGAGCAGTCCATGGTGACTCTGGGTGCCTTTGGTGGGTGAAGGATGGACAAACCTCCTTGGAGACCCTTCAATGCCCGCTAAGATAGGAACAATTATCAGATAGCAGCAAATCCTTGCCTTCCATCTCCCAAAGAAACCCTGTTGCAAAATCTTACATCCACGCCTGAAGGAAAAAAATTCTGTTTATTTCCTTTACAATACTGAGCCTTTTTCCCTTCTCTCTCCCAGCTTTCCCTGGCTCTTCAGCTGCTCCATGTAGTGAACAAGACGGACCAAGATTTAGGAGCCCTAACCCTAACCCTAACCCTAACCCTAACCCTAACCCTAACCCTAACCCTAACCTTTACCAGCACCCATCCTGTCAATGGACCCAGAAAAGGGCTTGCTGTCAAAAAAACTTCAGCTCTGTGGATTTCCACCTACAGAATGGTTTTTAGCACCTCGAAGGATCTCTGCAAAACCCTTCGACTTTTTCTCTTTATAGCAAACAATCTTTCATAACACTTAAGTGAATCAATTTATATTTAACCTGAAAGCCAGCTAGTAATGAATCCACCATTTTCTGGCTTCCCATGATAATTATTGAAGTTTTGTCACCAAAATTAGACATTTTAGCAGATCTTTGATAAACTGAACAGGATTTTACTGCTTCTTGCAGATGAAGAAACTAAAATAGAGAGAAATCAGAAGTAGTGATGTTCATCAAGCTCTGGATTTCCAGGTTCAATACATAAACTACTGGTGCTTCTGGTGGCCCTCACTGGGCTGCACAGACAATCAGGAGTGTTGGGCAGTGCTAAGAACCTTCCATATTCAAGGGTAGAGGACAGAAAATTATTATCGGAACACACTTGGTGGAAACCTGAGTCTGAATATGATGTCGTGGGAACATTGGACATCACCTGATTTTAACATGGTTTTCAATGTTCTATTTAATTCTCAATAGGCAGGGTGGTAATCCAGCAGTCCATTGGAAAGCCAGCCACTGGAGAAGCCAAAAGAAATCCCCCCAGGGAAAGCACATGTTTGTTAGTAGCCGCAGAGAGAGGAGGGATGAAGGATGCCCCACCAGACAAGGGCAGGGATGAGTGCTGCCCCATGGGGAGCCTCCTGCAGCATCCCTGGTGGGAGGGCAGCATCCCTGCACATCCACTGCACACCCCCAACACGTTCCCACTCTTCTCCACTGCCCTGGGGGCTGCAGGACACGGAGCTCAGCCTGGCTGCACATGTGCCCCGCCTGGCTCTGGTTATCTGCCTGCAGCAACTGTTTGGTCTGGTCTGTGCACAGCGACGTGCACACGCTGGGTGCTGAGCGCCGCTGATAAGAGCAGATGTGCCCCGATGCTGTGGCTGGTGGTCTCTTGCTGCTGCATGACGTTTGCCAGGCTAGACACAACCTGTGTGGATGGCAGAAATCCCCACTGGTGGGGGGATATTGCACTGACTGCTGACCAAAAAAGTCTCAAGTGGGAAGGGTCCAAAACCACTTCAGTCTTTAAAAAATCCACTCCCAACATCAGATTTTAGGTGGACAGACCTGCATGCTGCTATTATACACTCATTTTTTGCCAAAAAGCTTCAAAACATCAGAATCGCATTTCCATAAAGAACTCTTTTGTAAATAATATAGAAACTTTTCTACCTTTTCTCTTTGAAACCACTTTCCTGTGTTAAAACAGACTGTGGAATACAGGTTTGTCAGTTTTCATGGGGAATTTCCAATCACCCTGTTAAGCATATCCAGCCTGAATGCTACAGACCCTACCTGCATTCCCTCCCCCTGGCTGGCCCACTTTGGCTTCTCCAAGTCCTTCTTCCTACTCAAGAGCAATCTGAAGCTACTCCTGTCCTTGGTGTGCTGCGTTAAGCTGCAAAATGCACACCACAGAGCTGTGACCTGGCATCCACAACTGTCAGCAAGAATTTCTGTGAATAATTGATTTTTTTAGACGCCCGTCTGAAAAAGTTAGCAACAGCACACCTTTTATTATGGTGATAGAAATCATTCATGGGCTAAGAAACCAACAGCCACATTAAAAACCCTTCTCCGTGGTTTTATCACTTTTTATTTTTCTTCTCTTCTGATTGGTTCTTCTCCCAACAGGGTTTGGCTTTCCCATTCCAGGGCTTCACCCAGAGGGATGTGCAGCCAGGACCCTGGTTAGGGACACCAAGGCAACCTGCAAACTGCACGGTGTGAAAGCCACACAGCATCCTGCCAGGAGCTGCTCAAACACAGCAATGATTAACAGCACGAGTCAATAAACACATCTGCTGTCAGCCTCCCGGCCACAGGAATTGGGGAAAAATGGCATGAAGATTGATGGGAATGCCACTATAAGGACAGGGAAACAGTCCATTGTGTTTACTTTTTCCCATTAAAAAAGTCAATGATTGCAGGTGAGTTATGCACAGAATGACAAGTAGCTCCAGAGAGCAGAGCAGAGGACAGCAGCCCTGTGCCCTCCCCTTCCTTTGTATTGCACATGAGGAAACTCAAACCTACACATGAGAATTCAGCTTTTGGGCAACCAGATTAAAATGAATTAAAAATGCAGTCCTAATCTAAATTTCTGCAGGTATTAACAATAATGGGCCAAACACCAGAGCTCTCTTGCCTGTGCAAAACTGCCCCTGGCTTTGTGGGGCACAGATTTTTTAGAGCAAAGCAGAACCCATGTGTCCAGTCCAGATGCCTCTTTTGACCCAATCAGATAGCAAAGATCTTGGAAATAACTGCAGCTCTAAGTAGAAACCCTCCTGGGTGTAATTCTGCTTTTACATGAAGGCACAAATTTCTGCTCTTCTGAACAGGAGAAATCAAAAACCAAAACTTGCCCTTTGCACCTCCCTGAGCCCCCACAGCCCAAATCATCCTCCCACACACTGTTCCCAGCCCACGCATGCACTCAGGGAATTTTATACACCATCTCTTCCCTTCACCCTACTCAACTTCTGTCCTCATTTTCACCTCTCCTCAAATCCGTTCCAAATCAAAGCTCCTCGGCTTAGGAGTTTGGAATACACAAGCAGCATTGTGTCTGGCTTTATTTCATCCCAGAAATAATAATGGAATCATCTCTCAGCAGTTAACCTATCCCTTTCCCTGGCAGTGCTCCTACCAGTTGCCACCACTTCAATTTGGGCAGAGGCAGCTGTGACCGCCACCTCCCCAGGCAGCTACAGACCCCCATAAAGATGTTGTTGGGCCAAGGCTCATACATAACCCAGGCACCAGCTCAACCCCATCCCTGAGACCCTGAGCAGACACAGGAATTGATTTATTTAGGGGAGCAGTTGCTCATTCTGCAACTTCTGCATTTCTCTCTGTCATCTGACAACCAAACTAGAGGCAGACTTCCATGCAGACTGCAAAATCACCTCTCTGCCAATCCTAATCCACTGAGCTAGTCAAAACTGTTCCTCAGAATAACATGGTTGCTCATCTGCGGCTGCATTTCAAAGACAGCGTGTCAATAAAATGCCTAAATGAAAACTAGCAATTGTCTCACATGTTAACTTGTCCCCATCACCATATTGAAGGCAAGACTCTACAGTGAACATAAAAAGTCAGTGGCAATAATGATTAATAAGCAAAATCATGCCAATTCCAGCACAGTTACAAGTCCCTTTGCTGTAGAGTTGCAGAGGTGCTTGGGGAGGCTCTGCTTTTTCAAGGGAAAGGTCCAAGGACCTCCCAGCTCTGCCACGGTGAGAGCAGCAAAACCAGCAGCAGTTTGGCTCTTGAAAATGGGCCACACCTCTGGTCATGGCTAACCCAGAAGTGCTGGGTTAATCACTGTCATTGAGGTGCTTCTATTTCTGTGTTTTAACACTGACTTGTGATTTTTAAAAATATCAATGTTTTGGGTCCAAAGCATTCAGTTCACCTCATTTCCTAGCTGAAATTCAGAAGTCTAGTCATAATCCATCTCTCTAACCCAGGTAATTTCAGAGTAGCTAGGATGAAGCATTGGAGAATATCACAGGGAACAATCTTGCATTGTGGAGGACTCAGAAAAGCCAGTAACTCTTTTCCTTCTCTACTTTGTACTGTTCTAGAGTTTTAATGACAAGCAGAATACTCCTTCCCTCAAAGCAGTATCAGTGCCTGGTGCAAATGCCTAACCATCCAGATCATCCTTGCAGTACAGGAGAAAAAGCCAATTAGCTGACATTCTGCAACTGTCACTTCATTTACATAGCTTAATACAAAGTTTGACTTTGATCTCATGGGAGAACAAGAAAGGAGCAATAACCCTGAAGAAATTACAAGCCTGTATACTCCAAGTTCTATCACTTTCTGCCCTGTGGAAATGGAAGTTTGGGATCAATGTTTTCTTCTGCAGCCAAAAAACTGAATTGCATCTCAGGATCGCAGGCACAAGGTGAGAAAATCCCATGTAGCCTTTCTGCAGAACAGCAGCACTCCTGGCTTTGAAGAACAATTTTGCTTTTGCCTTCCTGGAAGAGCAACTGTAAGTTCTTAGTAACATGATTTCAGTTTCTGCACTGGCAGGGAAACTCACTTCAGAAAAAAAAAGTTGCTCACAACAACACAGACACCTCAAGTCACACCAATGGTATATCCATCTTGGTACCTGCATCCCACCACGGCCACCAACATCCAGGGTACAACCAAGCCAATACACAGTGATCCTTCTTTCATCCTCCAGCATACTGCAGCTTGTGTCTGCCCTAAGCCAGAGACCCTGTCTCTTCCCTTCAGTGGTGTCTGCTAGGTAATTCCTCCCACAATTTGGTCTGAAGGGAGCATTCACAGCATTCTGCAGCATATCCCACCTCATGAAACCTCTCCCCTTCCCTGCAAACAACAGCCCAGCAGTGAGACCTACTAATGAGGTCACCTGTCATAATTTCTGCTGTGTCCTGCATTTCTTTTCCCTTTGTCTGTGGCTGCATTGATGTGTTTGTAGATGTGTCTCTATGTTTACATAAGTATGTGTTCCCTGGTCTGAAAGAGCTACAGGATGGTGCTGAAGAATGAGAGAGGAATCACAGCAAAAATAAGGTACCACCCTGGACAACCAGAGGGCCAGAGCCTTCCACTCCATCAACACGGAGACTAAAAATAATGCTATGCCTTCATTGCTCCTTCCTCTTTTTCCTGTTTCACCCAAAAAGCCCCCGGTATAAACTGAGCAGCTCCAGAGGCACCAGTACCTCAGTGGCATGGGTGGATGATAGCACCCTGCTTCATGATGATTCCTTCAGAGCCAGAGAGTGCTCACCACTGACACAAGCCTTTCAGAATTTCAGAGGCTTTTCCAGAGAATATTACGAGCCTGGCAGGCGCTGGTCAGTGAGTGTCCATAGTACACTTCTGCAGCAAGGCAGTAATGCTGTAATGCCACTGTGACAGCAGAACCACACAGCACAGTACAGAACACGGAACAGCAGCTGCAGTGCTTACAAATGCAATAGGCTGAATCACAGAGGGCTCCTTCTCAGCTTTGAGATGTTTGCTGTGCTCTTCCCCTGCCCCATGCTCCTGCCCTGCACATTTGCTGACCTTCTCTCAGGGTAAGCCAGGCTCCCACAGCTCCTCTGGGAAGTGCATTGCTGACCATCTTCAAATACAGGGTGGGACCATTCTCCCTGCTCCTGTCAGAGGGAAACACCAGTCCTTCAGAAGAAGGCAAGACCAAGAAAAGCAGAGGGTGTTTGAATCTCACAGCTGTGTCTCAGGAAGCCATAAGACCTTCTAAGTACATGCATCAGGGCTGTGCTAAGGAACTTCCTTTAATTTCTCTCTCATTCATGCATTAATTCAAGTGAAAATCCTGCCGTATTTTTTTCATCCTTTCAAGAGGAACATGTGAGGGAGTTTATCTGTGCAAATCTTTATTATCACCCTATTGCTCAAGGCCTGAGATAGTGCAAGGGGGCACTCAGCATGAAAAAGGGTCACCAATAATGACATGATGCAATGAAAGATACCGTACAAATACTGTACAACACTTGGCAGCAAACACTGATCCATAAATAACACGGTTGCATTTAAATGAAGCATCCTGAACAAGAGTTACATTTAAAATTATATAAATAGCCATCATTTTAGCTGTCTAAACCGCTTAGAGCTACCAGCAGCACATCCACTTGACTAAATACATTTGCAGTTGCAAACGGGTGTTCGTGAAGGTGGAGTTGTCCCCTCATGAAGGCAAACCTTCATAAAGTAGCAGAGAGGGGACAAGACCAGATACCCAGCTAAAGGCTGGCAAAGCCCTGTGTGCTCAAGCATCACTGCTGGTCCTGCAGCCAATGCAGCAGCTCCATGCAGCACAGACGAGCCCTGACCCAGCGTATTCTGGTTTAGTACTTTAGTGAGAGCTCCTGCTCCATGGTTTTGGTGTAGTTGGTTTGGAATAAATGGTCTTTGTTGTTCTGGCTGGAGACATGGCTGAGATGAGCCAGGTCTATAGATATCTGAGGGGTTAACTGAGGGTGGATTTCTAGTTTGAACACCAAATAGTTTTGCCACAGATCTACATAGAGTGAGATTCAGAATTGGAAAGGCTGAGTGTAACACAGGACATGTCACTTCCAAAACTCATTTTAATGTGGGCAAACGCAGCCTCACAAGACTTTGACACAATCAAATGTACATGATTTTAAAAAAGAGAAAAGTCAATAATTAGTAACATTATCAAACTAGAGCAACAGTGTCTACACTAGGGCTTGAGTTAATTCTCTAAGCAGGTTTCCCAGAACTTGTTTTGCATTTTCAAATGAACTGCTCTATTAAATTCAAATTAAATGCACAGTTAAGCACATTCAGAGTATGCAATTTTAAGCAACGCTACACTGGCAGCCCAAATACGTTTGCCAACTTCCATGGGCACAACAAAATCAGGTCATTAATAAAGTCTGTTAGAACTTCATGAGCTGAATAAATAGCAAGGATATGAAGGAGCAAGAAGGAGGTGCTGGATTTCAGGAGCACTCAGCCTTGCCTGCATTGAAACCAGGGGAAAGCCTGTCTGCCCTGTGATCTGCATTACGGAGGAAGAAACCCAGGCAAACAGCAGCTCACCACAGCTGCACCAAGCTCCAACATTCTTCCACATCTCACCTTGCTCCCGGACTCTGGAGCTGGCTGTGGCTGGGAACAAGTATCTCCTGCTGCCCTGGCTACCAGGTCCAGGCCACGGCTCTGCACCTTCCAGGTCCAGACACCCACCAATGCCATGGCCCTGTGCAGTGGACATGTCACACTAGTTCAGGGCCAGATCCTCTGTTACCTCCCACTATCCCCAAATTATTGGACCCACTTGAGCCAAAGAGGTTTTGAAAGGATGTTATGGTCTATGCAACCAAATTGAGTAACAAAACTCAAAGGAAGAGTTCTCTTTGAAAAGGAAGCAAAATGCTTTGATCAGTTTCTCATTCCACCTCTCAGTGCATTATCATATTCCATTAAAACACTTATATCTTCATTTCCTTCCCAGCCGAATGACAAGTGCCCAGGGACAATGTCTCTAAGGACCAGCAGCTTCCATCCATGCCGGACACTTCCCTCCATACCCATGCACTCATCCCCAGTGCCCGCGGTCAGCCCAGTGAGTGAAACCCAAACTACAACCACTGACCAACAGCGTCTCCTCTCTGGGAGCAATCAGCCCCCTCGGGGCTCCAGCAACCCCCGGGTGACTCGCCCGGATGGCTCCGGGGAGGGGCTGCTCTGTGCAGCCCCGGGGGTACCCGACCTCTCCGCCTGATCCGCAGCCCGGGGCTGGGCCTCGCTCGGCCCCCTGAGTGCAGCCCCGGCAGAGCCGTTCCAGGGTCGCCAGGACCCGCCAGGACCGCCCTGTACCTGGGGCGGCTCCGGGACACCCGTCCGGAGGGCTGTGTTCCCGAGAACTTCAGGGTGCGGACGAGAGCACCCCTCGCGCTCCGCGCCCGCAGGGACCGGCCCGGAGCCGGCACAAAGTGGGACGGGAGGGGCCCCTGGCCGGAGCGGCAGTACGGAGCAGAGTGGGAGGGTAACGCAGCCCCGGCTGGGGTCTCCCGCGCCCCTTCCCGGGGAACGAACACATCTGTCCGGGGGTACCGCATGCTGCCCCGGGCATCCCGCATCCCTACGCGGGGGGGAACCCGCACCGTGCCCGGGGTCCGATGGCATCCTCCCTACCCTCCGATGCGGCGCAGGAGGTGAACTTCTGCGAGGAGCGATGCGGGACCGCGTTCGTACCTGTGTATCCGCGGGGACCGCCGCTGTCCCGCCCGAGCGCGGGGGTCCGCGACGCGTCCAGCCCGGGCGCCGTGGCTGCCGGCATGGCTCCGCCGAGCCCCGCCGCGCCGAGACCGCCGAGCCTCCCGGCAGGTGCACCCGCCTCCGCCCGCCCTCCGCCGGGGC
>WBMZ01008673.1:16381-47180 GCA_013400975.1 Atrichornis clamosus | reverse complement strand
AGCAGTGAGGCACTGAATGCCTTGGTAGGCCACCACAAGCCATTTGAAGGACTACAGCACCTCTTCAGACTCTAAGATAGGCTGGAGGGTGAAAAGGAGAGGATGTTGGTGTATTGCTTCTAGAAAAAGTCAACAAGGAAACTTCTGACTAGAGCAGAGAATAGCTAGGACATTTTCTCTCTGACATAGATATTTAAAAGAAGATCTGAGATGGCATCCAGAAGCCATATTACAGCTGGCCAGCAGTAAATGGCCATGGTTCCTCCTGGGAACCATTGTATCAGAGAGTTATCTCCAAGGTGGAAAGCTTTCCAGAAGCTGACAATATCAGTCTGTGGAGAAAAACGAAAAATTTAACTATGGAAATGTTGGTGTGTGACAGTATACATTCTGTCCAATAGTCACACAGAGAAAGAGCACTTACCTTGCTGGGCAGCAAAACCTTGATAAAAAATTAAGTCATTTCATAAGAAAGAAAACACACAAACAAATATGTTTTGGCAGACACAAAGCATATTCCTGCAGAAGATGTATCAATAAGAATTAGATCAGCTTTGTAGTTTGCCTTTTGTATGTAGTAGAGCATAGGAACTTAATTTTTTTTTTCTGAATTATTAATGTGCTTTATATTCATGCAAAGGAGCTTCATTGTATTTTAATACACATTTTATTTAGTTAATGAAAACAGAAATCTTTCTTTCTTGGTTATTTTCCTTTCATAGCTGTTTGTGGGAGTGACCAAATTCTTCCTTGCTTTCGATGAAAACCACTTGCACTAAAGAAATAATTTATAATTTGGGTTTGAGTATTTATGAATATATGTTGATGGTTGTGTTTATGCCCATCTTTGTGGAAATTACATACACGAACACAATGCAAGTAGCAAACAGCGGTCACTTTGAGATTTGGAACAGAATTTCGGGAAAAGGATTTAGTTTTGTAACTCAAGGAGCTCTAAAATAGCAAACAATTATCCACCTTGTCTGCAACAGTAGAGATGGGTAATATAACAATGTGATTTAAAACTTGATCTTAGCTCCACTCAGCTGAGCATAAAGGAAAATATATGACCTGCTGAGGAGACATAGTGAGCTTGCAGCATACAGTACATTACTGCCAAAAGTTAGAAAAGCCTTTAAAAGACCTTGCTACTAAGAATCAACTTTTCCATCTGATGCAAATTTCTAGCTAAACTTTCATTTGACCTTGAAAAACTTACATTGTAGTCAATGATCCTCTCATACTAGCAGTGCACCTATAATATTCTGAAACTTTATTTAATAAATGTTTTAAGAAGTGCCTGTGAAAGGAAATAACTGTTCCTGATTCAGCTGGAGAAGCTGGAGACCTTTCTATGGCAGTATCATAGTCTTCCATGGGATTATGCTAGACTATCACAGCTTCAGGCTACTGGCTCTACTAGAACCAGCCCATTATCTATTTGTATCTTTAAGTAAAATATAAAGGACTGGATATATGGAAGGCCTTAGCTATTTGAAATACCCAGCAAAATAACTAAAATGGGGTACAGATTTTCTGAACTTCCATCTCATTGATAGACCTGGAAGGACTCTGCAGAACCACTGACCCAAAGTTTGGCTCAAAGGACCTATTATGTTCTTTCAGTTGAAAATTTAAAAGTGTACATGTGTTCCTATACATTTAAAAATGGGAAAGAATGTAGGCAAAACCACAGGAGAAGAAATGAAAGCTAAAATACTTTATGTATCACTTGCCACCAGCCCTGAAAGCATACACAGTCAGCTCCTGCATGCTGGCTGACACGTCTTTGGTAAAATATGATACCTTGACAGTGCTCCCATGCTTCCATTCCATTTCCCTGTAGCTATTGGAGGCTGGTGGGTACTTCTAAAAAGCTAATAGCAGAGCACCTCATTGCTGAGTGCATTGTCAGCTGGCATCAGTTCCAACAGCAACAACAAAAAAGTGGGTTGGGTTCATTCCTGGCAGACACCTGGAAGTTGTTCAAGAGGTTGTTAACTCACATCAAGCAGCAAAATTTCATCTTCATTCAATGCAGCTATGTTTGATTTCTGTCACATAAAGGACATGAAGATATTTTTCCGTCTGTTACACTGCGTAATATTACTCCGACTACAACTTTTAATAATGCAGTAGAAAGCAATGAAAACAATTAACAACAGAAATAGAAAAAATATTAGAAATTTGTTATCATATGCTTTCCTGCTCATGGTCACTGGGGATCCCACAGTTTGTCACTAATTATATGAAAAAGAAAAGTGTTGAATGGTACTTTCAGTTAGTGGAGGGTAAATCCTTTGCTGTTCAGAATTTTGGTGGAATTTGTCCAAAACAGTGCCATCCTTATTTTTTTATTCCATGTTATATGGTTTGGGTTGTTTGGTGTTTTTTAAGGTAAGAGACCACCTTTTTTGTCTCCAAGGAAATTGTGCCATTTGCTCTTAATATATTCCAAATTTTTTTGACTTTGAACGAAAATGTATCATAAGCTATAGCTAGCAAAGACTTCATATGAGGAGATAGATACCATGTGAAGTTAACATGGTAGAAAGGCTGAGCTGTCCCCAGCAGAGCAGTGAAAATCACTACTGTACCATTTCTTTCTCTTTCTCCATACTCTTCACCAGAGTTGAATTGGAGGGAATCTTTCTTCATCTACACTCGCAGTACTGCAAGTAAGAAATCTGTGAAGAAGTCCATGTTTAGTCAGCTGAACGACCATGAATCAGGTCAAAGCTCATACCATGAGGCAGAAAATTTACAAAAGGCTGCCTAATTTCCAAAGATCAATTTATCATTATTAGCTATGAACTACTAGCTTGCAATTATGAACTAACATTAACAGTAGTTGACATAAGTGACGATTTTTCTGTAATTCTCTAGTGGCTCCACAACTATAAGAGGAAGAAGACTTTGACACTATCTTATGACTTTGGACTGTTAAAACAAGTTTATTAATTTAGTCCCTGCTGCTTTGTAGTTTAGCCTATCATCTTAAGGGCTCTGGACTTTGAAGCAGAATAGCAGGAACCATATTTACAAAGATGGAAATTATAGTCCCTCTTTCCTACTTGAGAACTGCTGAATGACTTATGCTTGAAAAGAGTACTGCAGTTCTTCATGCTCAAGACCAACAGGACTTTTTCTTTTTTTTTTAGTATATATCTATACATACGCCACAAGATCGTTTTACTACTCACTCTTTGAATCCTTGGCATGAAAATTTTTTACTGTATTTTAAAGAAGTCATCTGGACTTAAACATTTTTCAAGAGAAACAAGCCCTTCTCCCCTTCCTTTCTTCAGCATTAAATGGCTTCCTCTCTACATTGATGTGGAAATAGTGAGGTTTTCTTGATTTCAAATCCTTAAATGAATGAAAAAACAGTTACTCTGCTTATAATCTCGTTAGTACTGCCATTAAACTGAAAAAGTCTTCTAAACTTCTTGAAAATAAACTGATTTTGAACAGGAGTGAGAGCAAATTTCACCTTTCTAGAATTTTTTAACATAGGTTGCAGTGACTTACAGCTATCTGAACACTGATTAAGAAAAAATGGCTAACTTGAAAGGTGTCTTAAAAGACACTTAGAGGCACTTATGGAAAGCTCTACATAACTTTGGGGGCTGACACCAGAAGGGTTATGAAGAAATTACTTTTTTAACTTGTGAAACTAAACAGATTGCATAATCTTTTACATATGATTTTAGCACATCCTATTGTTAGCACAACAGTCTCTTGTCTTTTTCAGGTATGTTGATTGTCTAAGAATATGGAAGATCTATTACATTGCCTTATTACATTTTTAAGGTTTATATTAAGGAAGCACAGAGGACATGCCCATTCAAAAACCTTGAAATTAATTTCTGTTAGTTTTGTTCACTATTTACTCTTCCCATTTGATTGATTGTCTTTGGGATAGTTTGGAGTCCTTCTTTAGACAGACCTATCAAAACACACTGGAGAAAAGCACTCAGTAGACCTTGTAAGGACCAATTTCCTCGTGGGAAGCTGTGCTGGTGCTGTACTAGGCATTCAAGAGGCTGAGTGCATAAGGTGGATTAAATGAGAATAACCTATCAATATAATGAGAATGCCAGGAATTTTAAGATGCCTGGAGATTTATGATTCGTGAATTACGAAAGACATACAGAGCTTGGCTTAGTGTTAGTGTTTCTGCAGTACTGGTTGTGGGCTCTGCCTGGAAGGCACAGCTATGGTATCCTCACCTTGACCAGTTTCATGTGGCATCCTTACTTCATGCAACCGAACGTGAATTTTGCGGTGAACTTTATGGTAATGGGTTTCTCTCATACTAAGAAGCTAATTCAAATCCCAGTGACTACTCATACAAGGAATCTCATTAGCACTGTAGTAAAAATGGAGCGAGAAGAGATTCCATTGCATGGCTCTGTTGCTGCTGTTCTCATCCCCTTCAATTATGTTTTGGTATTGTTGCTGCATCCTTGTTATTTTTCCCTTTTTCACAGTTTACCTACCACGCAAGTGTTCTGTTGTCACTGCCTTTCTGCAGCTGAAAACAGCAGAGCTTCACAGTTTTCACCCGTGAAGTATCTGACCCTGCTTTTTCAATTGATAATTCATAGAATTCTGTGAAAGCCACTTCAGTTACTGTCATCTCAGGAAAGGAAAACAGGAGGGTTTTTCATGTATCCAGCTGAATTTTTCAGACAGAGAGGAATACGGAAATGATCTACACACCATACGATGGTGCAACATCCATATGTGTACTCAGGACATGGGGAAGGCAGTGTGAGTGCTATCTCATCCTGGGAGCACACAGCTGCTGCATTCAGAGCCATTTCACAGGTGGCTGAGGCTTTTTCCAGTTTTAGTTCCTACTGGAGACATCAAACTGCTACTGATTTGGAGGGAGGGGGAGGTGTTTGGATTTTTTTTGCTTTGCTTTTGCAAAAATATTTTGTTTCATTTAAAATATTTTAACCTGGAAGAACCTGAAAGCACCCTTTGAAACACTGTAAGCATGTCAGCTGTGCACTGGAGCTGGAAGGAAGGAAGGAAGGAAGGAAGGAAGAACTGGAGATTAAAGAAGGAATATCTATACCTCACAGAAAATACGCAATATTTGACATATTTTCTTTTTCAAAAAGCTCACAAATCTTTAAAGCGTTATTTTTCCTGCAGACTCTAGGAAAAGATGGTAAACCAATCAGATTTCTTATGTTTGAACAAGAACATAAGAACAGCTTCTTGAGTTAGAGCAATGCCCTGCCAAGATGTGGTCTCCATCTGACAGGTTGCAGAAGTCAATGGTGCATGTCTAGGTAAAGTGTAAGAGGAGTACAAGCAGGATGCACTCTTGTTACACGGTGTCTGCTTCCTCTGGGATGAATCTTAGTGACTTGATGCTGAGATGCTGCACACCTGAGATGCTACACACCTGAGATGCTACATTTAAGAAAATTCTTCCCAAAAAGCTAGTACGATTGGTTTGACTGCAAGTAAACTGTCAGCATCCACAGCACATAATGGCTTTTCAGCTTTCTAGGTACTCACAGATTTGCTATATATTCTTCTAGAAAATATTTTATTTTGCTGCATGAGAAAGACAGGGACTTGTTGGAGTGTGCTCAGAGGAGGGCTCTAAAAATAACCAGAGGGTGGAACACTTCTCCTGTGAGAAAGCTGAGATTGTTCAGTCTGGAAAGGAGAAGGCTCTGGGAAGACCTTACTGTGGCCTTTCAGTACATAAAGGAGGCTTACAAGAAAGATGGAGATGTGTTTTTAACAGGGTCTGTTGCAATAGGACAAGTGGTAATGTTTTCAAACTACAAGAGAGTAGATTTAGGCTCGATAAAAGGAATACATTTTTTACAGTCAAGGTGGTGAGACACTGGGACAGGTTGCTGAGGGGGATGCCCTATCCCTGGAAACATTCATGGTCAAGTTGGATGGGGCTCAGAGCAACCTCATCTAGTTGAAGATGTTCCTGCTCACTGCAGTGAGGGTTGGACTAGATGACTGTTAAAGGTCCTGTCAACACAAATTATTTTACGATTCTATAATTTTGAATTCACTATCTACCTCCTTCATTATATTCAAAAGTTTTATCAATATAAATTATGTACAGTTCAGGTAATGAAATCATTGAAGTTGTGACATACCAGTATTTAATAGGGGAAGTTGTTCTGCTATTTTATGTATGCTGTTAAAATTTTAGATTTATAATACAGAATTATTATTGTGGTAGCTGTAATCTGATACTGTAAGCTTTTATTTTTTGTCCAGTGTATTAGTATGGGATGACAAAGAAATGTTAAGTATGTTTTTATTCATCGTAGAAGTCAGTATTGGTAAAATGATAGCTCACAAGAAAATAAGTAGTGTGAAGTTCTTCACCTATATGATGAACCAATCCACTACTTAAAGACTAATGAATGAAAAGTAAATAGAGAACTAAGTTACAGCTGTTTTGATGCAGGTCGAGAACTCTGAATTAGGAGCTCTACGTTACCAGATTCATAATAGATAGCCAACAAGGTTAAGGCAAACAAACCCAACTCCTCCTATCTAAATTGTACTGCAATGTATCTGGAAGGTAACGTACTATGATGTCAGTGCTGAGGGACATAAATCAGAAAAATATTCCTCTGTGATTTGTGCTTTGCTTTGGTTTGTTTTTGTTTCTTTGTTTGTTTTTTCTGGTAGATTCCTTAAGGAACACAAAGGGCAAAAGACTTATTCTACCTAAAAAAACAAGATAATATAATTTCACCATTAATGTTGTAAAAATGCAACTTCTCCTTCTGACCACAACTGATTGCACTTTTGAGAACAAAGTGGTATTTTAAAGGCATTTAAGTGAATTAGTTGCCAACTTCTCACTGATAGCTTGGAGATATACTCCAAAGTCTTTTGAAAATTTCACTCTCAGCAGAGCAGCAGTTCTGAGAAGGTATAAGTGAAACAGTTCCCCAAACCAGTCAGACTTTGAGCTTAGTCCAAGGATGTAATGCACAGCACACTGTTACAAATGTGTGTTTGTGGTCACTTAAAAAATCAGCAGCAAGGGCATCAGCAAAAAAATAGATTTAATATTAAGCAAGAGCACCACAAAGTTCATTGGCAAGATTCACCCTACTCCTTACAGGACAGTTAAGGCACATGAAGAGAAAACAAGCAACAACAGAACTAAAATAAAAGTCCAGGCAATCAAGACAGAAATTAACTGAGAATTATCTAGGGTGGTTGTGGGTATGTGTGTGTGTGTCAAAAGGACAGTGAGGGCACAGATAAAAAGGAATACAGCCTAAAATCTTAACACCACCAAAACTTGACAGTACTTTAACTTAGACCTTAACTTGTACCTTAACTTAATTTATACCTTATACTTAACAGATTAAGAAAGGAATAACACTTATACCTAACTTATAACTTAACAATTTAACAGAGGAATGACACTTAACAACATTTAACCTAACTATGACTTCAAAGTTGAAATTAGCAGCTTAACAGAAGAACAACACAGCAGCATTTAACTTAGCTTATAGCTTATGGCTTAACCTTACTTACAGGCCTAATTTACTGGGACATCTAAGGCACTTGAGTATCTAAAAAAGCAGCATTTCTCCCAAATTTTCTATGGCATATGCACAGGTTCATGCACACAAAGAGTCAGTGCAAGCAAGGTACCTNCATATGCACAGGTTCATGCACACAAAGAGTCAGTGCAAGCAAGGTACCTGTGAAAATTCCGCTCAGAGGTCAGTGAAATACTCACTTCAGACGCCTTTGCATCTCCCAGCGGGCGAAGGGTCGGGCCTCGAGTCATGAGGGCATCAGCCCAGGACTCGTCGTTGTTCAGCGCTCCTCCAGGTACAGCAAACGTGAGAGCTGGCTGGCTCTGAGAGGCCCCACTCAGAGGGAGGTTGCTGGTCGCAGCCCACTGCTGTCCAGGAGAGCTCAGAGGGTCTCATTTTGGACCACCCATTTACAGGGTCGCAAGAGAGTGGCTTTAGTCATAACAATGTTTCATCCTGGCCACAGTTTGGGTTGGTACTTTCTTTAAAAATATGAGAACAGAGATGTTAAAGAAAACAAGGGATTGTTATGAGCAGCCGTTTGTGGGAGCAGACAGTGCCTCTGATAAGCTCCGTAAGAGCTGAGCCCAGGTGCTGTTTGTCAAGGCCGAGGCCGAACAAGCATTTCTCACATTTCAGTGCAGACTGGAAAAGAAGGGGAGGGGGAATGCACCACCACACACACATCCAAAATAACGACACATATGCAGCATGACATTAAACAAAGACTAGGGACCTACATGACATTTCTTCAATAGATAGCTATTTCAATCACCAGATGTGGAGATTTAGACATTTGGGGAAGTTTTTGTGTGGGAAGAAAACTGCATCTTCAGAATTAGCTCATTCCAGGGAAGGGGAGAGCTGCATGCAAAAACACTACATACCCACACACCCACATCCACACCCACACCCACACTCTACACCCCTTCTCCAGAAGAGGCCCAACAATACCCCCAGTCTTCAGCATGAGTAGAAGCAGTGGTGAGTAAAACAGGCTCTGACCACCCTTGGAAACACTGAAACCCATGAACTCATGCAACAGAGCAAACATTGCAATGCCAATCAGTACTAACAATCAATAATAATGTCCTCTATCCAAAACTTTCTTTAAGGCTCATGGAAATGTTGGATGCACTTACTTAACTGACAACCAACTTATAGGAAGTAGACTGTCTTCAATGTTTTGTTCTTTTGATTAACAGCTGCTTAGAATACAATAATTTTTGTCACGATTGATTTTCACCTTGAGGTCCTACTCTGGTTTCATTTTGTTTTAAGATTGGAATTTCAGTAAACTCAACTGATATACAGATATGTGATTGGAAAGCAAGTTCAAAATAATTTCTTCTCTCCCAGATGCATGCACACCCAATGAATTTACATATTCTTCTTCAGAATATACCTATTCATTTCATACAGTACATAGTATCAAGACACTATCACTTACAAGTATTTTGTCACGTATTTCAACTTTTTTTTAAAGGTCTATTCAACTGTTATTAGAAGACTATAATAACGAGTCATAATAATGCCTGTATTAATGTAGCAAGGTAGCAAGCAACAATTGTCTTTAACAGTTGCCAGTTCACTATCTTTTTAGGACCCTCAAGTTCCTGAGTAATTTATCAAACAGTTGACTCAATGGATCAATACTCCTGTCCAAATTACTGTACATATTAACAAAAATACATTGGTGGTATGCACTATATGATGTCTCTTCAACTGCACAAAAGTAAGTGCAACTAAAGCAACACATCAGCAACTAATTAATTATAGAATTATAGGCTTATATAATAGTTTGGGTTGAAGGCACGTTTGGAAGACGTCTAGTCCAACACCCCTGCAAAAAGCATCTTCAAATGCATTGTTTTGTTCAGAGTCCCATCCAAGCTGACCGTGAATGTTTCCACAGATGGGGCATCCATCACCTTGCTGGGCAACCTGTTCCAGTGTTTTACCACTGTTAGGACAGAATGTTTACCCGGGAAGATATATCGAGGAGGGACAGAAAAGGGCTAGGTCTATGGCCCAAATACACCATTCTTACTATAGAATACATGTGGCAGTCAGAGGCCGTGTTATCTTTCATCTCCTGCAGACTGGGTGTAAACAACATTCTTTTCCTATTAGAGAAGGGGGAGGGGTTGGCCCACAGCACATGTCCAGCCCTTTGGGATATATCGGCCAGTGGGCCCAGAGGGCAGTGCTTCCCGCCCTCATCGCAAGGACCATGAAAATCGCAACGGTAACAGCTCTAAAATAAACCTCTTTTATGCGTAAAAATCATGATCAACTTTTGGGAACATGAGTTACATCACTGAACATTAAAACCACTTTATAAGAAAGAAGCTTTTTTACAATATTTAATACAAATTGTCTCTTTTTTAGTTTAAAACCATTCTCCCTAGCCCTATAGCAACAGGCCCTGCTAAAACATCCATCCCATTTTTCTCGTAAGGCTCCTTTAAATATTGAAAGTCCATAATATGGCCATGCTGGAGATTTCTCCAAGATGAACAACCCCAACTCCCTCAGTCTTTCCTTACAGAAGATCTATTCCATCCCTCTGATTGTTTTGGTGGCCTCCTCTGGACTGTCTCCAACAGGTCCACGTCCTTCCTGTGCTGGGGACGCCAGAGCCGGATGCAGTGTTCCAGGTGGGTCTCACAGAGCAGAGCAGAGGGGCCGAATCCCCTCCCTCTCCCTGCTGGCCACGCTGCTCTGGATGCAGCCCAGGACACGTTTGGCTTTCTGGGCTGTGGGGGCACATGGCTGGGTCATGTCCAGCCTCTCACCCACCAGCACCGCCAAGTCCTTCCCACAGGGCTGCTCTCAATCTGCTCGTCCCCCAGCCTGTGTTGATAGAGGTGATTGCCAGTATTTTCTTAAATTTCAAAGTGCTCTCTTGTATATCTGCTTTTAATTTGAGGAAACAAAAAAAAACCCACTTTAGTGTAAAGTGTCTTTTTTCAAAGCAGGGCTTTTTATTTATGAAACAAACTTACATAAAGTGACAAAAAAATCACCAAAAACATGTTTGAAAGGTTTTCTGAATTCCTAGTTAAGGTGACTATTAAAGTTATTACTTCTAAGGCTTGTGACCACACAGTGGCAAGAAAGCTTAAGATGAATAGACTTCATCAACATATATTTATGACATAATTTGTGCAATATGTTACTTAAACCACACAAAATGAACTGCAAAACTTCACAATTTACTACACTTGTGGTCGTACAGAAGATCTATTCTTCTTTTGCTGGAAAGCATGTCATAGGCAGCAGGAGATACACTGCTGAAAAGGTAAAATCAAGAATTTCTTTGACTTTTTTCACTACCATGAAATGTTGCTAGGAAATTGTCACAGTGGATGCCCAGGATAGGTTTGTTATTTATGTCTGCTCTCCGTAGGCAGCTGTAAAACACCTACTAAAAAGGTATTTGGAAAGTACCAACATTTTCACTTCATAGCTTAAAGCCAAAAGGAGGGGATTTCAGAGACAGTCAGTATTTTACTTATTTTGGAAGAATGATTGTGAATGTGAAAATGTGGTGGTAGGATGCCATAGCTTCATCTTGAGGAATTGGTCCAATAGCTTTTTTTTTTCTCATGCCGTTTCTGAGGTCTGAGAAAAATCCTCAGACTTTGGTGTAGCTGACATCAGCTGGAAAAGCTGACAGCAGGAAAGAGAAGGGGTAGAAATAAGAGGAAAAAAATGTCCAGGTCTCATCATGTCAACCACCCAGGCAGACCCAAAAGGCTAACGGGAACTCATTGAACAAAAAAGGTTTGATACAAGATGCAAATCACCTAGAAAGCCTCAGATGTAGAAAGTGCTGAAGAAATTTTTGTTACTTGGCTTCAAAGATGGCTGTCCAAGACACACTTGCATATGGGGCTGGAATGAGACTTCCTCCTTGTAAGCATTTCCCTCCTTAATTTCTCTTGGGCGCAGCAGAGTGAGTTCAGCTGTGGTGTCTTTGCCCAGTTGGCATGTTTGTCATGTGTGAGTGGTTTAACCTCTTTCCAGAAAGGAGCTGTGCAGTTGCACTCACAACAATCTGCCATCTAAGCAGTAGTGCTGAGGGAGGGGAAGTCTAGACTGTGGGAACCTTGTGCCTTCATGCTGAGCAGTATAGGCCTGGTCAACAGCATCCCACTCTACCATTAAAAATTATTTCATGCACAGCTAATTTTGTTGTGATAAAAGCGTTTCAGGGCTGGCTACTGGAATTGTGATATTTGTAATACAAACTCAAAATTCACAGCTTATCAATAAGGCCACATTGACTTTCATAGTGGTTGTCTGATGACTTCGAGTACAGCAGTGCAAACATTTACTTACATCATGTCCACAGCTGATAAACTGCAGTAGCTAAGTTTGTTAATTGGATCTTGGTTTAGCTTTGTCCTTCCTGCTTTTCTGCAAACCTTTAACATTTGATGATGCATTTGCATGTATCAGTCCACACAAGCGCTGAAGGCAGAGCTTCTTTAGGTAACAAGGTAAGGAGGTGCTCTCTCCACTTTGGGTTTTAACCACCATGGAGGTACCAGTTCCCAGGATTCACAGATGCTGCTTATTCAGGCAGCTCTGTGGTTTGTGCTGCATATTAATTTCTGTCCAACACGGGAATTCAATTTGTACTGTACATTTCATTTCTTCACAGATTTAGATTTATTTCATGTTCTCTGCTTTTAATTAACTCTCTGGCGCAGCTGCTGGACGGGATATAAAAACTCATTGCTCTCCCTGCATTAGGAGTACACCACCAATCATTTAGCACTTAGATGGTGGCACAGGAGCTATCAGTTTCCATGGCAACGAAGGCCGTGGTGATTGATTCCTTGCCAGTATGGCATCACCACAGGGATCGAGGCTTGTAATTTTTGTATGCTTGCAACATCCATCTAATTAAAATGGGATTAGAGAATCATCCCTGTATATGTTCAACAACTGCACTGCAATCCATTTATGTAAATGTCAACTCTATTCAACACAGTAGTTGGAGTGTTTATGAAGAAACAGTTGTTTTTCTCCTAGTGCCTTGGAAAGGGGAGGGATAAAAAGAGTAATATGTATACAGCGTTATTTTGGCTACTAAATAAAAAAAGTAATTCTTTCACTGACGCACAAGTGCTATGCAAATTTCATCCTCTTTCCAAATCTGAATCATGACTATAGGGAGCAAAGATGGCAGAGCTGTTACGGCTCTGATGATGTGCTGATGGCTATCCCAGGAATATGTACTGAGCCTGTCTTGAAAATGCATTAATTAATTTAGTGTGTATGAATTATTCATTTGTCAAAAGCCTTTAATTCATATGATTGATTTTAGTACAGTGGCATCTCTTGAGAGCAAAGTAATCCTTACATTCTCATAATTCTTCCTTCATAGAGCATTCCTCAAGTCTTATATGGTTACTTGGAAATTTGTGAAGTCTTTGCAGATCAGGGAAGATGACAGATCTGTAAAATGGAAGGAGACTCCAGATGAAAAGAGAAGCATAGGGACTTTTGGAGGGCTAAAAGTGAAGTCAGGTTCTTTACAATAGATATAAATGCAGAGCCAAAAAAAAAAAAAAAAGGACAGAGGGTCATTGATCAGTTAGAATTTTTTCAGTATATATCACCATTTCTTCTGCAAAACTCTGACAAAATAGTCTGTTAACATGAACAATTGCAGTTTACAGTACCGAATGGTCTCATGTCTGATTTCATTTCATTTTGCACTCTACTTCTGTACTATCAAACTAAAACCATAATAAAAATTTTAGATAAATTAATAGCCTGTGGAATTTTATCTAAAAGCCCATCGATACCTGTCATATGGCTTTTTTTTTTTTAGTCTATTTCTCTCACAATAAAAGAAAACTGACTGTATAAGAGACAACAGTATACAAATGGTAGAAATGCCATGTACAACACAGGAATGCTGTATTTTATCATGATTCCATAAAATCCCTCTTCATGAATGAATCCCATCCTGATCTGGGAGACCAGAAATCACAGTGCCAGAAAACAGAGATGAATGATTTTGGTACAGAGAAATCATTGTAGTGGAGCAGTAGCAAAAAACCTGAAAGTCTGTGTTTTGGCAGTTTCTGAAGGAAATTTCCCCAAAGTTTCTAACCAATCCACCCTACCAAATTACTTGAGGGGATGTGCATGATGTAGCTACACCAGCATCTTCATCCTGCACTCTTTCTGTCTTTGGGTCGCTCTGGGAAAACACAGCTCCTCTGGTTGTACATTAGGTCTCCTCTACCCACAGGGTTACAGAGTATTTGCCCTGCCTCAGTACCCAGTACTTACATAGGCTTCATACATAACTTCTTTTTTGCCCAGCAGTATCTGAACTTGAGGAATAACTCCCTAGCCCAACCCCAGACTGCAGAGGGAAGCAAGGATTCATCCCTTTACCTCACAAAATGTGGACTGGGCTCAGGATAAAAACTCAGCCAGACACAGACCACACATTGCCACCATGTCCCTTTGACAAATGAATCACTGTCACCATTGCTGTGAATCTATTGCAAGTCCTTCCACAGAAACTGTACAGGTATGGTACTGGACAATGGTTGTACCTTGTGAAGGCTGTGTTAATTAGTGCCACAATCACTTTGGCTCAAAATTGCACAATCCATCTTAAAATCCATAAAACCTCCCCCCTTCAAAATAAAAAAAACCACCCTCACAGAAAAAGTCAAATCTAGAAGCAATAAAAATTCTCTAGACATCTTCCTTCCAAATGAAAGCCCTGACTTCCTCCTTAGAATAAGCCCAGAAGGCATACAATGATCTTGCATTTTCATGCATTTTACCTGAGAGAGAAAAATCCTTCCTTTAGGACCGAATATCTGCCAGGTGTGAATCAATCTTCAAGAGATTTCTGACACTTGCACTTGGTTTTCTTACACAGAGTGTTTAGCAGTTCTCTCAGATCCTTAAAGGCAGCATTCCATGTATATTAAAACAGCCTAATTACATCTTTCTCCTTTTATATCTCACAAGTTTGCCCACTTGATTAGGAAAAGGCTTTGGAACTTTAATTGTCAAAAAGTTCAAACAACTAGAAAATGTTGTCTCAAACTGCAACATCTTAAATGGAATAATTATCTTGATGAATCTTACATTTCTTATGAGATTATGAGCACTTACCCCCAAAATAAGACATCAAAAACATTTTAAATTTACAGATGGAGACTGAAGAGCACTAAGAGGAAAATTTTAAAATATTTTCTTTGTAAAAAGAGAAGGAATACTTTCCTGAACAAATACATAGAAAATTCAGTGTTCTCTTTGAGTGTTCCTATGCCACTTTTGCTGATTTGATTCACCTACTGAAGTACAACGGCAGATTCCTATCACTACCTCAAATACTTTTCACAATGCAGCCATTCATGCTGTTTCAGCATAGCCAACTCTCGAATATCCTGAAATTATTCTGTGCTAAATGTGGTCAGTGGCTGGCTTTTGTGTGTAATGCCAATGCAGATAATACAGATTTTCACCAGCAAACAGGACTGCATTTTTGTGCAACGTCATGAAAGGCACAGCAACGGAAACTAGGAAAAGGCCTCCAAGTATTTTGAGTAAGTTTTCAGAAGTTTAGCAGTACACCATCTGGGTTTTAGATGGACAAATAAAGTATAACAATTGGAAACCGAGACCTTTATGTGCGATTTTAAAATGTGTAGATTTTTGCAGTCATTTAGTTCCACGCTGACTCAATGCTCTGTTTGGATTAGCTACCTTGCCTTTCTCGCTTGGCTCAGTATCACGGCACTCCAGGTACCACCCTTAGCAGTAATCATTAAAGCTGATGCTGAATCAGTCCCATATTTGCAAGTAGCATGTTCTTGCTGTTTCCCTCTGCGGAAAGAGAACTAATTCAAGGCAATACCATTAACCTATCATTGCAGAATGTAAAGGATTGCCATAAGGTGGAGTATGACATTGTTGCGGAATAAAAAATCTTGGGAAATAACTGTTCAAAATACTCGCTGAAAATGTTTTCAAGATTTTAAAATATCAAATACAGCGGAAGAAACAAGCTTCAGACTGTGAAATATGGAAAATAATGGCAATGATGTTCATAATTTCAAAGTAAAATATTGCAATGGAAATAAAATTATGTGGAGAATGGAGACTTGGTCTTCTTGTGTGTAGCCGAAATTGTTCATATTCCAATAGACAAAATGATCTGCTGCAGCTTGGCTCCCTGCTTCCTTTCCAGCCAAGTGGTGCGGCTGTCTTTCATCCCTTACAGTTAGATGAGTATGCTGACCAGGGAAAGGTGCCAGTCACACATCTGCATCCTCTGCCTGCAGAGCAGCCTGCAAGGACAACACCACAAACTTCTTTATCTCATTGGTGCTCTGGAGGAACCATTGTAAATGGGGTTTAGTATTACTTCTTATGCAGTCCTTGGTGTCCCTGATGAACTTAGAATACTCCTTGCCACCTATTTAAATCAACCGCAAGTAGCATTTTTTAAAATTTATTTATTTTTATTTTTATTTTTATTTTTGAGTATGGATAACTACCCACTGAACACAGCTGAACACTCAACCCATTTTATTTAAGCCAGCAGAGAACCTAAAGGTGCTCTATATAGGCCTATTTTTATAGGAAGGCTGCATCCTGCCATTTCTGCAGACACTATTTTTAGCCTTTCACATAGGTAGAATCCAAATGCTATTTACCTTCTTAATTTTTGAACAAAGTCTTATTTACGATACTGATAAAGGATAATTTGCAGTGTATCTTTTAGTACCCATTTGTTTATCTCTAGGAGTGGTCTGAATGTAGACTGCCTAAACATTATTTATAATTAATAGTTGAGGAGGTATTGCTAGTGAAATGAAACTGCTTATCTCACCTTTTTCTTCTGTTGTGGGAAATGACTGATTATGGAAAGCAACTGAGGTTTTTTCCCAGAAGTTATTTTTGGCAGGCTCGTGGCTGACATATTAATGCAATACCTAATGTCCACATTGCAGAATTTTGCAGTTAATGTAAAGGACCATCCTGGGTCCTGCCTGAAATAGATTTTGAAAGATGTGTTTGTGCCTCATGTGTGGTTTTACATTTCTGACTCAGCTGTGGAGCTGTTAGTGATCATGAGTAACACTGGAAGGAGATAAGGAGAACTGTAAGGGGCTGAGAAAATTCATGATTTGCATCTGATCATAGGTCCTGCCTTGAAGAACCTCTGCTGTCCTGTGGGCCCATATTCTCCATCTCTGATATCTGACAAGGAGTAGAGCATGATTTTACCTCAGGCTGTGACATTAAAGCTTTTGGCTCACTTACAAAGCACAATAAATTGTACATTTTATATTATTTTCTACTACTAGAGTCTGCCAGACCATCTTGGCAGAAGTACAGCTTCATCAGCCGTGCTACTTGTCCTATTTGTGCAGAACTTTTTATCACAGCCAGTGCTTGCAATGTTTTCAAGGCCGGATGGAAGTCACCTGGGGCAGAATGGAGCTGCAAATGGAGCATCATCCAGCCCCGTGCATGCTTCAGATCCCTCAAACTGGCTATTTCCAGTAAGCACAATGGAAAGCCCTAGCCAGTAGTTTTCAGTCTGTAGAATGAACACCAATGGGATGTTTCTTGTTACTGTCTTCCCTCACTGCCCATTGCTCTCAAGTTCACCTCTGTGGGCAGGTACATGACCTGTGATGACATCTAAGTGATAACTAAGTTTCTAGGAGACTTTGCATGCTTGAAGTGGAACAAAAGGTGTTGCTGTGAACTAAAATTTAAAATCTAGTTGTAGTATCAGAAAGCAAAGAAACCATCTTGCTGAATTCACAGGGCAAAACAAAGAAATATGAAGTGTTGCCAGTGGTGGTTACTCTCTGTGCTAAGGTAGGAATGAATGGGTTTTGGTTCTTTTGGCACAGCTTTCACCAAATTCTTCGAGAACCATTAAGGGGCATTCGCTAGCTCAACTCACCATGTTGCTTCTCTTAAGATGAAACCTCTGCCCTGCTTGTAGCAGTCTTACCCACCAAGCAGAGATGGTTTGTTCCACCTTGACACTGTTCTTGCATGCTCACAGTGGTTGTGGCTCCTCACAGCATCCTCTTCCCTGCATCTGCATCACCTCCATTGGATAAGGAATTACTGCTTAGACTGGCTCTTTCCAGGAAGGGGGTGTCTTACAGCTTCATTTGCAGGATTTGGCCTCCTTTAAAGCTGGAGAAAGAGGCAATGATTTGGCTTTCAATTTTCATTCACCAATATGTCTAGGATCCTTTTTCCACGCTCCTCTCTTATGTCATAAAAAAAATCTACTTGTTTCATCCTTTCTTTGTCTGTCCATTGCAGCTACCTCAATGATTTTTAGAGACTTCCAAATAAAGACAGCATATTTGGCCCATTTCTTTCATACATATCTCCCTCAGATTTGTTTTCAGGGACAAATTTCTAGAATAAAATATGTCCTCTTGTACAAACCAACACAGCCAGGAATTTAAAACTATACAAAAAGGTAAGCATGAGATGACTCTCATATCTTTGGCCCTTATGTAAGTGATAGAAATAATTACCTCTAGACATATCACTGCAGTGTGCACAACCGGCACACAGGAGATTGCAAGGTGTTGAATGCGATAGGAAATGTGCAGCCTGATAATATATGCTAGAAGCCAGGTGCTGCAAAACATTTATTTTCAATGAGATGAGGAACAAAAATTTAAAGATACCACTTAATTTTTCAACTGCAGTCAAACAACAGTTTTTCAAGATGAATTTGCTAATCATATGGGACTAGGGATTGTATGTGGTGATAAAAGACTAGAAAAACAGTTCCTAGCAGGCAGCAATAACTGTTCCAGTCTAAGTAATTTTTTTCCCTTTGCTAGTTTAATTTCCCCTGCCCTACTGCCTGCTTCAATTTATTTAAGTTGAAAGTGATTGCAGAGCTAGTGGAAGGCACCGCATTTGTGACTGTGGAAATGAAATCCATTTGGTTGCAAAGTCTGTGTGAAATTTACCCTTTACACAGTGAGGGTAAGACCTAATCTCCACTGGATATCTCCACATTACTGACCTTGGAGGATGTCTGAGTGTTGTGTGAGCTGCTCCCATCCCAGCTCCATGGCCATAGCTGAGACAGTGGTGGCAGGGGAAGCCCCTCACGCTGTGCGATCAATGCCACCTGGAGCTTGCTTGGACAGACAGGAGCTTGGTGTTACAACTCACTTGGTTTCACCCCCTCCATGTGGACTGAGCATCACCAGCTGGAAAAACAAGACTGAGTAGGGAGAATGTCATTTTCTGAGCCCATCAGCTCCTTGACCAGAGCCCACCAGCAGCTTGAGCTGAGCAGTGTGATTCCTGCTGTAGCTCTGCGCTCTGTCTGATGTCTTGCTGAGTGACTGACCATGCAAGCTAGTCAATAGCACACTGCTCAAAGAATTCATCTCAGTGAAGGCCCTTTTAGAAAGTCTAAACCAAACTGTTTAAATTAAATGCATCTAATTTCTCTCAAGGCAGAGACAGGCTAAGCAATTATTCCCTCAAGTATGACTTTGTTCAGAAATGCAGAGACTAAAACTAGTGTACTGGTACTGCTCAGACATAAAGGAAGAAATGTCTTCAAATCTCTATAGCTATTTAGTTAGATTCAGATTTGCATCCTTTTAAAATGCATTTATTTACAGTATGTATGCAACAGATGCTGAGTTTTTCTTCCCTGATATGAGCATTTGAGAACACAACACACTTCTCAAAACAGCATTTTTGTGCATTTGCAAGTGTATCCATGAGCAAACAGATTAATTGATGACTCTTATAAAAGAAAAAAAAAAGCTAGACATAATCAGAAAGTGACAAAGCAGCCACATAAATCTACAGTTTCCTGCAATATATAGATTATTTATTTTTTTGTTTGTTTTTGAGACAGTGATCCTAGAACAGCTTTTAAGGGCCTCTCAAGAGCTAATTTACCCTTTCTGCTCAGTTAAAATTGACTCTGGCATTGCTGTGCAATAGTAACAGTGAATTTTCTTCTACTCTTCTGAGACTTGTAAATCTCGTAGCAACTCACTTCACTAATAGATTCCTGTTAACAATAATCTTATATACGTGTCAATCCTTTCCCTACACCTGCACCTCTTTTTCCTTCCATTATCTTCAAGATAAGACTCTTCTTTCAAAACCTATCATTGTTTCAGATTTTGTTTTAAAGTTGATAATATGAAAGGCCAGGAACTATTTAGTCAAGATACTGAGAAAACTGCATATGCCGGGTTTTCTTTAGGTTCAAATATGTTTCTGATAGTTTCTGGGTATCGCTAAATTAAGAACTTTTCACAGTCCATCTATATAAAAACATACATATATACATACACATGTAAAATAATTAGGTTTAGGAAAACCATAACAAAATTTGTACATATAATCAAGGTGGTGTTGTGGTAGTGCATCTTTCTCCCACTCCCCACACCGCTCCAGGGTCACACTGTGGTCTCAGAATATTCTTTGAAATATTCTTTAGAATAGGTTCTTTGAGCAATTTGAAGCACTATTTCATGACAAATGTAAAGGGCACACTGAAAATACAGCAGGTGTGTATCAGAAGTCTAAGATGAAAGGAAACAAAAGAAACTTGTCTCTCACTACATTTTGTGCTTTGGTTTCTTGCTGAAATTGAGGCTGGATTCTTTCTCATTCATTCAGCAAGATTGTCTTCATTGCCTAGGTGGCTCTGCTTATTTACTTTTCCCCTGCTACCAGACTTTCAACTGAGAAGAGAGGAGACATTTCTCTGATGCTGTAAATTTACTGTCAAAATGGTGCTCAGATTCAGAGCTACAAAAAGAAGACGGTTCATTAATAACCTTGCAGAATTAAGCAAGCTTTAGAATTTGAATACTGATCTTCATCAGCTCAGTTAGTGGCCTTGCTGAAGGTGTGTAGTTTTTATCTCCGGAATGTGTAGCCCCCAGTAGGCATTGGTCCAAATGCTCAGGTATGTAGCACATGTGGCACAGGTACCCACAGCATGAGGGAATGACAGGAACATTTCCAGTACAAGATTAAATTAACCTGGGTGCTCAACAGTGGGAGCTGGTAAACTTTTCCCGTGCTTTCCAGTTTAGTGAGTAGAGAGGAGACTGTGGGATAGATCTGAAATTCAACTTCTGGAAGACGTTCTTGGAGACCCCTCTTCACATAAGCTTCCCACTCTTACAATCACTGTGGTTGCTGTGTAAAAACATACCAAAGCTTATTTTTTTACAAAAAAATTTAGTATGAAGATTCATCTGCTTATTATTCATTGACCAGAAGGGCTTAGAGAAGCTAGGCAGGTACTTAGAAGTATTTATCAATAGTATATTTTGAAAAACATTAAAGCATCAGTCTTGCAAACTACGTATGTAGTTTGCATATGTTTTTGTACAGAAAATTTTGACAGGTCAAGATCTACATGTGCAGGACAGTTTGTTTCATGTGACCTTGTTCTTGTTTCTACCACTTTTACATTCATGGATTTCTATGTCTAGTTTATGAAATATCTTTCAAGAGGTTTTATTAAAATATCTGATGTTATAGAATATCCATAGAAGGAAAATTTTGTGTTCATATGCACAGAGTGACACTGGTTCTAAAGATTATGCACTTTTAGACAGAGCACAAAACCAGTACCGAGTTACTCACACAAACAAAATCCAGTAAGCATGTTCCCCATTCTGGTGGAAGGTTGTTTGAAATTCAGTTGTGGTCCATGAGTTATGCAATGCATGACCTGAATCTTTTCAAAAAAATAACAAGAGTGAGAAAGAAAATAAGTATAAATAAATCAAGAATTGCAGTATATTTAGAAGAGAAGGAAATGTGCATAAATGTAAGTTTCACTTAGTATTCAGTGTACAAAGTACAGAATCCATTCTCAGAAAGGAAACCCTTCCGTCAACTTCTGTGTGATATTGACCCTCAGACTGCAAAATGCAGAAGACACCATTTCCTGAGATCAGGGGCGTGAAAACACAGTCAAGAGAGTTTTCCTTCAGAAAGAAGCCTTAATCATGGAGGTTGACCAAGTATCAAAGAGAACTAGGTGATCAGGTAAAAGTATGGGTTTTGATTTTAATGGCAGGTAATTAAAAAAAAATAAAAAGAAGAAGAAAGGGCAGAATCAAGCCCTCCAAGCATTAGGGTAAGAATTCTTTATGTATAAGAAAGAACAGCACTATGTGAGACGTTCCACTGAAGTCAAGTGTTAAAAGTGAGACACAGGCTGATCTGCCAGATATTAGGTCTCATGTGTCCAGGAAGTAATTTCACCCTGTCCTTTTTACAAAACATGAGCACAGTTCAGGGGAAGAGGTATTAGAATCACCAGCATAATTTCTGAGCTGCAGTTATGATGATGTCAGAGCACAGTCTGCAGCAGCTGGGAAGGCAGCAATACCAGAGAAGAGAAGTAATGATTTGCTGTGGGTTTTTCTGTATGATTTGCACAGTGTCTCAGGAAAGGGCCTCTGTTCCATTTCCTCTCTGCTGTTCTTTATTTATTCCCTACAGTCAACAAAATGCAATTATCTGTTATAGCTTAGGTGTGGATGTGAGCAAAGTTTAAAGCTGTGAGGAATATCTTTTTTTTTTTTTTTTTTAATGAAAATTTTGTGCAGGATCACTCCTGTGCTTTTAGTGATTTGTACAAAACAGCAGTAAGTTTTCTCTGCAGCGAGGTCTGACTAAAAGCAACCCTGGAAGCTAACATACCATCTCAAAAAAAGTCACTGATACTGACCTGATGTTTCCAGAAGTAATTTCGTTGCATGCTCTCTCTAACCATGACATTTTAGAAGTAGCATATCAGAGTAAATGAATCCTGCTATGCTGTGTGCCACTCATCTATTTACCTTTCTGAAGCCAACCAGCACAGCCCAGATATCTACTGTCATCTGTCACAGTGTAACTACTTCTACCAGTAGTCTACTAAGCAGAAGACTGGGTGACAAGTGCATGACACAGAGTAGGAAAACATTTGTGTTGCTGTTTTTATGATTTGAATTAGAAATCTATGTTTTTCTAATGATTTAAATGAGGAAGGAGCATGTCAGCCTTTCTAGAAGAAGAATTGTTTGTTTGTTTCTTGATGGAATATATGGTGTCTAATATTTATTTTATTGGTAACTTACATTTCTGCACAATCTCTTCCATTTGTTGACTAATGGCTCTTGTGTTATCACAGTAAGTAATCTATACATTAAAGTAATTTTATTTTCTATTTACACTTTTTGTGCTTCATTTCTCTTGCTGAAGTTAGAACATACCTTTCTTTTCTTGATCAGTGTTAAATTCCACTTGCAAAATAACATAATGCTGTTCTGTTTGGATTTCAGTCTCCAACAGCGTGGGTGGAGGGAACTGCTAAATGTCAACTTAAATTAAACCACTGCCATTGGAATATGAGCACTTGCATTTAAACTTTTCTATTATCACTGCTTTCTTTGCTTGCTTGCTTTGAATCTTTCTTTCTCATTTCAATAAAACTCACTCAGAGATTTATAACTACCTGACAAAAAATTTTAGGCTATATGTTATTTCTCTTCTAAAAAATACCTCTTTATTGTTTTTTTTTTTTCTTTTTTCCCTGCAAGCTATAGAGTGCATGGTTGCTTTGCTAGCTATTAAAGTTCCATATCCCTTTTGGTATATTAAATGAATTTTTGTAACTGTTCTATACACACAGTCCACTCAGGTACAATGAAGCATTGAAAACAATGAGTCTGGCAACACATAATTACATTTTCTCATCCCTTCAGACGGAATATTCCTGAAAATATCCTCTTAGGATTTTGATGGGTCAGTTGTTTTAAATTAAGGCTCCTAATTGCTTTTTATTGTTCGAATGACAAATGAACAGGGCACAAAGTCTAACAACTGCTTTGGTGCATTTTGCTTTCTCCCAGCTGCTTCTCTGAGTGGAAGGAAGTCATGGTGAGGGGACTATTGATACTGGGAGGAGGCAACATCTTTGCATCTAGTTAGCCTTCAATATGTATCACACATTATGGTGCAAACAATGTCCTAGTTTGACTCCTGTTTGGTTGAAGAGTTGCTCCCTGGTTCTGGGAGGCAGTTTGGTGCCAGAAGACCCTAAAATAATGCTGCCTCCAGATACTGCCTGAAGTCCTCCCCACACATCTGCTCCATAAGGTCTTGGCTACATGCAATCCCCAGTGCAGAGGGACAGAGTCCCTGTTCAATAGAGAAGAGGATTCATTCTGATACATTCTTTTCCAAATGTAACTGAAATCTTAACAATTGATGATCAAATACTATGGTATTCACTTATGGAGTATGTTCAGGAACATTCCAAATATTGAATCAGTAAAGTGATGATTTGCCATAGAGCAGACTAAAGCCCAAGAAAATAAATTAAAGGCAAACCCTTTTTACACTATTCCCTAGAAGCTGAAGAAACAGTCACATATAAAGAATAGAAAAAACTTTTTGTCACTTGAAAAGAAGATTCATCTGTGTGAGACAAGGCATCAAAACTCTTATTTGTGCTGAAAATCTTTTCTCTGGGAGGAATGAAGTGCAAACTTTAATTACTGTATGAAAATAACATCCATCACTCATGGGGTGAATGCAGAAAGAAAATGAAGTGATAAAGACTTGCTTAATGGACTGACGAGTAGAAACAGAGGTACTTGAGGGATGGAAGTCAATATTGTAGGAGAAGCAATAGTTTATGCATACTGTTCTGCTGGTTTACACTCCCTTATCTGTGACAAGGATAAGAAAAGAGAAATCAGCAAGTCTCACTTCATGGGTTATGTTAAGAAAAGGCTTCTTGCATGAGAAAGTTCATAGTTCAAGAAGATTCAAATGGCTGTCACATTTTGCAGGTATAGAAACCAATGCACAATCAGGAAATTGATTGCCTTGTGGATATCCAGCCAGACAAGACAAGGACAAAATAGAGGGCTACAGCAGCCCAGTGTCACTGAGATAGGAAGCAGTTTCAAAAGGCAAAACCACTTTCTGGGTTTAGGCAGGTCTATGCTTCAGAAACTAGAGCCAAGATTGCAAAAGGCTGGCTACTGACAGAGATGCTGACAGAGATGACTACTCTGTCTGCATGCAGGCCAGCTCTAGAGTGGTTGGAGGATCACTGGATTACGCAGAAGTGCTCAGCACCCACATGGACTTCCCACATGGAATCTAGCCCTGCTAGATTGCTAGACTGGAGTAGACTATAATCCCAAGCACAGGGTCCATGTAGATGCACCACCAGCAATGCTCAGATGGTGCATAATTCATGTCAATTGACTTGTAAGACAAATTACAACATCTTCTGCAGCCGCAAGACAATATACTCATCCCAAATCTTCCTAATAAGATTGACTTTTTCTCCTTGTGGGAGACACTTTTCCCTATAATTTATAAATTCATGCTAGGATTTTGATGCATGCAGGTGAATAACAGTTGAGATTGCTTACAGTCCAACCCTTGGTCTGTTTCTAGAGCAAAAGGAACTGTGGGCAAATTCAGCTAACTTATCAAGTATGTACTATTCATAATTCTTTTTTTTTCCCAACACAGGCTAATGCATGAAACCTTTTCTCATGTTACTATAAGGTGAAATAACAACTCAGTTTTCTTATATTTAACTTTAAAATTTCTGTTACCTTGTAACCAGACATCTCTGCTGTTAAGAAAAATACATGAACATTTACTTTTGTGATAAAGTTTTGAATCTTTCAGTAAATTTTTAATCTCTCATGCTCTTACAACTCCTTCTCAAGCCTTGTTTTGGCCCTTAAGAAAAAACAGGTATCTAAGGAACAGAGAAAGGAGATGTTTTGCTCCGTGTAATAAGCTGAGTTCCAAAGGATTCCCTCAGCACATAGACCTAATTCATTTCCGCAATTATAGGGCATTATTCAAAGAGAAAAGAGAGATGCACTTTATTAAATCTCCTGTGAATAATATTATGAATGCATATTGAACTGATAATGCAACCCTTTCAACTGATATTTTATTAATTATACAAACCTTTTCAAACTATTATTTTGGACAATTTTTTTCATTTTGTACAATAACTTGCTCCACAACTTTGGAAGCAAATCCATTTGCTAGTGAAGGTACTCCTCAGTTAATTCATATCACTCAGGTATTTTATCTGTTTAAATCCTTAGGGTAAGGATTTGTTGATATTCACAGAATCACAGAATAAGCTGAGTTGCAAGGGACCCTCAAGGATCACCGAGTCCAACTCCTGGCCCTGCACAGCACCATCCCCATGAGTTACACCATGTACCTCTGAGTGTTGTCCAAGCACTTCTTGAATTCTGTCAGGCTGGTGCTGTTCCCCAGGAAGCCTATTTCAGTGCCCTGGGTGAAGAACATTTTCCTAATATCCAACCTAAACTTCCCCTAAATGACTTTAGGACATTCCCTTGGTTCCTGTCTCTTGGGGCCTGCCCCTCCTCTTCCCCTCACAAGGAAGTCGTAACTGCAGAGGTCTCTCCTCAGTCTCCTCCAGACTGAACAGACCAAGTGACCTCAGTCACTCCTCATACGGCTTCCCCTCATGGCACTTCACCATCCTCGTTGCCCTCCTTTGTCTAATAGTCTAATATCTTTTATTGTGGTACCCAAAACTGCACACAGGACTTGAGGTGAGGCTGCCCCAGTGCAGAGTAGAGAGGGACAGTCCCCTCCCAGCTGGTGATGCTGTGCCTGATGCATCCTAGGACATGGGTGACCCTCCTGGCTGCCAGGGCACTGCTGAATCTTATTCAACTAGTCTTTGACCATGACCCCCAGGTCCCTTTCCATGGCACTGCTTTCCAGTCTCTAATTCCCCACGCTGTCCGTACATCCAGGGTTGCCCCATCCCGGGTGCACAATTCAGCACTATCCCTTGTTGAACTTCATAGGGTTGGGGATTGCCCAGCCCTCTGATTTACCCAGGTCTCTCTACAGAGTCTCCCAGCCCATGAGGGAATGAAGAGCTCCTCACAGCTTTGTATCATCTCTGAACTTGCTTAGCATCCCTTCCAGCCCTGTGTTCAAGTTATTTATGGAGATGTTGAAGGGCACGGAGTCAAGGATGGGGCCCTGTGGAACCCCACTGGTGACAGGTCACCAGTCTGATATCACCCCATTCACCAGAACCCTTTGTACCCAACCTGTACACCAGTTGCTCACTCATCACATGATCTGTTTATCCAGCTGAAAGCTGGATATTTTATCCAGAAGGATACTATGAGAGAGAGAGAGAGTATCGAAGGCTTTAATCAAAGCCAAAAAGATCAAACCAATTGACTTCCCTTGATCAGCAGTGTGGGTTACCTTGTCATAAAAGGAAATGAAGTTTGACAAGCAGGATTATCCCCTCATGAAGCCCTGCTGGCTGTGGCCAATAACTGCATTGTCTTTCAGGTGTTTTTCAAAACCTCCCAGAATAATCTTTTCTGTAACTTTACCAGGCACTGAAGTGAGAATGACAGGCCTGTTGTTTCCGGCATCCTCCTTGACTGTCTTGAAAATCAGGAACACATTTGTCAGCTTCCAGTCAGCTGGGACCTCTCAAGATTCCCAAGACTGATGAAAAAAAAATTAAGAGAGGTTTTGCAATTATATCCTCTAGGTCCTTAAGGATTCTTGGATGAATACCATCAAACCCCAAAGATTCGTAGGCACCCAGCTGGAGAAGCAGATCCCACACAATTTCAGGGTCGACTGGGAGTTGAACATTCTGACAGTCATGGTCCACCAGCTCAGGGCCCTGAGACCCCCTTGGTCCATCATCCCTGTTGAAGACAGAGAGAAGAATGCATTACACACCTCTGCCTTGTCTCTGTCCCTGTTTGACATCCTCCAGGTTGCTCATCCTCCCTGGAGCCTATAAAATCTCCCTCAGTTTCTCCTGGCACTACACCTCCTTGCCTGCTTGGTTTCCAAGGTCATGATGAGGCTCAGGGCTGCTGAACAGGTTCCTGAACTTGGACAACCCCTGAACAGCTTGATCTTACTCCCCGTACTTTCCTTCAGTCATGGCCATATGAGCCTCCCCGATGGAGGTGTTGTGCTGACTCTTTATTTCTCCATATTGCTTCACAGCAACCACCTACACAGAGCAGAAATCCTTTGGTCCCAGAGCAAAACCTGAGAGATGCAGTTTTTAATTTTTTTTCTATGAGTACAGAACATTTTTAAATTTTCTGACTTGTTGCCAAAATTGATGTCTGCAGCTGTGTTTTGTAGTCGGCTTGCCTCTTTCTCCCACTCTGAAAAGTCACATTGGGTATTTTTGTGCTAATTTACAGGATCTCTGCTGTTCCCTGATTTTTGGTAGGTTTACCAGCTGCTGCTCTGCTTGCCTTCCCAGCTGGTATCCCAGCTTTGATTCTTGAGTGATCCTCATGAATTCTGAACATTTGCCCTCTGCTTGTCTCATGCAGCAGCAGACTGGCCACAGCAACAGCCTCTAAACAACACCCCAGTGTGCCTCTTTCTCCCATTTCCTGTCCTTACCTTTAGTAGGTTATCAATTTTTAGAGTGGGTATTTCTACGGCATATTTCTGAACACAGGCAGTCCACCCTTCCTTTCAGACTAGAATACTAACACCATCAGCCTTGGTACTCTGCAAGACTTACATCGGACCTCCTCATGCTAATGTTTTGTTAGATTGCCCATACACAGAAGCAGATGAAGTGAGATTTCAGTTGATGTCAAGCCGCTGGATACAAAACTGCGAACAAGATAATTGAGGTACTTAAATTCAGAGAGCTGAAGATCCTTGTTCTGTTCCACATATTTCAGGTGTGACACGTAACCATGACTCTATTTCTAAAAAATGAACTCCTGTGCTGCTCTTCTTCTCTGTCCCTAAGGGCCCCAGACAGAGAGAGCACTGGTTCCTTGACAACCAATGTGGTCACTACTCTGCATGGGGTATCCAGGAAGTAGTCTAGCTGGGACCTACAAATCAAGAGCTTATCTACAAAATCCCTGTTTAGAAGTAGCACTAAAAATTTACTGAGGGCAACAACAGACCTTGATCATTTATGAAAAATGGTACCACTTTATGTAAGTGTAATGCCCTAAATAATTTTGTGTCACTATTTTTCAAATTGCAATAATAATTCTTATCTTCCTTACAAAAACACTAAGAAGGTCTACACCATGGCTCTATTATTACATTGATAAATACAGAAAAAAAAAATCTTTCTCAAATTGGAACCATAATTGCTTTTCTGACTTTTACCCTGAACAAATACCGGAGCAACTTGAAATCAAATAAATGATTGTGATTTCCCCAGCTGGTAATCTGCACTTATATTTCATATAATGAGCATGTGCGTACATAGCTAGCTATCCAAAGTGAACTCTGATATTTCCTAGTACACACTTGCTGGCTCTTTTTGCTAAATACATCCATATTATGACACACAAAATTTCAGCATAAGAAGCTGCCTGGACATCTTGTCTGATTTTCTCATTATAACAGTGAAGCCCTTTCAAACTTCTTCTAATATTGTGCTTGAAAGGAACTGAAAAATAATTCTAGGAAGTAAATTCTTCGGGATTCTAAGACTCTTCTTAGTTCTAATATGAGTTTTTTACATAATTAGAATTAAAAAAACCTTAAATCCGCAACCAGATGGAAAATATCTACCCCCAAAATAATGCATGCTTTAGAGGGCAAATTTTTTTTACTTGGCAGTGCAGTCAGGCATGCTAAGCTAATTGTTGAACCATAAATTGTCTGTACAGTTAGCACTGTCACTTTAACTCTTAGGGGTTTTTTTTATTTAGCAAAGATATTCTTTCAGTATTCCCAAACCAAGTGATTCAGCCTTGCAGTTGTGTGAACTGTGAGTGTTTACTTAACTTTGGCAATAGGTTTCTCATTTAATGGCATACCACTGTGGCAACAAGTTACAAGTTTTGTTTTTGACAGAAGGTATTGAATGTCAAAGCAATTTCTGGGCTATTATCAAACTGATGAAGCTAGGCAGTGTGATAAAGCTGTAAAGATCTCAGATGGAGCTAAAGGGGCAGAACAGACTTACAAGGGACTTGCTCAGAAACCATTAAAAGTATGTCAGAAAACCTTTTTTATTCATTTCTTGTGTCTCATCTCTGTAACATGATGTGTTTCAACTCTGCTAAACAGACTGTTGAGAAATTCTCAAAGGGAACAACTTTTCCATCAGAGAAAAAATTTTTGTCAAATTTCGAATATTTGCAGAGACATTTTGATTTCTGTGAGGGTATGACAGATGAGGCAGGGTTTTGAAATATGTCAGCAACTCTTTTTAACATCTCTGTATCCTACCTGCCTGCTGGAGATAAAATTACACCCAGAGTCTTCACTTGCTTGTCTATGTGGGAATTGTAGGTTTTCTGGGTTTTGAGGTTTCAATTACGGCTCTAGCTGCCAGTCATAAATGAGCTGTTAGACAAGGCCTGTAATTTACGGGCTTAGAGCATGGAAGCTAGAACATCTAGGGTTTCCAGACTCCAGCTGTTAAAGACCCAGTTTTCTCTCACACCACCAAGTTGAACTAGAATAGCTTAAAAAATCACATTTTGACACTTCTAAGAGGTTGGAGCTTTTTGTTGGGTTTTTTTTGTGTTTTTCGTTTTTTTTAGCTAAAATTCCTACCTTCAAAATTACAATGAATTTCAGAATTCCTAAATCCTCTCCAAAATTGTTCTCACTTCTTTAAATCACTTTGCAGTTATTTTCAAAACTTTTACTGCAATTCTATAAAGTTCTCCCATAAAGGCTTTCAGTTCACCCTGTCCCTTTTTTCTAGTCACTGTGTCTAAGTTTTGATCTTAATATTTTTTTGATTTGAGAAATTGGTACTTTTAAGAGCTTAAATCTCTTTTTTAGTAACTGTTGTTTTTTTCCCTGATGAAACTTGGCCCTTAATACCCTCATGAAAATCAACTGGCTACTGAGACTCAAGGAGAGATGTATTGGTCTTGCATCTGCTTTTTGTTCATCTTCTTCCTAGTGAAAGGAATAAGGGAGTGTCTTTACAAACAAACTGCTGGTAAGATAAGACCTGAGTCTGCTGGTAAGACAAGACTGACACTGAGAGATAAAAGAAATAACGGGAAGGATTTCCATAGGAATTCCACTGATTGACTTGTTCAAGACTGTGTTAATAAACTGCAAGAACAGAGACATAATAAAAAGAAAGGGGGGAATGTATAAAATAC
>WBMZ01008673.1:0-16358 GCA_013400975.1 Atrichornis clamosus | reverse complement strand
TTTGATCTTAATATTTTTTTGATTTGAGAAATTGGTACTTTTAAGAGCTTAAATCTCTTTTTTAGTAACTGTTGTTTTTTTCCCTGATGAAACTTGGCCCTTAATACCCTCATGAAAATCAACTGGCTACTGAGACTCAAGGAGAGATGTATTGGTCTTGCATCTGCTTTTTGTTCATCTTCTTCCTAGTGAAAGGAATAAGGGAGTGTCTTTACAAACAAACTGCTGGTAAGATAAGACCTGAGTCTGCTGGTAAGACAAGACTGACACTGAGAGATAAAAGAAATAACGGGAAGGATTTCCATAGGAATTCCACTGATTGACTTGTTCAAGACTGTGTTAATAAACTGCAAGAACAGAGACATAATAAAAAGAAAGGGGGGAATGTATAATAGAAAATACTCCAGGATTCTGCATTAGGCATTCTGGGAAGTCTGTACCTCTCAAGTACCTCAGCCAATGGGGAAAGGGAGAGTGAACTTGCGGCTGGGAAATTAGGATAAAAAGAGGCTGCGTCCTCTATCAATTCGAGAGAGACCCCATGGGAAATGCCCATGACCTCTCCCTTTATTCATGAATAAAGTTACAGGACTCCTCTGTATCATTTTTGGACATAAACCTCTGCTGTTTGTGGATTAATTTTCCTGACACTAGAGTTCCTATAGTTTGTCAGACTTGTGTTAATAGACCCTCCCTTTGTTTTCTACATCCTCTTCCATCAGTGTCCCAGAGGTATTTGTAGTCCTTGCAAACTATGCTGAGTTTCCATCATTAGCCTTTGTTTAATCAGGCCACGTCTTGGGTTGAGCATATGATGCTATTTTGTTATCCCGTATCGCTGCTTTATACTAAACGTGAATTCTACGCCTCTGACTCAATTCCAAGAATTTTCAGGGACAAACACAAGTACTCCTGCTGGGACTCAGGTGGGTTTGGTTTTGGTTTTTTTTCTTCACTCACTCACTCCTAAGCTCTCGGCTCTGCCACAGGCAGCAGGGAAGAGAGAGTTGGGGTTTTTTTTCCTTTTTTTTGTTTTGGCCAGTTTTTTTTTCAGCTCTGTTTTTCAAGGGAGAGAGACGGAAAGCACATTAGTTTTTTTCCTTGGGATCTTTTTTTCTTTTTCCCTGAAACTGCTTCTCAACCGAGCTCAGATCCAGGACAGAAGGTCATCTTAGCGCCGGCACTGCCGGGGGGAGGGGCCCTGCCTCGGCCCGTCAGTGGGGGACCATGCCAAGGACTCTGTACCTTACACAGGTTTCTCCATTGCAAGTGGTTTATCATTTAATATTGTTCATTTATTTCCTATGCCTTGTAAATAAAACAGGTATCTTTTTCATTCTACCTCTAAGGAATTGCCTTTGCCTGGACCTGGTGGGGGAGGGCTGGCTAATAGTCTACCTTCCCCCTGGGAGGGCATTTTCCTCCTTATATTGTCTCAAACTGGGCAGGCCAGTATCACAGATTTGTTGTTTATTAATATGAACATCTCTATGTTCAAGTCCTGTTCAAGCTGCAGGAGGTACAGTCTCTGTTCATACATAATCAGTCAAGCATACTTCCAGCAAAATTGACATGTTCATAACAGGTCATTGAACTGAAAAAGAGGGTTTTTTCTGCTTAATTTTGTAATTACCAAAATTTGAAGATATGTGTAGTGCACTTTTTAAAAATGAAAAATGTATAGAACAATATTTGAGCATTATCATTATTTGCTCACAAAGAACCACACCATCCTGACTACACCCAGCAATGCAAAGAAAGCTTTCATTAGCACTCTTTCTCTGTCTCTGATTTGTTTCCCCTTCCTCTCTGGTTTCTTCTTCTTCCCTTTTTGTCTATTCTCTCCCCATACATCTTTCTTCTGCATAGTTCACCCTCTGCTAATCAATCAGTGTTTAGGCTGATTTAGGAACAGAAGAAAACCCATTAAGTGTAAGTATCACCTGTCGCTTGCGCCCTTTCTCAAGGCAGGAAGAGGGTGAGGGGGCAAGGTCCAGGTGCCACAACCTTCCAGGAAGTGTCCCTTGTTGAGCCACTCCTGCGGGATTCGCAAATCCCTTCGCACACAGCAGGCACTCCCTGCGAGGTGTGTGCAGGCAGGCACACTCACACACACACGCTCCAAGCACCCAGTGGAGACAAAGAGGCAGGAGGGGCCCTTCATTCAGCGTTCCAAGGTTTAATAAAGGCCTACACTCAAAAAATTCCAGTGACAAAGAGCCACAGAATAGCTTGTGCAGAAAGATTTTATATGGGGATAGAGAGGGGCGGAGAGAGCATCAGGGTCCAATGGGGTGAGGGTCCAGGGGCGGAGATAAGGTGGAGTGACAGGGGAAGGAGAGGGGAGGAGAAAGGGAGCCGGAGCCAACGGGGAAGTGAACAAGGGAGAACTTTCCAGAACTGGGGTAGGGGTTTACAAATGATTGACAGAGGGATTAACATAATGGCGTGTACACCAACCAGGAGATAAACTATTACATTAATTTAGNGGAGAGGAGATAAACTATTACATTAATTTAGGGGCAGAACCATAAGGCAAAACCATAGCATACACCAAAGGAGGGGAAAACCTTAAAACAGTGGCAGTTTCAACCATCGCAACAATCACCTCTCATCCCACTGAGTTTGATGTCCTTGCAAATTGACTCAGAGCATCATCCACCTCCTTTGACTGTAGCTACTTTTAGCTGCTTGAAAGATCTTTCTGTAAATGCTTAACATACCTATGGAGCCAAACAAGTTCCATGCTAATTTACCTCTTTCCTTTTTTCTTTTCTTTTTTTTCCTTTTCCTCCAAGACTCTGAATGGTGGGCTCTTATTACCTCACTCCTCATAACTAGAAGCAAGTGCAAAAGTAGAAACTCTTTAAAACAAATGATCTGCTTAGTTATCTCAGTCCCTCCAAGAGTTACTGAACTTTCCCAAATCGTATTTTCATGTCAGGTTCCTGTTTAACATTTTGGGACTAGCAGGGGCTAAAATACAGCAGCCTTGCGATGGGCAGGGCTCTGGAACATCAATTTACTGAGCACACTGACAGGTACAGAAAGAGGGTGATGTTGTTTACATTTAAAAACATGGCAGCAGGGCACACAGTAGCATTGTATTTGTCATAACAGTGTCCTGTGATTTGGTAGTCTGACATTCATTTGCCCTGTGGATTGCACAGTTAGACTAAACAGCAAGTCTAACCAGCAAGAATTTAAGGTATGGAGCACTAAAACTAATTCAGATGCCAAACAGCTCTTGGGTCATTTTGCAAGGGTTTCTTTGTGAGGAAGCAGTGAACTGTTTCCAAGTACCCCTCTTTCATAGCTGCTAACTGTGGTCACGTTTGTTAACCAGCTCTTGACAAAATGGAAAGATGGAAAGAAGTGTGAAACATCTCCTATGAAAGTTTGATAATCCACATGTCCAGGACCATGGGGTTTGTTTTTAAGATGGACGTGTTTGACAGAAGGTGGTGCTGTTGGTTGTGTTCTGTATGTGCTGATATGACACCATGACTCTGGCTTCAAAGCAAATCTCTTGAATTATAAATTTCTGATAGGAAGAAATGCATATCTGTTAGTGTTATTATTTAGATTGTTCCCACCACTGAAAAAGCACAGAATATGGGTTTTTTCTGTAGTACAAATGAAATTTTCAAACTACTAAGGCTTTGAAAGTTAAATAAAATCATAATTTAAAAAATCAGACAAAATAAAATCACAATACTTGCATATGCAGGTACTATATACCTACGGGTGTATACCTACAGGACAGAAATACTGTTCCAACTTATGTTTATGCTGGTCACATGCTTTTTAAAAAAAAATACTCCAGAATCCATTAGTGGGAAGATGCACTAATGGCATTGACATAAGTATTGTTTCTGAACAATTATTCCACAGGCAATAAATGGGAACAGTTTGCATTCAACTGAAAGACAAAAGGCTCTTCTAAAACTAAAGACTGAGTTATTCTGAAGCTGTAGAAACATCTCTAAGGGTGATGAGGGAACATATAGAATTAAAACTGCCCCAAATCACAGTGAAAACCCAAACTGGTTAGAGATTATGTTCATCACTAGCTCTATTATTCAATACAATCCCATTTTCAGAGAGTGACAGACAAAAGAGACCATTCTCTTCAAGTTTCCTTTCCATTTTTCCATGTTTTTTTAACCACCAGGTTGTTTCTACTGATGTTATCTACCTTTGTGTAGGAATCTTTGTTGAAAACACTAGAGCAAATGCAACTTTGGCTGAGCCTCCTCAAACTTTTTTGTAAGGGAGACTGTGTCCAAATTATTTTTCCTCTCCCTCCAGAGCATGTATTCTTACTTATAGATATTTAATTTTAAAAAAGAAAATTATTACCTTCTAGTGAGAAAGGTCTATACGTCTTTAAACTTCAGAATCTGAGCTAAATTGAGCAGATGACATAATATGGAGTCCAGTCCTTGACTTGAGGTAACAAAGTAATCAGGAGACATCTTGTTTTAGATTATAATATATTTCTACAGGTGTGTGTAGTGTATATTCATTCATTACTATCAAAAAATAGTGTTTCCAAGGGAAAATCAGGTTACTAATATTGCTCTCACAAATTTAAGAGTTTTTTGCTGTAAATAATTTTTGAATGTGGAGCATGTAGCTATGCACTCAACAATAACTGCCCAATGGCTAAAGTGGATTGAAGTACAGAATATTCTACTTATTTTCGTAGTTTGAAAATTTTTAAATTTTGCTACAGCAAAATATGACAGTCTCTTTATTTTTTTTGTTTAAACTTGATGAAAATGACATCCCAATAAAGCAAAATGGATCCACTTTATTGTCTTACCTATGACCCTCCTTCTGGGTCATAGATATAAACCCAATTCTAATTCTACTTTTGCTTTATTACTATCGTTATAGCTAGTGTTATTATTTTTCATTTTCTCTTTGTATTCAGGTTCCAACTTCTTTTCTTCTTGCTGCCGATTATTAGAGGAGGAAGATGAAAACACAAGTGGCTGTATGACCTTAATGTGTTCAGTATAAGCTTCTTTACTTACTGTTTACTGGAAAAGAGAATGCCGTGAACGTCATTAAAATATTGCCTTATGGAAGACTGTGCTCATAGTCCTCCAGGAGACAACCTTGTAATGTTACTCCTGGCCATCTGTGAAGTCTCATTGAAAAGTAGGAAGCAGAATCTTACCTATCCACTTCCTGCATAGACATCACCCTTGCTTCAATGTAATGTAAGGTTGCTACCAGCATCTTCATCCCACAGCATGGACCCTGCTCACTGGATTTATAGAGGAAGAGTAGGTGTGGCCATTGGTTTTTCACCAGGAGCAGAAGTGTGAAAGTTTCTGATACTAAAGCAGGAAAAAAGTGTTTTCAGCTCAGGTTTTTGCAACCACTCTTTATTATTTTTTTAAAAAGGTAACTTTGCTTGCCAGTAATCCCAAGAGACCTACTTCAGCTCTAACTCTTACTTTTCTTGTATCCCATACCTTGTATCCTCAAGCTGTCTTCCCTTAAACTGTAGCTCCTAACGCATGCTTTTCCATTCATTACTTCTGTTTCTTTTACTTTCTCAGCTAAGGGCTATCTTTGGTTAGTCTTCTTAGCCCTTAATTAATGGATGCCCCAACTTCCTAGAGCACTGTGGCATACAAAGTAAAACAAACTGGAGCCAACATCACTGTCTTAGAGAGATGTGTGTTTTCTGGGTAATCTACCTACTACTCCTGTGCCATTTGTCTGTGACACTCCAGGAGCAGAGGGCTAAGTGCGTTATGTCTGTAGGATTTGCCAAAGAATAACTTTGCAAATAATTGATTAAAGTATTTGTGTTTACTGACTGTACTCAAAATTATCTGAAATGCAGTATTACTGTATTCATCGGCAAAACATCTGAGGGTTTTTTTAAACTAAACAGCTATTTCAAAGATTTGTACAGTGTTTTTCTGGATAAAAGGTAGACAACATATTTAGTGTTTAATTTCTTTACAGCTGTTATAATAAATTAATTCTTACTTTTCTCCTAGAGGAAGAAACTCTGAGTCGATGCACAATAAAGAAATTAAAGGAAATAATTCAGAAATATGTAATGTAATGGGATTATTAGAGAATTAATCAAATAATCTGTTCTGATTTTCAGTTGTTGAGTCACTGTTACAGTGACTCCTTCTTAGATGTATAAGTTTTTGTACTTTTCCCTCAGTTCACGTATAGACTTTCTTTTCCTAGCAACACTCCAGCCTATTGAGGAATCCTCATCTTATTTATTATCATTGACAAATTCTAGCCCTGGAATTACTTCAATCAATTTCTATATTGATTGGCCTTTTAAGTCTTGTAATAATTGACTTTATATTTATATTCTTACACTGGCAGTCATGCTGGCTTTATGTACTTTTGACATGGCTGCTTTTAATTTGTATCTGTTCTTTTGTTCATCTACTTCTTTTGTTTCAGTATCATTCTTTGTTCCTTGCATTATGACACTGAAGTTTGTGACTGATTAATACTTGCTTTACGTCACTGCTCTTATGCCATTCCTTAAGATTTCTCATAAAATTTCAGGAAAAGGTGAACATGAATAAGAATCATAAAGGACCTGGGTAAGAAATAAATTTAGTGACATATATAAATCTGTGTGCAACTGAGCCTATTTGCATGTTTAAAGTTACCCATGTACTTTTAATCTGGGTCATGGGGGGAAAGAATATGTTCATGATTATAGATGTTTTAGAAGGCTTCACTAGCAGTTTTTTGAATAGAAACCATGAACCAGCTTCTATGGTGTTCAGAATTCTTTTCATTTATGTTCTCCAAATGCTTCTGAAAGCAAGTTTTTGTTCAGAAGAACATTCAATGCTAAGTAAAATATCAGAAATAAGGGTGTGAATGCATGTTTGCATGAATATTGACACAGGATGCATTTAGGTGGCCATCTGGACAGCTCTGTCAGTTTGGGAGATGTTCAAAAATTAGCACATGATTTGGAAATCATAAATGGAGTGCAAAGAGCGAGTAGCAGAGTGGTGGTAGTTTAGGCATTAGTACGGTGAGTCATTCAAGAGCAACCTATGGAATGAAATTTCACTAACTGGTACTCCTTCTAATTCACTGTCAGCCAGGGTTTGTCAAGCTGGAAAAAAAATGGTTTTAGAAATAATGGAAATGTCTGTAGAATTTTCTACTTAAATACACAGGATGTGAGTATGCGTGCAATGAAACTTGCCATTATTCAAAAACAGTTCCTCTTGTCACAATACTATTCATCACTTCATTTTGAATAACATAAATCAGTGAAATATCTATTTTTGAACAGAGCTACCATGGAAAACCTCAGAAAGAACATTATGGAATTTGGATATTTTTTGTGCTTTTCTCACAACATGCTAGCTACAGAAATAAAATGAAGCAAACAACTGATGTGCACAGAGTATGATTGTATGTAAACTTAATCTTTAGATAGTTCATCTTTAAGAAACCACTTTATACATGTCAGTAGCCAAAAGGAACTGTGCCATTTGGCTTTATTATAACCATGACTTTAGTTAATGTGATTGGCATGAACATGAGTAACATCCAGAGTTACTGAGTCCCAGGCTATTATTGCTTGTTGCTAGCAGGTTGTCCCAAGGTTCTCTGGCATGAATTTGGCATCTTCTATGGGCAGAGTAGTATTTAAACACATAATTATTTGAATGTTAAGCCATGATAAAATGATTCTAAAGTGGATACTCATGTCAACCCATTACCAACAACAGAAGAAGCTTTCAGGTGAGAAGAGGAAGGAAGCAATTGAAAAACCTTGCCCATTCATATGTTTTTCACAAAAATTTGTTATTACTTCTGTATATTTTTTAGAGATTAATATATCTCTTCACATATTCTACCTTTCTTGTATATTTCAAAATTTTCAGTGGAGGAACATGTAGAAGAAATCCCAAGAATAAAGATTAGTCTTTGTTCTTTATGTCTCTATTTAGGCTCATCTTTTTGCATGGAGAGAAATAATGTTGTATTTTTTACCGTGGCCAGCCCTTTGAGTAAGAAATAAGGGATATGTGGTGTTTGGCTTCAACTGGAAATAACCACTATTTCTTAAGACCTTTCATATCTGGCATTTCATCCTTTACAGAGTGATGCAAATACAAAAAAAAATCTAACTTTTTAAAAATTATGAATTAGTTTTCCTGTTATGTAAAGGATGACACAGAATTACAGCAGCAAGTATGACAAGGAAGTGAGGGTGAAAATAAAATATGTTTAATAGCTTTTACTTTGCTAAGCATTATGCCTGAATAACAAAACAGACATAGATATAGAGTCATCTGGGGCCCAGTGTTAGGATCCTCACTTTATCAACAATTTCTTTGGGGAGTTCCCTTAGGGTTTAAATTATTCTCTTTAAGTACTGAAATTGCCTTTAGTCTTCCAAATAGTTCTAGTTCCATGAGTTTAAGGAAAAGCTGTTTGTCCATGGATTTTTTTGCACTTCTAAGGAATCTGATCTTGTAGATACTTCAAAGGCACAAAGGTCCAGGATCATTACTGTTGGCTTGGCTGCAGCTGAGTTGGATGTAAAACTGTGCTTCATTGACTTGCACTGCTCACAAGCCACCTGCTCCCAGGGTCACTCTGCTCCACCACTCCAATCAGGTTGTTTAATTATCATTTTAATTCTCTTTAATTATAATTGGGAGTGACAACCTTGTTCACAAACCCCCTTTTACTAAAATTTCTTATGCTAAGGGGAAGCATTTTCACTGGTGTATAGCATGTAGCTCCTACTAGCAAAATCAGTAAAAGAGACGGTGGGAAAAAACATGGAGACACAAAAAATCTTTGTGGGTGTTGTGTAAAGCCGCAGAAGTGACATCTTTAATCTCTGGTAGGACAAGGAGTTCAGGGGTGGTAATGAGAGAGAACAGCCAGAGGCAGGGATTCGGATACGAATATTAGGATGATATCAGGTGAAAACAGTTATCCTCTGGAGAACACATTCAAGCAGCAATGAAATACTGGTAGGAATGATGGAAAGAGCTAGCTGAACAGAAAAAAAGTCCCAGCACTTTGTCCATTTCTGGCCAAAAAGCAAGCTGAAATCACTAAAATTTACATTTGTTGTTGCAACAGGGAATTCTTGTTAAGATAAAGCAGTGAGTCACAAGGAATGGAAACCTCAACTTGTGAATTTATATGTAAAATAAATTCTTTTAAATTAGGTTTGGCTGAAAGCTGCTGCACCTAATGCTTTTTGAAATTTTCTGTATCAGTCAAAGAAGAAAAGAAAGACAAAAAATGAAAAATAGCAATTTCTGTGCTATTTGCATAGAATCTATGGCTACTGAATTAGAGGATGTAGCCACTTCTATATTTTGGCTTGCATGCAATAAGGAATACAAAAAAAAAATTAATCTGCAAGGCTCAGTATGAACCAGCCAAAACAAGTAGACAAGAGAACCATCTCAAAAATAAGCTATTACCTGAAGTGAACAGAAGGGAAACAAGCTTAAAGCTAACACATCTATTTTGTGTCACATAGATAATATTTAATTTGTATGAGAAAGAGGGCAATGAAAATTATTAGAGGCCTGGAACACCTCTCCTGCAAAGGCAGACTGGGAGAGTGGGGACTGTTCAGGCTGAAGAAGGGAAGGCTCTAGAGAGACCTTCTTGCAGCCTTCAGTACCTGAAGGGGGCTACAAGAAGGCTGGAGAGGGATCATTTACAATGGCATGTAGGAGTGGCAATGGATTCAAACTGAATAAGTGGGTTCAGATTAGATATTAGAAGAAGCTCTTTGCTGTGAGGGTGGTGAGGCACTGGAACAGGTTGCCTCACCATTTTGTGGATGCCCATCCCTGGGAGTGTTCAAGGCCAGATTGGATGGAGCATTGAGCAGCCTGGTCTAGTGGAAGGTGTCCTTGGCCATAGAGTGAGGGTTGAAACCAAATGTTCTTTAAGGCCCCTTCCAATCCAAACCATTCTATGATTCTATAACTCTGTGGAGGGAAAGGAAGGAGAGAATTGCTGCAGAGCTATGTAGAGGGAAAAATTATGCCAGTAAATTAGTCAGTCATTCCTCTGCCTAGTTGTAGATGGTGTGAGAGGGAAGGATGCTGTGAGGACCTTCCTGCAGAGAAGAACTAACAGAAGACTGAATGCTGCTGTTTCGTCTGATCAGAGTGATGCTGCTGGCCTGGATCCTCAGCTGAAACAACTCAGATGAACTCCATTGTTTTGAGTGCAATAATTTAAATTTTTTTGCAATTTATACTCATTGCTTTGAAACTTCTAGTCACAAATGTTGTTGGGGGAATGGTGCTTTAGTTAAGGCTGGGACTTCCTACTCTGACACAGTATTAAACTCACACATCTAATATGTTTTAAATATGTTAATGTGAGTAAACAAATTTAAACATGTTTCAGTGTTTAAAATGTTAAAAACCAGCTTCCCTCTTATGCTTGCATTTCCTGGGATTTGTGACACCACATCTGTTCATCAACTATGCCATGGTCTGTGTCAAGAAATTCATCTGGCAATAAAGCTTCAAACTCTCCCTGTTTTCCATACGCGTTTTTGGCACCAGTCCTGTTCTCACCATTCTCCTCCAGGATGAAGCTGGAACTGAACCTGGCAAGGGACATAAAGAATAACAGGAAGGGCTTCTACAGGCATGTTAACTGAAAAGGGAAGGCCTATAAACAATGTTGGTAAATTGGTGGCAACAGATGAGAAGACAGTTGAGATACTCCAATCAGGTTTGTGACCACCTGAGGAACCTGAATGTACAATAAGTCTGTGGCACCCCATGATATATATATCTGAGTGTCCTGGATGTATTGGCTGATGTAGCTGGCAAGACACTATCCATCATATTTGAAAAGTCATGGCGGTGAGATGAAGTTCCACGTGACTGGAAAAGGGGAAACCTTGTACCCATCTTTAAATAGGGCAGAAAGAAGGACCTTGGGTACTACTGACCTGTCAATCTCATATCTATGTGTGGAAAGATCACGGAACAGATCCTCCCAGGAGCTGTGCTAAGGCACACGGAGGACAGGGAGGACAAGGGAAGGGCTACAGATGTCATTTATCTGAACTTCTATAAAGACTTCACACAGTCCTCCACAAATCCTTCTCTCTAAATTGGAAAGAGATGGATTGGATGAGTGGACTGTTAGATGGATAAGAAAGTGATTGGATGGTTGCATCCAGAGGGTAGTGGTCAACAGCTCAGGGTGCCAACGGACATCTGTGAAAAATGGTGACCTCAGGGGTCGGTATTTGGACCGGTGTTACTTAATATCTTCAATAATGACATAAAAAAAGGGATCAAGTGCACCCTCAGCAAATTTGCAGATGACACCAAGCTGAATGGTGCTGTTGACACTCCTGAAGGATAGGTTGCCATCCAGAGGGATCTGAACAAGCTCAAGTAGTGGGACCGTGAAAATCACATGAGGTTTAACAAGATGTAGTGCAAGGTGCTTCCCCTGGGCTGGGGCAAATCCCAGTATCTTCTCCAGGCTGAACAAACCAAGTATACTCATCCTCTCCTCATAATGTCTTGACTTACCATCCCCTGATCTCTTCCAATGCAGGTCTTGTTGTGGCTGTGCTGCATCAAGGAAACAATGCAGCTGAAAATAAGGCCTGTCATTTTGCAGAACAACTCCTCCATCTGGTTCGCTATGCAGCCTCACAAAGCTTGTGCTGACACATTTCAAGGGGAGCACAGAGGGTCAAGGACTGCTGAAGTTGTTCCTTCCTGGAGGAAATCTCTGCAGGACTGTGCATGAGAATCTCTGCCCAGGGCAAGGCCAGACTGGCAAATTACCTTTACATTTTAATTACCATGATGGTGTCAGATTCCCAGCCTAGTTCTCCTCATGGCCATAAAAATGTCTAAAGATTCTCCAAGAATTTCACCTCTAAAAATCAGCCTACTTCTTCTTTGTGTCTTTTTCAGGTTGCACTTCAAAGGCACAAGGGACTTCATAACATCATCTAGGTATGTAGCTCTTTCCTCAACTTTGAAGATGAATCTTTTTCAGTTAAATATAGAATTTGTGGAACACAGACAGCTGCAGTGAAAAATTTTTAATACCTTAGACGTTTTCTTACTCTAAATAATTATTCGGTTTTTTAGAAAGCTGAAGAAATTTCCCAAAACTTGACAGACATGCTTTTTTTTTCCCCCCAACAACAAAATACAATTCTTTAAATTCATGTTTTCTTGAACATGGAAAATATTTTTACTGGTCAGCCTTTTACTCAGGTTACATTTTATGTGGCTAGATTTTTTGTTTTACTTATGAAAAGTGAGAAAAGTTCCATAGCTGTGTAGCCTTGAGGGGTGTTTTTGATATCTGAGTGTGGCAACTTTTTCAGACACCACTAATAAAGATCGTTACTGTGTATAGTATAATCCCTTTAAAGTGTATTTCCCTGCTACTGCAGCTGTGAGTTATTTCCTTCAGGGGAAAAAGAAATCCTTTTTTATTCTGGTCCTTCACTACTATCTATTTGCTTTAGAGCAGTGCTGCATGTTTCTAATTTGTGACTAATTAAATGCAGACACTTATGAAAACCAAGGATGTGATTTGCAAGGAGAACATCACTTGTGGGGATGTGAAAAATGAAACAAAGTAATGAAAACCATCCACTACAACTGAGGCTGCAAGGCAAAATTCTCTGTAGGTGTTACTCCATAGACTTGTGGGGTGATACCAGGGGAGCCTCTGGCCAGAAATTGTAGTTCCCAATGTCTGTGAGCACACCAACAGAAAGAGAGGAGCATGGCAGTGCCTCACCCAAAGCGTGGCTGGTGCTCCGAGGGCTGCACTGGCCTGATTGCAGCCCACCATCTCGCAGGGGCTCGCAGGACGTCTGGGGAGCCCACTGTGGCGTGCAATGCCCGACATGGGAACAGCACTAGGGGTGCATGTCTTTGCCTTCCTTGCAGTGGGTCCCTGTCCCTTGTCACATGGTACAGGACTCTCTGACCTTTGGGGCCAGGCAGGAGAGCTCTCTTCCTGCTGGCAGGGAGAAGCCAAGGAACCCAAATCACATCTGTGAAGAAGGTGATTAGAAAACACAGTCTTTTCTTCAGTCAGGCCAGAGCTCTTTGTCATTACAAGTGGAAATGGACAGCTTTTGAATAAATTACTGTATGCTGCTGTAGATCTTCAGCTACTTATCTGAACCAGTATTAGCTGAGAAAGTGATGAGAAAGTGATGAGGAGATTTATTTTCTCTATCCTTATTGAGTTGCCTTGGTAAAATCTGTCCAATCTTTAAGCTAGTGAATATCTTGTAACAAAATTGCTACCAGTCATGTTCATCAAAGGAAAAGTTATATGGGAACATATTTTGAAAATGGTTGCATTTTCTGGCTGAGGAGGATCTCAATTGCAAGGAGTTACTTGATTTTACTTTGCTTCCTTATCTACTGCAGAGGACATCAGGAAAAAAGAATATTGGGAAAAAAGGGTTCTTAAAGGTCACAGCTAACAGTGCCTTTATCACTTTACTGAAGCCTGCTGGTACTGAAGTAATCTTCTTTCTTTGTGTGTACAGCAAATGTTGTTATGACGTACATAGAAGTGGATATAAAGTGCTGGCTGTGAGCAGAATATGGGCAATGGAAACCTTTTACTGCAACACAGCACAAGGCAATCCCAAGTGACTATGTGACTGCAAGCAGTCTTTTTCTCTTTTTTTTTAAATTTGGTTTACTTTTTTTTTTTAACCACACAGTTTCAAAATACTTTTTTCCAAAGTGAAGAGACAACATTTGGAAAGGAGTCCAGGGAAGTATAATCATATTCCTGCTCATAGAGTCTCACACATATAAATGAAATTCCTCTTCTAGGGGAAGGGGAACATAGCAAAGATTTCTCTATATTTTTGTGATTGAGGTCATATATGATAATCAAGATGTGCCTGGAAAACAAGGCCAGTGATGACAGCACATTATATAGTGTCTGAAAAGTGTACCCACAGATGTGAAGTCTGAATGTCCACAATCAGTTGAAGCTTGTTGTGGTGGGGCACCCCCACCCCCTGCTTCTAGGCCGCACTGAAATGTGAGAAATTCTTTTTCGGCCTCGGCCTTGACAAACAGCACCTGGGCTCAGCTCTTCCTGAGCAGAGACACTGTCTGCTCCCAGGAACTGCTGTTTATAATGAGCCCTTGTTTTCTTTAACATCCCTGTTCTCAGATTTGCAAAGAAAGTGCTGACTCAAACTATGACCAGCATGAAACATTGTTATGACTAAAGCCACTCTCTTGCGACCCTGTAAATGGGTGGTCCAAAATGAGACCCTCTGAGCTCTCCTGGACAGCAGCGGGCTGCGACCAGCAACCTCCCTCTGAGTGGGGCCTCTCAGAGCCAGCCAGCTCTCACGTTTGCTGTACCTGGAGGAGCGCTGAACAACGACGAGTCCTGGGCTGATGCCCTCACGACTCGAGGCCCGACCCTTCGCCCGCTGGGAGATGCAAAGGCGTCTGAAGTGAGTATTTCACTGACCTCCCTTCACAGATACCTTGCTTGTACTGACTCTTTGTGTGCATGCACCTGCGCATATGCTATAGCAAATCTGGGAGAAATGCTGCTCTCTTAGATGTTTAAGTGCCTGAGATATCTCAGTAAATTAGGCCTGTAAGTAAGGTTAAGCCATAAGGTATAAGCTAAATGCTGCCGTGCTATTCTTCTTCCAAATAGGCCAGTTCAACTTCGAAGTCATAAGTCATAAGTTAGGCTACATGTTAAGTGTTATTCCTCTGTTAAACTGTTAAGTTATAAGTTAAGTATAAGTTAAGTGTTCCTTTGTTAGATTGTTAAGTTTAAGGTGTAAGTTAAGGTATAAGATAAGTTAAGGTACTGTTAAGTTTCAGTGCCATTAAGATTTTAGGCCGTATCCCTTTTTGACCGTGCTCTCACCATCTTTTGTCACACACACACACCCCCACATACACCCTCCCCCAGCTAGATAATTCTCAGTTCATTTCTGTTTTGATTGCCTGGATTTTGGTTTAGTTCTGTTGTTGCTTGTTTTCTCTTGGTGTGCCTTAACTGTCCTGTAAGTAGTAGGGTGAATCTTGCCAACTTTGTTGTGGTCTTGCTTAATATTAAATCTGGTTTTTATTTATTCCCTTGCTGCTGATTTTTTTTAAGTGACCACAAACACATGTTTGTAACACTTGTGCTACAAATGGATGGAAGGGGTCAGGTGCCAGTACCAGCAACCTCAGCAGCCTCTGGAGAGCCCTATTTTATGTACAGTAAGGATGGGACAGGTGGGTTGGTGGTGGTGTTCAGAGTGGAGGTGGGGAACTATCTACCTAAAGACCATACCCTGAGCTCACAATGTGCCATATACCCCACAGGTTGCATGTGCAGCATGTGGTTGCTGCTGCACAGGGATTTTAAAGGACCCCTTCAAAAGAAGTTTCCACGGTTTTTTTCCCTTTTGTGCCATATTGTACTTACACGGATGCAAGAATAACCTCCCCTGTATATTTTTTTTAGCTGTCTGCCCTGGTCCTTTCACTTCTCTTGAGAGAGTTCCACTTTATGTAACTAATTCCTTAACACAAAGCATTTATGGATCCATACAAATAACTTGTAGTGTTTAATTAAACTGAGCTGTAATCAACAGACTTTATCTTTTGACTACTGTGTACCAGGGAAGCTTTATCTGCTGAAAATTCACAGTAAGATTGGCTTGACTTTTAAAGGCACCGTGTGAGCTTCTCATTAGTCTTATTATAATTTCTGAATAATAAATATGTAAATGATGAGTTTCACATGGGAGATTTAATTCTGTGCTCTTATTTCTGATTAGCTGGAAATACACTCTGGCTCTGTCAGATAATTGGTAACACTGCACACCAATAAGGCATTTCCTTACAATTCATCAGAAGCAGTTGAAATTAAAGAAGGCAGGAACTGTTACATTTTTGACAGTTGTGTAATGTCAACTTGTTGAAGTTGTAACTCAGCCATTAATATAATCTATGAATTATTAAATCTTTCTTATGTCAGGAATTTAAAAAACATCCAGAACTGAAGATCTGAGCCTGGAGTATATACTCTCTGGGAACCAGATTTCTGCCCTCCCCTCTGCCCCCATTTCTTTTCTGAACTACTCTCAAAACAAAACAGACTCATGTGTCTTGAGTAAAGAGGAGGGAAAGTAATGTTTTTAGGAATTTGAAGTTTAAATGCACATTCCAAACATGTATTTTAACTGTGTAGGGGTTTGTGTTTTCTTTGTTTTTTTAAGATTTTGACATTGATCAGCCTGGCTGTATGAACTGGTAAGGTGACAGAGTGTCTTAGTTTGAAAGACA
>WBMZ01008672.1:0-106672 GCA_013400975.1 Atrichornis clamosus | reverse complement strand
GCAAAACCACGACACCCTGTCACAAATGGAAATCAGATTCAACCAGCAGGACTTTTCTCTCATGAAACTGTGCTGGCTGTGACTGATGACTTGTTCTTCACGTGGCTTTCAATACTTCCCAGAATAATCTTCTCTATAATTTTACCACTCACTGAAGTGAGACTGACAGGCCTGTTGTTTCCATGGTCACCCTTCTTGAAAATTGGTACAACATTAATGAACTTCCAGCCAACTGAAATCTCTCCATACTCTCAAGACCATTCAAAAACCATTGAGAGAAACCTTGTAATGACAACAGTCAGCTCTTTGAGTATTCTCAGATGAATTCCATCAAGATTATTAATATCTCAGTGATTATTACATAACAGTTAACTCCTTAAACTGTTACGTTTTTGTCCCTCCAGCTGACCACTAGAAATGAGTACTGAGCTCACAGCATTGAGGCCAAGTCCTCCCATTGTGGCCAGATGTGATTGGGCCTTACTGGTTAATCCCATTTGTGCCAATGGAAGGTCAGACACCGGAAAATGAAGGATTCACATAAACTCACTGCTATTAAACAATTCTTCAGTGGGATGTCAGCTATGAAAGGAGTGGAAGAACTCTGTACTGGAGAGATTATTACTCTCCTGAATCAGTATGTGTGACTGCCTGAGAGCAGTTTACACTCAAAGGGCTGCACAAGGATCTCATTCCTGTGTAAATTGTGTTTGCTTTGAAGTCAAGGAAATTCCATTAGCAGGGAACAAGTGTGAGATCAGAATCAAACACCAAAGAGTTGTGATCTTCCTGCTGCTAAGAGGCAAGCATAGAGACTTCATTTTTCAGAGCTTGCTACTGTGTGAGCTGATGTTTGCTTTGCATAATTATAATTGACTACAGCCATACCCAGGGAAGGGAGCAGTGATGTTCAGTGTGGGCACACACATACAAAAGCCAAGGGCAGACGCCTGCAGAATATTAATAATAGAATAATGCAGGCTGGCAGAAGAGTGAATATGTAGCAGCGAATCTCTGAATCTCATTCTCATGCACTTTGAAGACCATTGGCACAGCTGGCTATGGAAATGAAAAGAATTATAATTCTATGACTCCTGTCTCCTTCCCCCTGTGTTTTTCTTTCAGACCAAACACTGCACGTGTGCCAAAGTACCTACATCAAGCAAAGAAGTGCAGCATGAAGATGGGGTCACCTTTTCATATCTTTTTTCATATGTGGATTGTGAGAGAAAACATGCTGTTTCATGACAGCACGTGAGGGACGATCAAAGTCACAGCGGCAAAGCCTAAGATGTAGCATGGAAAGGTCAGGTGCAGGGCTCTCTGAACAGCCTGTTCAAAACCCAGCAGCTCTAGGATTGTCAGAAGCTGGACAAATCACTGAGTAGATAACTTTGAGTCCTCTGCCACCCTGTTCCAGCAGAGATAGCTTCTGGATGGTCTCCCACCTTCATGCCCAATGTGGGAGGTGGGAGAACTTCAAGCCAAGACAACATATTTTCTGGACATTTTATAACTCTGCTTCAGGGATTCGTGGTTCCTGATTGCTCTTCTCTTGCATTAACCATCCTGTCAAATGTCAAAGCTGGGAGATTTGAGGGAGAGTTTATTCCGCCTACCCATACTTTTTTCTCATTTCTTCTCCCCAGATGCTCAAAAAACCGAAATGCTGAGCTTCTCTCCTTTTTCATGATGACCAGGGCCAATGCAAACATCAGATAATGGCTTCCTCAGATGGAGATTCTCCATCTTGGCAGAGCTGTGGCTGCTTGCTGATGTTCCCCTACAGGGAGGGACCTCTCTGTTTGTCGGATGTTGGTAATGCTGTTAGAAGCACTACATGCAACTACTTTTAACTCACCAGATAGAGTTTTGCTGTTGATGTGGGCAGTGAATATAATTAGATTATCCTCTAGATTGTTCTAGTGGTCTCTTGGGCTCATGTTAAAATATCCTGTTTTGAGAATCATTTGAACATAAAGAGCTTTTAAAATATCTTTTATTTTCCTCAGGTTTGCTGGAGAACAGAGACTGTCCTTTAGGCTGAAGCATCTGCTTCAGGAATTAAGAATGGAGATCTTTATACTATCCCAGTAATGTGATACAAAATTGAGGTTATCCAGCTAAAATCAGCCCTTTTTTTCCCCTGAATTATGCTCTAGAGATCCTTATGTTTTCTTACTACTACAAAACAGTTGTTCTGACATCCAAACCTGGAATCCCACTGGGATGTGTCTGTGTCACTTCTGCTCCTGGACCAGCCTTGGAAAGGCTGAGGAACTAACAGAATTGTAGAATCATAGAGTAGTTTGGGTTGGAAGAGACCTTAGAGATCATCTCTTTCTAACTTCCTCCCATGGGCAGGGATACCTTCCACTACAGCAGGTTGCCCAGAGCCTCACTCAAAATGTCCTTGAACACTTCCAGGGATGGGGCATCCATGACTTCTCAGGGCAACCTCTTTCTGTGCCTCACTACCCTCAAAATAAAGTGTTTTCTAATAGATAAAATGATTCCCACTTGTCCTATCACTACAAGCCCTTGTAAAAAGTTCTCCATCTCTCTTGAAGGGCTAGAAGGTACTACACGGTCTCCCCTGATCTTTCTGTTCTCCAGGCTAAGCAATCTCAACTCTCTCAGCCTGTCCTCATAGAAGAGGTGTCCCACACCTCTGCTTATCTTCATGACCATCCTCTTGACTCACTCCAATAAGTTCATGTCCTTCTTACATTGAAGACCCCAGAGCTGGATGCAGCACTGCAGTTGGGGTCTCTCTAGAGCAGAGCAGAGGGGCAGAATCCCCTCCCTTGCCCTGCTGGCCATGCTGCTTTGGCTTTCTGGGTTGCAAGTGCACATGGCTGGGTCATGTTGAGCTTCTTGTCAATCAGCACCCCCAAGTCCTTCTCCTCAGGGCTGCTCTCAATCCATTCTCCATCCAACATATATTTGTGTTTGGGATTGTCCCTACCAATATGTAGGATTTTACACTTGGTTCTTAGTACCTGAAAAGGCTGGAGGCCACACAAAGCCCTGCAGCTGTGACCAGTCATGAGGCTTCTGCCTTCACTATTTTGAATCTTTTATGGCCAATGAGAGGTGGTAGGTTTCCTTGCTAAGAGTAGAAATACTGAAGGGGCTGTAGGATGGTAACCACAGTGTATGGTGTGAAAAACAAGACTGTTAAACATCTTGCAAATGTCCATTGTTCCCTGGCTTTGATATGGGTGGTGTTGCAGAGTGCAGCATGTGACCCAAGACCCACTGATGATCATCAAAAGACAGGCAGTGGCAGCTCTACTGCTGCCCTGTCTCCTGCCAGAGGGCAGGAGAGGCAGCGGAGTGGGACTTAGGGTAAGAGCTGCTAGTACAATGCTGAGGATCTGCCTTTACTTACTGGCCAAGGGCTTCATTTTGTAGAAGCCCAGTAAGAAAATAAGAGCCCATATTGAGAGAGAAATTGAACAAAAATTATGGTTTATATTGAATTTGGCACTGACTTGTAGAGTTTATCAAAAGGAGGGATCACAGGGACTGGCTGTCATCTTGTCACATTTTCTGAATCATGGCAGTGTGTAAATTATCGGAGAAAGAAATACTGACTTATTCCTGCTGTCACCATCCTAAAATATAAGGCCAGTAAGAGTGTTCTCACTGAAATTTATGATCTCTCAAATGAAGATCAAAACATGATTAAAAAAAAATCCAACAAGAAATTGGAGGAAAGTGAAATCTATCTGCCTCAGAGGCAGCTAGAGTCTCTTTGTACCCATCTCCCCACCTTGAGTCAGCCAAATACCACAATTTTGCTGTGGGTCCTAGGCAAGAGGGTATGTTCATCTACAGAACTCAGCTTTCCTCATGCAGGATTTTTCTAATTTTTTTCAATCCAGAAAGTTTTCTTGTTATTAATCCAGTGACCTGTCACACTAGCAAGAGAGCTCTTGCCTTTAGCAAGTTTCTTTACACCCATTGAAGTCTGTCTATCTCAGTCCAATTCCACATAGAATTTTGACCTTTCCACACGCAGCCTCAATGGCAAGAGGAGAGTTTCGGAGATTCCTGCTTTGTCCAGTCCATCCATTTACACAGTTCATGGGGTATCTCACACTACCTTTTTTTTTGGCTGTGAGGAGCCTTTCTAGTTAGTAAGACAACAGCTGTGGCACTTTCACAAATGGAATGATGTTGAGAAAGTAAAATCCACTATCGAAACTACTTTCAGTGAAATTGATTTCTTCCCAGAATTAAAACATAGATGCTCAGATGCTCTGCAAGAATGCAGATAAAAATGGGGTTTTAATGATATCCACTACGGTTTGCTGTAGGGATTATAATGAACTCCTGATTCAAATGACTCAGAAACAATGAAGGCTTAGGGCAAACTTGGCAGTAGTGACCAAAAGATTGTAGAGTTCAATATTGAATGAAGAGGTAGCAGGACAGTGAGCAAGATTACTGTGGTCTTCAGGAGAGCTAAATTTAGGCTCTTCAGGTGTCTTTTGGAAGAATCCCATGGGAATAGACTCTGCAGGGAAGAGGGATCCAAGAACGTTGGTCAATATTCCAGGATCACTTCCTCCAGGCTCAAGAACAATGCATCCCAATCAGAAACAAATCAGGCCAAGGGGGCAAGAAACCTCCATGGGTGAATGAAGAACTCCTCTCATTACTCAAGTATAAGCAAGAAATACACAGGAGGTGGAAGCAGAGTCAGGCCACTTGGAAGGAATATAGAGAGGTGATCAGAGTAAGGAGAAATGAGAGCAGAAAGGCCAAGGCCCATCTGCAATTAAATATGGCCAAAGATATCAAGGATTAAAAAAAGGGTTTTTTCAAATACATCAATAACAAAAGGAAAACTAAATGTAATATGGACCCATTTGTAGAAGGAGAGTGGATCCTGGTAACAGAGAACACAGAGAAGTCATGAGTTATTGAATGCCTTCTTTGTGTCAGTCTTCACTGACAAGCCCAGCCCTCAGGACTCTCCAACCCCAGAAGACCAGGGTAAAGGAATGTTGGAAGAAACACTCTCCCTTGGTCAAGGAGGATTAGATTAGAGGCCACCTTGGCAAACTTAACATCCAGAAGTCCATAGCCCCAGTGGGATGCATCCACAAGTGCTGAGAGAGCTGGCAGACACCACTGCGAGCCCGCTCATGATCTCTGAAAGATTGTGGAGATCAGGAGAGGTGCTGAGGACTGGAAGAAATCAGAACGTCACCCCAGTCTTCAAAAGGGGCAAGAAGGAGGACCCAGGGAACTATGGGCCTGTCAGTCTCACCTCGATCCCTGGGAAGGTGATGGAGTGCCTCATTCTGGAGACCATCTCTATCCACATGGATGACAAGATGATCAGAAACAGTCAGCATGGATTCACCAAAGGCAAGTCATGTTTAACCAGCCTGATTGCCTTCTACAAAGAAACTACCTGGATGGATATGGGGAGAGCAGTGCATATTGTCTACTTGACTTGAACAAGGATTCCAACACTGTTTCTCACAACATCCTCACAGACAAAGTCAGGAAGTGTGGGCTGGATGAGCGGACAGTGAGCTGGACTGACAGCTGGCTGAACAGCAGATCACAGAGGGTCAAAATCAGTGGCTCGGGGTCAAGTTAAAGACCTGTCACTGGTGGTGTCACCCAAGGTTCAATACTGGACCCAATACTGTATAACTCGTTCATCCATGATTTGGATGAACAGCCAGAGGCCTCCTCAGCAAGTTCACTGAGGACACAAAGCTGGGAGGAGGGGCCGACGCCCCGGAGTGCTGTGCAGCCCTTCAGANCAAAGCTGGGAGGAGGGGCCGACGCCCCGGAGTGCTGTGCAGCCCTTCAGAAGGACCTCGACAGGCTGGAGAGATGGGCAGAGAAGAACCATCTGAAACTCAACACAGGCAAGGGCAGGGTCCTGCACCTGGGCAAGAACAACCCCAGGCACCAGCACGGGCTGGGCTGTGACCTGCTGGGGAGCAGCTCTGCGGAGAAGGACCCGGGGGTCCTGGTGGACACCAAGCTGTCCATGAGCCAGCAGAGTGTCCTCGTGGCCAGGAAGGCCATGGTGTCCTGGGGCGCATTAGGAAGGGCACTGCCAGCAGGTCAAGGGAGGTGATCCTGCCCCACTACTCAGCCCTGGTGAGGCCTCACCTGGAGTGCTGTGTCCAATTTTGGGCTCCTCAGGACAAGGGAGACGTGGAGCTCCTGGAGCAAGTCCAGCAGAGGGCTGCAAAGTTGACTAAGGGACTGGAACATCTCTCCTAGGAAGAAAGGCTGTGGGAACTGGGCCTGTTCAGCCTCAAGAAGAGAAGATTGAGAGGGGACACGATCAATGTCTATAAGTATCTGAAGGGAGGGCATCAAGAAGACGGACCAGGCTCTTCTCAGTGGTGCCAGGCTGTAGGATTGGCCTCATATTAAGCTTTGGTGTCCCTAAGTCCTGAGCTCTGCTGACTTTTGATATCCTCTAAACACAAAAATCCATGACGTAGCCTGGAATTTTTTGCATTTGCTATAAGATGGGGTTATAATGGAAAAGACAACACATAAAAGACAGTCCAGAAGATCATTTAATTTTGTGTTAATAATGTCATTTCTCAAGTCTGTGGAAATTCTGTTTCTATAAAGGGACATGCCTGTAAGGGGCAACATGTTTTTCACAGAAGGTTTCCATATTTTGATGCAATTATCTGCTGAAGTCTGTAAAAATAAGGTTCTAATCATTAAGTAGTATTACTAAAGTACCTGAAAGTTTTCACTTTAAACTGCCATCCTGAACTCTTACACATGTGCCTATGTGACCAGCCCGGGAAGGTGCAGGGCAACCAGCAACTCACATGGGATAATGGCAGACCACATGAGATGTGATCTGATCCGTGCTGTTATTTAAATTGCAGCCCTGCAGCAGCAGTAACATCTGGAAAACACACAAGAATAAACTACTAGCAGCTTTGCCACTTTGGGACAGTATTTGGAGTAATTCAGTGGGGTCATTGTCCTTGTGGTACTGGAAGTGACAAAATTTCCATCTGGGATGAGGGGGGATAGGGTCATGAGAAGCAATGGCTCCTAAATTGCAGTGGCATTTCCCTATTCTCAAAATCAGGTGACTAATACTACGTAAAAGCCAATTTACAGGTCAGCATTCCAAGGTAATGCTTTAGGTACATCAAGAAGTGAGACATGGGTGTGTTTTCCTTTGTTCTATTAATAAACACTGAATAGCTTTGAATTATACATTTCCTTATAGTGTGAGCAACACTGTGAAGAAGCTATGCTGCTCACCAACCTTATACATCAAAGTGAAGGTGTCTCACCTTAATTAGCAGGTGAAACAGGGAGCAGGTGACGAGATGCTGCCCGCTTTGAAGATAATGATTGAAAATCATAGCTCTTTGTGTCAAGCCAACACCCTTCACTTTACCTCCACATGACTCTGGTTGAGATGGCAAAAGGGAAGGGTAGGAGCATTCCGCTCTGACATTTAACACTGAAGTGCACCCCATCCTCCTGCCTCGGGAAACTGAGGAGAATGCTCTGTGGTTAGTATAGAAACTATATCGAGGCAAGTTCACCTGTCCTGCCTTGGGCTTTGGATTGCTCTAAAGGCATATTTGTTTACTCAAGGCGGAGAAAAACTGAGTACTTTTATGTTTCATGACAGGAGGCTATTCTGTACTTTCTTACGAACAGAGAGCTTAACTGAGAGGCAGCTTTGATCAGTTATACCCACAGGGAGAGATTTTTAAAATAGCTGAACAAAGTAGACCTGCAATTTTCAGAAAAATTAACTATTGATAAAGAGTCATGAACATCACTGTCAAGATTAGCCATTGATTGCAAAAGAAATAATTATTGATACAAAGTGAGTTAACCCTGGGAATCCCTTATTTTCTTTGGATTTCATGGCCAAAAAATACAACCAAAATTCTTTCTACTCTTTGTAGCTTTCTGCAAGACTGTTATGACTAGCAGGTAGAAACTAAAACCTTTCAAGCAGGCTCAGACACTGTGGAACTCTCATAATTCCTAAGGTGAACACATTTAGATGACTAGTAGAAGCTGTCTGCAAAGGGTAAGCAAGGAAAAGGATTGTCTTGAGACATTGAACAGCATTTTTGCTGTAGAAGGGCTTGACTGCTCAAAATTTCTGTGAAAAACAACCCCTTTAATTTTTTTTTAAGTCTAGATATACATTGCAAAATAAATAAAAATGAAGGTGTTAGATTTATGTTTTTGGGCATAGTTTGTTCCATATGATACACTTGTGCTGCAGAGTTATTAGCATCAGTTACTGTGCAGAAATTTTGGCTGAACATGGTAACACTTTCCATTTGCATACAAGCCCTGTTAAGTATCTAATTCAGTTGTGAGGATAGGATGAACTCTTGCATTAACACCAGTTCAAGTGAACTGTCTCATACTTGGTTCCTATACTGTCACTGTAAGAATTAGGTAAATGTGAAAAAATTTTCTGGTACCTTGTTATTTAGTTTAACAGGAGAGAGGTACCTATGCTTATTTTAAAGACAGGCAGGCAACATAAGGTGAACTCCTGAAAATATTTTCTGATCTTCACCTGTGCAGGCCCTCAGATCTCACATGTAGGCTTCTTGTGGTCATGCCGTCCATGAGTTCTGGTGTAGCAGGTCGTGTTATGAATGTTGTTAATTTACTTGCGTGGTCTCTGCAGTGCAGCTAAATCTGCATCAGGGCCTGAAATGAGTGATGTAAGTGATCACAATGTATCAAACTCTGCTGGGAAATTTTAAGAAACATTTTCTAAAATGGAACATTTATATTTATTTTGTTTTTTACTTTCCTGTACAAATTTGTAATTATTTGTTAATGCTGTTTAACTGCTGACTGAGTCTGTGAGACTGAAATATTCTTTACAAGCATGGAATAGTGAGAGCAGCAGTACAGACCTAAATCCTGACAATGTGAAATAGTTTATTTGATTTAAACAAGCTGTGTGACATTTAAAGTATATGTACAAAGACAAGGCTTGCTACATGATAAGCTAAAGCCACCTTTGACTTACAGTGGATCCATATGATCAGACCAAAGGTGGTTGCATAAAAGGTTTCTGTATAACTCATAATGAAACAAGCCAGAGATTAATGTTTGAAACACATGAGGGAAAGTCAGAGATGATTAAGAAGTTTAATGTCCATGTAATTACAGTTCTTACCAGACTGAGATGTCCTAAAAGAGAATCTCCACTGACACTTCTTTGCTCACTTGGTGGATTATCATAACAAAAAAAAGAGGAAAATAATAATAAGACAGAATTTGTTGTTCTTTTCATAAATCAGGACTGCACAAGGCGTTGCTCTGTCTGGTTAACACCAACCTACCTGAACATGAGAATATGTGCTTGTCACCCTCACACAGCAGGTTTGGTTTTAGTTTCAGTGCAATGCATCTTATGGTTTCTTACACAAAGACAGCCCAGGATAATTACATATGACTGCTGTACCTGATGGCTGTTCTCTAAGGACCCTTTTACAATTAGATATATTTTCAAATTAACCCAAACAAAGAAATAAGGCAATTTGCTGATACTCTGCAAGGCCTATTTTGAAATAAATGGAACAGATGCCACCTTAGGGTCTGAGTTTTATTAATTGCTTTATAAAACATGCTTTTCTTCTAAAAATACACTCCGAGTTGGCCTGCTGACCCTGGGAATTCAAACCTTATTACTCTAGTTTAAACACTTGCCAGTGCATAGACAGTTAACAAAGCAATAGCCTCTCCCAGCTGAACACCAGATTCCCTGGGGAATTCAATCAGGCTACTTTATTCTGGTCTTTTTAAAAGTCAGGTCAAATAGCTGTTTGAATTGTAATGATCTGCATATAAATTCTGGGTTTGGATAGCGAAAGCTGACTCCTCTTAGCTTCCAGACAGATTTACTAATTACATATCTTCTGTCATGTGCAGTGCAATGCTGCTGCTGCTGTGCTGCTGTTTTTCCACTCTCATCAAAATTTTTAATTGTATGAACAAAATAAAAAATATGAGAGCCATGAGCCATGCTACCTCAGTAAAACTGATTCTGAATCTTCTGCTACACTTAATAGAAATATTAAGAGTTATGACAGGATAGGTAGTTCAAAGGTGCTGTCTATATCCATATTCTGGTTCTGGACAAGATCAGTGGAGTGGGCATGGCCAAGAAATTGTGTTATTCGATACCATCTTACATCATTGTCAGGGGCAGGGAAAGGAACTCTTTCTTCTGAGAAGAAAGGGTGTTCCTTTTAGGTCAGGGGGAAAAGTGTGGTGGGCAGAGGGTCTGTCCACCATCGTTTCATTGTCCTGGGCTTGGTGAGAATTTTGCATGTAAATCACCCTCTTTTTGTACACTTTTGTTATTAGTATTGTTGCTGTTCATTTCTCATCTCATTGCTGCTTCTGGTAAATTGTTCTTATCTCAACATGTGATCTTTGTCTTTTGTGCTTCCAGCCAGAGGGAGAGGGGAAGTGAGTGCCTGCGTGCTTTCAGTGGGAGCACTAAATTGGGAAATACCATTCCCAAACCATAACAATCCAGAAAACTGCAGTTTGAAGGGACTCAGAAGAAGGTCTTGAGTCATTTCATCTGCAATTTCCCTAGGCTTGGTGGTAAGGTTGATGTCACAGAAGGATCCAAATAGGGTTATAGCAATCCTTAAGAGCTTCTCAGTAGACTGAGTGGGTGAGAAAGCATTTAGTTCTATTTGGAAAAAAGAAAAAATTTAAAATTAATTATTTGATTCTTTTTATATCACTTTCATCCAGCCTGCAAATGATGGAGGATAAGCAGCAAGCAGACTTTCAGAGCCTGACAGTTTTCACTCACAGCCTTGAAAACAGTAGTAATCTATTTAAGTCACTATGTCTATTCCTGCTCCAAACAAGGTTAAATTCTATTCCCTTTTTAAAAATTGTCTAGCTGTCTTTTACAATATTTCTTTCAGCAGTTGTCACCATAGCAATGTTCTGCTAGATGGAAGTCTAATCTTCTGGAAACAATGGCAACAGTTGCCTTTCTTTACTCAAAAGTTCTGGAAATGAACTGCAGTTCAGACATATAATAATATAATTTATTTTTGAATAGTAAAAATAGATATGCTTTTCTCTTTATGATTTTTCATTGTACTTTGTCTAATTTTTTTCTGGAATACTTATTCTGATACTTCTTCAAAGTAATTCTTTCACTAGGTCTGTTTGTCTGAGTTTCACCCCAAGTCTTTAAAAACAATGGCTATACACATGTCTGCTTTTAATTAAGTGATTGCTTATATGCTTTTTTGAACTGGGTTCTAAGTGAGATTAATCATGCTTAAAGTTCTACTGGAGGAAAAGCATGAGTCTGAACTTTCCCTCAGGTAGATTTTGTAGGAGTATAACACAGTAAGACAGCTGTGTATCCCAAAGGGACCAGTCCTCACCAGAAACTGGCACCTAAAGATTCAGGTATTGGTCCTTACTGTGCTGGGAACATTTCTGCTAGTTTGCTGTATTCACCTGATTGTTGGGAAGGATTCAGAGCATTCAATGGTTACCTTAAACAGCTGTGCCCAGTTGCATACCAAGATTTGAAAGGCACTAACTCTACTCTTAATGAAATGCCTCATTTGAGGAACAGTGTTACTATTTTTCTTGATGTTCCAGAGAAAACCTCTAGACAGTGACATAAAGACTTGCACTGAAACCATTCAGAATGTTGATAATAAATTTATCTAGGAATGCATGTGCTGAGTGTTTTCTTAACTCACTGTACTGCTATACCTTACTTGGAGTGAATTCAGTGTAACTCAAGAAATGTGGAGACAGAGGGCGAAATATATTGTAATGCTCTGTTGTTTCATTTACAGTGACCTCATAGATGTTTAATGTGCTGAAGGGCCATAAAAACAAAAGTGCCATACAGAAGCATATCTTGAAGTGCTTTCTAAGCCTGAGCCAGTGTCTGTTAAATGTAATTTCTGCCATCAGGTTACATCACCACTAGCATTGGAAGGGCTCAAGTGCTAGAGTCCCACCCTCCAGGGCAGTGCAGTCATAGCTTGCACCTCCTGTGATGGTCACCAGGCACTGGTTGGGCATTCCTCCAGCTGAAACATTTACACCTCCCCTTTCAGCCCTGGTACTGACAAACCATTGTCTTCAGAAAACCAGAGGTCCCTGATTCTCTGTAATATGTGACCTAAATATAGATACGGTCATAATCTCAGCTGTGTCCATGGTATGCTCTGCATGCCTGTGTTTCCACCTACCACAGACCTGTAGCTCAGGATTCAGGGGTAGGAGGAGTCTGATGTATCCTGCCAGCCATCTGTGATACAATCTGTGCCTTGTCTCTTCTAGGGTTTTACACAAGTGTTTTACTTGTGCCATCATGAAAAAGTAAAAAAAAAAAAAAGAAATCAGGGAGAATTTAATAGTCCCCTATTTTATTACCAGTGTACAAATGAATTTTTAGCTTCCAAGTCAGCCAGTTTGGGAGCAGTAGGATAGTCTGAGCAGTCATTTTAGTAGTCATAGATTTCTGCCCTGAAGATTTTGTTCAAATTAAAGCAACTCACTTCTCACCCAACTGTCTGTGCTGAATAATAGTGGCAGATGGAGAGAGGAAAATCTGGATTTTTTTGCTTTCCAGGAACCACAACAGTTAATGAGGTAATGTTAATTGTTCTGCAGCTGTAACTGAAGGAGGTCTCTGCACAGCACGCACTTTGCTTCCTCTTTCTCTTGTAAGTGAATAGAAGAGTGAATGAAAGAAATACATTGAGTCATTATGTTAGGGAGAGATAAATTAGATGTGAAAACTTAAATACTGGAGTAGGAGGTAAGGAGAAATTTTATTTATATTTGTTCCTATTGCAATAGGAGTTGCATTGTAAGTGCTGCTTGAGTTCCAAAACATGACCCTAGTTCCAAGAAAAAAAAGGGGTTTTTAGATGACATTAGTACATTTTAAGTATTTTTAAAAGTAATTAAGACTTCTTATGTATGAGTGACATGAAATTCAGTTCCCTGCTCGCTTTTCACTTGGAGCAATTTATCTGTGCAGTATTCTACACAAACATAGTAGTAAATGTTATTTTTTCACAAAAATCCTCACTTAAATAACTATTTTGCTGTCACTGCTTTTTACCATGGATCTGTGAGCTGCAGGTCTTGCCCTTCTCTAAAGATCCAAAAACGTGTGTGCTATGGTAAATAATTAAGACTGATGGTTATGGTTATGGTCAAAGTAACACTTCCTTATACATTTCATCATTTTCTGATCTCTTTGGAGGCATGGTGTTTTATAATGGATGAAGTGTTCACCATTAATAAGCATTTTCTCTGTTGTTTCCTAAAGAGCCATTCACCGGATGAACAAAACAACAGTTAGGATCTAATAACGGTCCTCTCAGCTCGACTTGAGAGGAGGACATGTTAATGCCCCCAGGCAAAATGCCATTGAAACCATAATGTCAGGACTGGTCACAAAGACTTTGACCTGTAATTGTGTCCAGAGAGTTCAAAAGCGTGAGAGTTTCCAGGGGAGGAGAAGGGAGCAGTTTTGCAGTCCATTCACTGCCTGCAATTAGGGACGGACTTTTAACAGAGCGTGCAGGCCCCCACCAGATCCTGATTGCTCTCTGTGGGAGCTTCTGAAAAGCCTCCCTCCAGATGCTTTGGTGAGGAGACACTGAAAAGTGAATTTTGGAGACCTAAGGCGCGAGTGCCATTCTCATGTGTGTCCGCAGTGACCCCCCACAGCTCCCCCAGGGGATACCAGGAAACCAAATTAAGTATGAGAAAAGAGTAGCTCTTTCCCCTCTGTGTGCAACCTTGGAGAATAATGGCCCAATGTGTTTTGGTTTCCTCAGTGCTAAAGGTTGTATGGTATTTTTTATCACCTGGGTATTTAAACCCTGAGGGTTAGGAGCAACGGTTCCCACGAAATAAGCACTGGCTGGAATTTGCATCCAAAATTCAAACCAAATTGAACGTTAGTAAGGTTTTAGCACACATTGGGCTGTCGATCTCACAGTTCTTTTCTGTATAAAATACTTTAGTCATGAAAGTACAGCCAATCCCAGCATAAAATACCACAACAATATCACAGCTGATGTCCAGAAAAAACAGTCTTAAACACTAGGTCAGAAGGAGGGTTGAGAGAGAAACTGGTGTTCAGTTTCTGTTTAGCCTGAACACTTCTTGCACTGCAGGTACCTTTCAAAATGACTACAAGAAAATAGAACCTCTTTGTTACTTTTTGTGAAAGCTGATGTATCCAAAGGCTGTTTTCACTAGTCCCGTGCAGAGATAATGGTCCAATATAAACCGCAAGAAGAGATACCTATTAGAATACTTCCTGCAATAAGAAATTTAATCCTACCAGGTCTGTATTTGCCAGTGTTCCTTTCAAGTGCGACTTAATTTTCCAAGGCTCTGTGTCCTTTATCCATCTTTAAAATTACAGTTGCTACAGTCATATCAAACTTAATTTCTCCTAATTGTATTTTCTTTACCTTTCTAGCTGGACATATGCTGCTTTTTTTTGAAGGAGAATTGAATTGTTAAAACTCCAGATTTTCTTCTTGAATATTCTGCAGCACTGAAAAAAGATCTTGTGGGTGGTGTCTTTCATTTTGCTGCTTGCTGTCGTCGAGCTTGTCATGGATAAATCTGACTGCTCAGCAGCCAGCCCTGGCTGGGATACATTTTTGTCTCATTACTGTGATTTTTGTATGGTATGCAAGACTGGAGAAATTGCAGTTCATCGCAACAGCAGATTATTAGAGGAAGAGACATTACAAATACAAATCACAGTTTCTGGGATTCCACATCTAATGTAATGGTTCCAAAACATGTCTTGGAAAATGTCACTGTCTCTTGGACTGACAGATATGGCAGGCAAGCACAGGCAACCACTTTCTTATCAGCTTTCAAGACTTTGGACAGTGTGGTGCCTATTCTTCTTTCACAGGTTTGTTGATCAGAGTCAATTGTGTCTCAGTAGCTACAACTGGGTATTTAGAATTACAATCTACAGCTTTTCACTCTACTAGAAAGAGTGGTAGAAATGAATGATGTATGTATTAATATGAAAAAGCCACAGGCATTCCTGACTGCAGGGTATTACAAAATTGCATCAGAGACAGTTCAAGGATTTGCATTTAACCAAACATACCCTAGTTTGTATCAAAATTCATTGTGTGGCTGTGAATTCTGAGGAAATGAAATGTTGAATCTTGGTGATGATAGGCACTGAAAAGCAAAGCCATAAATAAGAAGTAGTCTTGTATTTTTCCAGTTCTGGCTATGGAAGCGGTAGATCTGGTCACGCTCCAGTGTGCTGCAGCACAGTTCATATGCAGAAGTCCCAACAAAAAAGATGTTTGCATAAAGCTTCATATTCATAAATACTTTAAGTGCTAACCCAAACTTGGATGCAGGTCTCATTTCCCTTTCCTCTTTCCAGTCTGAAATGCTTTAGAAGTTTTTAACCCCATCTTCTGCACCTCCAGTCCCTGCCTCCAACACACACAAATGACTTGCCTAGGATTTGCCAAGAACTAAAACGGAGCATATTTTCTGTAGCATGCCAGATGGCGCTGGTGAAGACCAGACACGTAGGAGGTCCCTAATTAAGGCTTTAAACTTAGGGATGAGAAATGGCAGGTGCAGGCTGGTGGGTGCTCAAATAGTGGACACACCGGAGGGCTGCCTAACGACCCTTCTGAGAACACCCTCACACCCATCCTCAGGGAACTAGTAATGACAAGGGGCAGTTAATTTAAAGCTAGTTGTGAAATCTCTCTCCAGTCTTCACACAATAAAACAAGGTGCCAGACCTCAGCTGGTGTTTGCACCCTGACAGGAAGAAAATGGCCTGAGTGGGGCTGCAAAAGCTGCTGCCTCATTCTCACCCCAGGCAAACAAAACAAAACCTCGAACTTTTATAGTTTCAGCAGCACTTCAGCACATAAATAAGAACTGCTGAGGGGGAGCACTCATGTCTAGGAATAGAAATGAAGCCTGTAGCTTCAAAAAGGCTGTTTCTTCAGCACTAAGAGCTCACAGAGTTGAGTAGCAAATGCAGCACTCTGTATGGCTGCCCACCAGAACAGGCTGATGACCCGCTGTAGGCAGAAGGGACCTCTGGAGCCATTCTCTAGGGCACTACAATTCCCTCATCTGCTGAGTTTTATTCTGTTTCTGCTGCCCTCTGACACCTTTTCTAGCTTTCCTGTGTGATGCATCAAGGACTTCTGTTTCCACTGTTTGATGTTTTAGGGCAGCTGATAATAATAAGAAGAAATACTTGCACTCTCTTATAACTACCATTTAATCCCACAAACCCAGTGTCAAGCTCTCCAGTCCAAAGCCAGTTCCTACACTGAGTGTAAGCACAAGTAGCTGGAGGGTAGGAGATGGTAGCAGAAAACACAGTGTCTGTATAGCACTTGGCTGGTTTCGGCTGCCCAAACATTCTTCATATCTGCTGATTTGCCTTGATGCAGAGCAGGTAGACAGCTGTTGACAGCAGGTCTTGACCTGCATTGCTGACATCTGAGGCAGCTCTTAGGACAATGAAGTTGGTCTTACTCTTCTATAGCACTGCACTCTCAAGTGCCAGAAGGACCTTCCATCCTCAGTCTCTCACTAATTACCTCTTCAGTTTGTACCTGTTGAGCCTCTGGAAATCCAGGTTCTCCATGAAAGCCCAGCTGGGACAAGTGGCAGTAATTAAAGGGAGAACAACTCAGGAACTGGTGCCAAACCCCTACTAAAATAAAGCGAGATAATGTGCTCCGGGGTTGTTTAGGTTGAGAAGTTTGTTTAGAGACATCACGGTGCTGGTATCACAGCGTAGCTGAGGATCCCACGTAAACACACTATGTCCTTTCCATGTCTCTGGTCTGCCAGGGAGTTTCTTTCCTTATTGGCCTTGTCTCAGTTCTGCCCAAAATCACGTGTTCCTCACCACTGTTTTGAACATATGTTAAGAAAGTATTCTTAACAGATAATAAGAGTACTAGAAGAATTTCTGTATCTTCATTAATTACTGGTTTCTAAGTCACATACCCTAACACCAATTTACCTAAATGCCTCAACTTTCAAAGAAATGTTGCCCATTGACTCCCAAACATATGGGTAAAATGTGAGGGGATTTTTGCCACAATTTTGGAAGGGATGGCAAAATCTGAGCTATTTCTCTGCCTCATGTTATGGACCAGTCACAGCTGCTGGACTGTTGCGTGCGGTAGAGCTAAATCATCAGCAAAGAAATGGCTCTCTATAACTCTTTCAAGAGATTGCCACCTTTTCCTGCCTCTGGCAGCTCATTCTGATCCCAAATAACATTTAGTTTTACTCCCTGCTGGGTCAATGATACAGTGATATATGGGACTACGGTCAGTGCCAGGTCAGGGATTCAGGCTGAACCCCACAGCCCTTTTTATGTTTGTTTCGGAAAACAAAATATGGAGCAACACTTTGAGAGCAGGGTTTTTCTCTTTCTAAGTCAAATGTTTCTGACTTATAAAGAAGTCTTGGCTACTGCACACACATAAAAGGACTGGAATTGTCTTGAGATCCATCTGCTTTTATTGGCTACAGAGCTGACCCTCTGCTCTCACTGAAGTTATGGTCTGGACATCAAGTGTTTTATAAACTGAAAGGAGTAATCCAAGAAGTAGGTGAATGTACTTCCATCCTCATATCCCCCACACTGATTCTTTGGCTAATGCTTTTAGAATTATGGGTGTCCTGTAAATTCGTATTACTCCTGCATAAACGCACCATAAAATATGGTATAGCAAATGGTAACATTTATGAAATTGAGTGAGAGAAAAGAACAGTTTCATTTCTTAGAAGTTTGGAAATCCTTAAGAATATGATGGAGAGGATTTGCAATGTGAGTAGATTCATAAAATACCTATTCTAACTGAGTAAATTAGCCATGAAAACAGTATCACAGAACTGAAAAAGCCTTTCTCATCAGAGAGCTGGAGAAATGAACAACAAACTAATCTGCAGGGTGCAGAATGTGTGAGATTAGTTCAGCCGAACAGGAAGATTTAATTAAAGACATATACAAACCAAATTGTCAAGCATGTATTATACAGCTTTTGAAGCACTTGGGAAAGACAGCCATTAGCAAGTGGTGGGAAAGAATGCAGGAGAGCTGTGGAATAGCAAGGATTGCCAGTCAGTGGCAAAGCTAAGGGCTGATTGCTCCTTCAGGGAGGACTGAGGCAGGGTAGAGTCAATTTAGGGTAGAAAAGGGCAACTGAGGTAAAGGAGCCTGAATGAAGCCTGTCAAATTCTTACCTGAATTTGACACTTATCACTGTCACCACAGGGACAACCCAGCCCTTTCAAGGCTGGAGAAAAGAACCCACAGGGGCAAGTAGCAGAAGGAAGCAGAACAGCACTTGGCTCCAAGCAAAAAAATAAAGGTCAAGGGCTGTGTTTCTTAGTTATAGAAATGCAAGCTCATTGGTTTCAGCCCAGTCAAGAGCAGTATTTGCACTCTACAATACAAGGAACTGATTAGTGCATTCTGATAACACAAAAATTAGCTGTTAATTTTTTCTGGTCTATAGGATCTGATTATACAGAGGTTTGTAATCATGATTTTTTGGACACTAATATAAAAACTGTTGTGACAGCATTTCAATATCATCCATACATGGAATATGCAGAAGAACCAATGATTCATTTTGTGTAGTTTTACTAGTAATAATTTAAATGCTAAATTCAGCAGACTTCCTTTAGTACTACAAGCTCAGCTATTTCCTGAAAGGAATAAACCCTTCCAGCTATAAGACCCTGACACTGAAGTATCCTTCAAATTTCCTATGAGTAAAGGCACAGCATGTGCCAGCTGAGCTGCATTCCAGGGTGTAGCCCTTCTTGCCCTTGACAGCTTTACTGGTTGTTTAGCAGCAGGAATGGCCCATAGGTCATGACAATTGTGTCCCTTCCAGAGAGCTGATGGGAGCTTGGTGAAGAACACTGCTGCCAGTTCTTGCATAGTAAGCAGCATGAGGATGAGTATGTGGGGAGCCTGCTTGTGCAAAGTTTTCCTCACTTCGCAGTGATTCACTAGCTAAGATTACTAATTTAGCTGAAATGGTCCTCCTGATGTCATTTGTGAGGAAGAAAAGAACTGTGTTGTTTATTAGTGAGGAAGGAAAATGCTTGGTGTTTGCCAAGAAATCCTTATGAAGTAAAAAGAGATTTTTCATTTTAGAAACAAAAGCTTACAGCTATTTGTTTGAGCTGTGGAGATCAACCCACCCAGATCAGAAAGCAGACCATGTAAATGCAATATCAAGAACACAATGGCTATTGAAAATTAAATAGACTCAGAAAATACCTGAGTCAAATTCCTGAGTGTGAGTAAAGAACTGAAGAGCATACTGATGGGGAAGTTACCTGTTTGTGTGATGTGTTTTTGATTGGTTTTTGGGATGGTTTTTTTTCTTCCCTACTGCTCAGGAAGGCAAATTGAATTTCTGCACATTTTCATTTTCCAAGGGTGTAGGTCCCAAATAATCTTAGCTCATCCAATGTGTAAAAGGTTTTGTATCCACTCTGTTGTGTTACCCTACAGCTTAAACCTGGCAGATCAAAATGGGTTATGTTTTGTCTGGCTGACAGGGTTCACTTTAAGCTGATGTTAATAGTGGTTGTAAAATTGATTAGTCTCTGTGTATGTGCGTGAATGCAAATGAGAGCTGGAATAATAAAAATACAACTAAGTAAAAAATTGCAAATATTTAAAAATACAACTCAGAGAATTTGTACTGTTGATTTACAATTTGAGGAGATAGTGCTCCACGTGTCAAGCAGAGGCAGCGTGGAAAGGGAATAAAATGACGGTGTCAGTCTCTATAAATAGCTGGCACAAATTGGAAAGAAGAATTGAAGCCAGTCCTGTGAACATGGTCTGCCCCAAAGGGCATCAGGAAATGCTGATTTCCTGCTGGGCAAGTCCCAGCTACTCTGCTTAGGACTGGCCTCATGCCCAAGGGCAAACGGCTTCTGCAAGGTTACAGGCGGAGCTTGGAGTCTTCATGCTGGGCATGGAAATACCCACCAAACACTAACAGAAAAAGACGTGTTTTGGTGCCCTATTCATCCTCATCCTCCTCCTCCCGCGCCTTCTCTTTCACTCTACTTGACACAGTCACCTCCAGCCTCAGGCTCATCTCATGCACATAAAAACAAAGTCCTGCTGCGATTGAGTTCAGTTTCAGCAGTTTCGTTGTCTAATGTGCTTGAATACGTTTGAATTTCCTCTCAGTGTGGGTGCTGCCAGAAATTTTTTAGGCTTTTTTCTAGACTTGCAATTAAGGCAGCACAGTGGCCCTTTGTAAAAAGGCTGCTTTCAAGATTCTCATCAGGCGAACAATAGAAATGGTACAGATGGTGCTCTGCAGATTTCAGTTCTTAGAGTAATCTAGGAACTCAAAATTATGCACTGTCTATATTTGGGTCATTTCTATTTCTCATTAAAAGTTACACACAAGCAACGAGTTATAATCCTAAGAAATACAGATATAGGCTTAAAAAAAAATTTCTAAAAATACAAAATGCTTTTTCACTTCTGTTGTTTCCCTTTTTTCCCCCCTTGTATATTGCAGGTCAGAACTGAGTCCTTTTTGATCAGAAAACCTCAACTGAAATATCATACCTTCTGCTACTTCTTTATCTATCTTCAGGTAAAGAGATTATTAAGAAGGCCAGCATGACACAAAAACTTCATTAAAAAATTGATGACTTCCCATCATCAATAAGAGAAAAGAAAAAAAATCGATTAAGCTCTTATTACAAAGGAAAAAGGAAACCTGCCTGAAGTCCACAGCAAAGCAGGTTCAGAGGGTATTCTGATATGGCTGAAATTGATGGTTAAAGAGAAAATTAGAGCATTAATGAATATCACAGTAGAAGTCTGTGAGATTGGATGGAGTAATGTGCTAAAATAGGACCGGAAAAAGATCAGACCATGTGAAGATTGTGTAGTTAAGAGCTCACATCTGAACTGAGACCAGGGCCTAATCCTGTCAAAATTTCAAAATGTGTATGGTTAGATTTCATCCCAAAATAAAAACACCAGGGAAATTGTTAAATTTGTGAGACTTCTGCCATCTTGAGAAGCAGAAAACATCTTACACCTCCTTCTATTTTGGTCTGTGTCTAAATGAGAGAAATACAAAAAGATTAAACTGAAGCCATAAGCTCAGGAATTTGTGACCCTGATCCAGGCATATTGTTGTGTATGTAAAGAACATTTAAAATGTGATATTTTGGATTTGCTTGCTGAAGGAAACAGTGACAGCTGTGAAGTTCAGAACTACATCTGGATTTCGTCCAAATAAAACTTTTTCTGGCTGGTGTGGATCAAAACATTCTTTGAGGTTAAAAGAGTTGTTTATTTCACAAAATACTATATGGGTACAAAAATGTGTATGTTTATTCCTAAATATGCATATAAAGAAATAATAACAGACATACAGATATCAGTGGGATTTTTTATAGAATATTAATTCCAGCTATAATTATTAGATAAATTAAGCCTATTTCTTAGACTTTTAAAATATCACCCTTCCTTATGGAGCAATTTAAAAAATTGTTACTCCTAGCTCAGTACAGGCATGTAACAGTGAACCAAACCAGAGTAACCAGGGAGGAAAGCCTCAAAAGACTGACACCAAGCTTCACAAGGCTACACAAATATAAGCATTGAGCTGTGATACACACAGCCTATATTGTTGCTTATAAAGAAATGCTGTTGTTTTATACTTTATTTCCCTCAACTTTTGATGTAGGCAGAACAATAATCTCCACACAGCTAGATAATTGCTTTCACCAAAATCTTTGAGCACAATGTCATCTCTTAATGACACTCCACTACTAGTTCATAGATGTTATCAAAAAATTAATTATGTACCCTATGATAGCCCTTACGTTGATTTTGATGGCTGTCTTATTGATTGGCTATTGAACTCCTCATTGCGCTGGTTTGACAAGGTCCCGGCCTGACTATGCAGAGAGCTTTTGCCCTGGGCTAGTTGTCAATCTCCACAACAAGGCACCTTGTAAAGGTCAGGGCTACCAAAGGCTGGCCGAGGGTGTACTGCCTTTAACTCAACTGAAAGAGAACTTAATTAGGACAGAAATAATACATTTGTTGAATTTCTTTTCATGAGGCAGTTATCTAGCTGATGATAAGCAAATTCAGGAAATGGGCTGTCTGTTCTTACCCCTCATAGGAATTAACAGTGAAATGTTAGGGCCTGGCAAAAAAACCCCAAAATGCAACCCAAACCAGCAAGCAAGGGAGGGAGAAGAATGCTGGAAAGAGGAGGTGAAGGCAGAAAGCAAATTTCCAGTCTCTGGGTCCTATAACCAGCAGCTCCCTTTTTCTTCAATAACAAGGGGCTCTGAAATAGAAAGAAAAGCACAGGAATGTGATTGTCAATGTCAGGCACAGAGCAAAACTACGCTGTGAATTGGAGGATGGTAGGACCTGCGCTGTGAAGACTGAGACATCAGGGAAAGCACAGAGTGAGCAAAGGCCAGCATGGCATGTTGCAGACTCGGCTGTGCAGAGTCGGTGCTCACTTGTGCTGTCACTCCAGAGTTCAGAAGATAAGCCCTAATATTTGGAAAGCTTTATCTGTTTGGGACATTGCTGCACTAACAGCCTCCTCACCTGAGCTGGTGTTGAAGCAAGAGCTCCAGCATCTTGTTTCCAGTGCCAGCATCCACCTATGCTCCCAGGCACCTCAGTCTCCCAATGCCTGGCCTCTGCCTCTGTGCTGGAAAGCACTGGCTTTCAGTGCCTCAGCAGGCAGTGCCAAGTTATCACCTCTGCGTGGGGGTACTTTTACCTCAACTACACAGAGTATCAATAGTCAAGGACAAACAGCAGAGCATAATGCCCAAATGTTTTTTGCTTCAGGACAGCACATTAACAAGGTTAAGCTATCAGTTAAAAGCTATCCTATGCTTTGTATATCAGTTTTGTGTAGTATCTGGGATGTTTTCCACATTATAATTTCCGTCATCTCCTTGACACAAAATTCTCATTTTAGCTATATCCTCCTATCATGAGTTTGTTTCACAGACAACTTCTCATGATCCTCTGTCTGTTAAGAGCAGGGAAAATGTTTATTACTTAGTACATAGGCCATTAACACTATTATTTTCCATTAGTCCTATGGGTTGGCTTTCAGAGTCTACTGGAAGTTCTTGAATGAGCAGAAGACCACAACCAATCTAAAGCCAAGCAGAAGCAGAAGCCTACTTGATTGTATATGCTGATGACTGTCAGTAGACATTTTTCCATGGATTTAGCTATTTAGCCAATGTATTTTTAGTCATTGGGGCCAGAAAAGTAGGTGCAGGAGACATCCAAGTAGAGGCTGAAAGAAAGGTGCTGGGGCCTGCCCTAGCAGGGGAAGGTGCATCACTCCAGGCAGAGGGGATGTGGCAGAAGATTTGCTCAGTGCCAGGAAGGAAACAAGAACTGTTATGTGCATGTGTGTGAGGCTGCAGGAGTGGAAGAGAGCATGTCACACATATCGTGTGCCAGATTTTTCCTGGAGCAGCAAAATTCAATTTTTTTGTGTGGTTCAGAGACACTTGATCCCTCCTTGTTTATGTAATTGAGTGACAGCAGGCTGAGAGTGAGGTCTAGTTATGCCAGCCAAGTGTCAGCTTTCCTTTGATGGTGCTACCAGCATATAGAAGAAATCCGTGATAGCCATTGGTCTCATTTGTAGGAAGGTGAGATGAGAGACAGCTGGGAAGATATTTTTGAAGCAACTTAAGCCAAAGGGAAAAGGACATCTGCTGCTTGGTTGCTCTTCCCTGATGTGCAGTGGTCATAATGAACAGTATGGGGGTTTTATTCATCACTGCATTTCTGAACTTTGACCTTCATTTCATTCTGTATGGAAAGTCCTTGTAGCTCATTTTTCTCTTTGCTATTGTGCCCTTTTATTCCCCACCAAAATTATAATATTAATTAAAATCTGAAATTAATATCTGATTGCAATCTAAATTGAATAGAGAGCTCTGATTTTCCAGTTTTCTGCAATCATAAAATGACATGGCTGAGAGAGCTAAACCTAATTGGGGATTTTAAAAAAAATCTCTTCCTGCTTCTACACTTGGTTTTGTATTCTAATAAGCCCAAAAAGAGAAAGCATTTCTAATCAAATAGCTAGAATTTCATGTCTGATTATGGATGCATATTTGTAAGAAGAAATAACCTGGGCAACAACAGGGATAGCAGAAGCATTTCTAAAAGATATGTATCTAGTTTCTTCCAGCTGATAACATTTTCAGCATTTCTTGGGTCTGTTAGTTTTTTATTCGGTGTAAATCTTCAAACTCCAGTGGCACAAGAGAATGCATTGCTAATCCTGCAGCAGAGCAGTAAAAATGTCAGCAGCAGGTTTGATACTCAGTACTACACACGGTACTCCACCTAGAAGGCCTAGTGAACTGGGACTGGATTTGTTCCAACCAGCAATTTGGTAAATCCTGCTTGTTTTTAAACACACATGTAGTCCTATTAATTTTATGGGAAAAGGGTGCTGGAGAAAATCCATAGGAAGGCCCTCAGTACGATGGGCATGAAGACTTGTTTTTAAGCAGCTGCCGCATTTTGTAAGGTGTGAAAGAAAGTCGTTTTACAACTCCCTTATGTGTGCTCTCAGTTTTGTAGCCTGAGCTGGACAGCATGGTGTTGGTGACAAAGCTCCTCTTGAATTCATTGGTAGCAGATGAGTGTAGGTCCTCGTTTGAAGTTCTTGGAAGAAGGATTTTTTGGCTACAGTGGCTAGACCAAGACCGAACCCTCTTTGCTTCAGTTATTTGACTGAGGGACATATTTTGGGAGTTTAGTGACTCTTGATTATCTCTTTGAGCAACATCAATTGTGATATAGGCAGTGCTGGAGGATGCCTGAACCTGCAGCTGAGCTAGCCTTCCAGCAATGCCTGTTTCCTCTGCCTGGGATGGCTGGGCCAGCTGTGTGCCTTACTCAGGAGCCTTGGTTTATGGGTAGAACTAGAGACTGAGTGTGGATCTCATGTGAGAATCACCTGCCTCACTGTGTATTGGGTCAATAGGAGCCCAGAGACTTTGGCACTTTAGAAGGAGTGTACAGAGTCCTCCTGGAAGAAGCTAGTATTTTTTTCTGAAGTGGGTACAATGAGGATTACTAAAAATGGTTCTTCATTAATTTTTCAGCCATAAGGCTGGGGAAAAAGTATCTTTCCTTAATAGCACACACAATATCAAAGAAAATTTTCTGTTTCTTGTCATTTGTATGCAAATGTGTTGTACTCTTATCTTGCAACATTATAAAATAATTATTAAATTAGATCTGTGTAAAAGTCCTCTTGGGATGCTCCTGCATCAGATTAGAGCCTCATTTCATGCAGATTACAATACCACAGAACTACATGCCAGTGGAGGTGAAAAGTACTGTCAGAATAATTTCTTTGCCGAGCAAGTGTGCTGGTGATCACAGACTCTGTCCTACCCTAGTTGTGGTTGCACAAAACTCTAAATTAGCATATTTAGGCAAAGGTCACATCGTGGTGTCAATTACTGGCTACTACCTTGAAATTTAATTTCATGCCCTGCAGTTGGTCTGCTTTCCTGTCTACTGTGATTGGCAACTGTTTCCCTGCTGGTAACTAGAATACCTCATTTACTTGAAGTGATTAAAATCCAGAAGCTAACCTATTGGGAAGGGCAGCTTTGAGTTGCTAGCATAACCCAGAGAGCTCTTCCACAAATGCATTCAGATGAATAGAACAAAAGCTATTTCTTGGCCTTTACAAGGCCTCTTAAGAAATTGTATTGTTTGTGATTTATGTCATGTCAATCTGTTCTTTGTCCAGTTGGTATTTAGTTAATGCACTGGGTTATGAAAACTAGAGGAATTAATGAGCTAAATGCCTAATTTTAGATAATAAGATATCAAAGTCTTGTTAATACTCTTTATTTTTTAACATAAACACTTTTGCTTGTAGATAAGTTGTCAAACCTTTTCTGTCTCAGAAGCCTCTGAGGAGCTTCTTAAACAGCTGGTTTGCATTTTAACAGATGTTAGTGCTATTTCTATGGTCCAGAAAGCTGGGTCTTCATTTATTCTCAGAAGTTGTTTCATTTCCAATATATTATGTCATTTACTTTAAAGTGGAACTACTAATCAAAATAAAGTGAGATTTCTGCTTTAAATTGTTTATGTAATATAGGCAGTGACAGGTTGAATGAGGCCCTGGGCATCCTGGTATAGTAGAAGGTGTCCCTACCCATGGCAGAGGGTTTGGAATTAGGTGATCTTTATGATCCCTTCCAACACAAACCATTCTATGATTTTTATGAATCTGATCCTTCTTATGGGTCTTGAAGAACACATGGTTTATTTTTTTCCTTATATGTTTGCTCAAGATAAGAGAACTGTTTCAGCTTCATAAAGAATGACTCACTTCATAAAGAGTGATATTTCATAAATATCATCAAATCAAATGCCAGCAAACACATTGGCACCTGCCAATAAATCCTTGGTTTTTCTCCCATCTTAACTTTTATACTGGTTGATAAAAACATCTCTGAAGAATACAAGGAATCCTTAACTATTTTTTAGGTGAAGAAAATGTCTTTATTTATCTATGTATGAGTTATGTATTTATTTGTTTGTGTGTTTATTTATTGGTTTTGTTACTATGACAATAGAGTTTTCCTAGACAAAGTACTCCAGGACTTTCACAGTTCAGACTAAAAACAGTTCAAACAACTATAGGATGGTGACTGGAGTGACAATTGTCAGCCTGCAGGTGTCCTGCAGAGGCTTTTCTTAATGGAAATTTTAGTATAACATGAAAAAGCATTATTTGAAAAGTATTTATGCCAGGTTCAAGCACTGATGTGGTGGAGCAGGATCAGAAGATTTGGTAAGGCAGCAAGTTGGAATTTAGCTAGCTAAAAGGTACAGGACACTGAGTTCTGTGACCCAGTGTTTATTCACTAGCAGCTGAGAGGTTCTTCTTTTCTTTGAATTCAAACTGAATTGTCTAATCACTTTCCATGCATTTTTTAGCTCTTTTTGCCTACAGTACTCTTGGAGTGGTCAGTGTTCCACTACAGGTAAAGTTTACTAAGTAGGGGGTATATCCCTGTCCCAGGAACTTGACAATACAGAAGTCTGCTCATCACTAAAAGTCTAAGAAGGCCTAGGGGATCCAAACTAAAATTTCTTTTAAAATTATATTCAATACAAAGTACTACAGACATATCAATATGTGTACACATTATTCTTTTCTTAGAAGTGTGCTGCTCCTGAGGGTAATCCAGTTGCTAGCACTAGATCCTGAAGTTATCCACTGGCATGTTGGAGGCTAATGATGATCACCTTCCTTGTCATAAGACCATGCACTTGACCACAGTCAGTCTGCAGAGGAAGCAGTGTCACCTGAGTCTGCACTGTCCTTTGGATATTTGTTTTGATGCCTATCCATAAGGGGGTTAGCTTTGGGCTGTTAGTTATGTAAGCCTGGCCCAGAACTATCACACGCAGTAGGAGACATGAAGCAGCTCCAAGGCAAAGAATGACTGGACCAGTCAGGCTTTGTATTTCCTCCTCTGCCCAGGTACACAGACCACACAGACTCCATACCAGTCCTTTCCAGTCATACCAGGACATTGCCTGTGTCCCTCTGCAGACTTTCTCCCAGAGGCAGGGGATACGAGCATGCCCACCGTCAGTCTTCATACAGAAAAATTATGGAGTTTACTGTCCAGGATCTCTCCAAGGCAGAAGATTTTAGGACAGATGATCAAGCATTTTTACAACACTTGAGACAAAAACCAACAAGTTTAAGTCAAGCAGTACTCTAAATGCTAATACAAAGAATATATTTTTGTCCTTTGAAAGCAACAAGATTTTTCTCATTTTAAAGGACGTGCACACATGTGCTTTGTCAGATGACAGCCAAAACACACCTTTTGCCTCATTTGATTTTTAACTTCTTTATGAGATACCAAATGTGTCAGGTACACGCCTGTTACAGACAGTTTTACTTAGAATAAAAACTTACTTAAGAAGGATACTAAAGCTGGATACTAATGCACTGACTTGCCAGAGCCAGGCAGGAATGTAATGAGTTGCTAGTGGTTTGGCATTGCAGTATCACAGACAGACTGGAAGAAATTTGCAAGTCACAGAGAAATACCATAGCTCTGGCCTCTAGAAGGTGAGACAATTAAGTGTCCTCATTCCTTTTAGGGAGGCCACCCTTCTGTCACCTCCAGGAGTTATTTCACTCAGTAGTGCCATTTATTGTTACTTTCCAGTCAGTGTACAGATGGAATGTATCTGCTCTGGCAAAACCAGAGCACTACCACTCACAAAGCAATTTGACAATTTCATCACCAATGATTGCTCACTTCCAAACTGTGAAGCATCCCTAGAACTACTTAAACTGCACACTTACCAGTGTGCAGTGACTGAGATACACTCACTGCCTTAAGAAATAACAGAATGAATTATGGTATCATTTAAGTACAATGCATTAAATTGCATTTATTTAGTATAGATGGTAAAAAACCAGAGATATAAAGCTGTTCTCAAAGTGCCTTTAGCGTTTAAATCCTTGCTGCAGCATGTGCTGCAGCATCTTAAATCTCATCACAGATTTAAAGAAACAGACACTTTATGTTTTTTCTGTAGGATTAAGTGACTTTAACTCCCTGCAATATGTGAACTGATACTTTAGGAATACTCAGTTTTTCTAGCATTTCATAAATATCATCAAATCAAATGCCAGCAAACACATTGGCACCTGCCAATAAATCCTTGGTTTTTCTCCCATCTTAACTTTTATACTGGTTGATAAAAAACCCTTCAACTAAGTTCTAGCAAGTGAGGCTTTTTGAAAGAATCCAAACGTGAATTATAAATTCAGTACTTTGCCTTTGTTGAGAATTTGTAGTATTGTAAATCCAACTTCATATTCTTCGGAGTTCATTGGCTATTTGTCTAAGGAGAGATCTCCTTTGACACAGAGGGGATTTAGGCACTGGGTAGGAAGTAAGTACCCAATTTCCTTTTGTGTCTTTGTAAGGGTTTCCCACTGATGCCTATGCTGAAAAGAATCGGAATAGCAGGCCTTACAGCATGCATCCTGTAAGGATACTCTAGGCACTCCCCATATTTTTAACATTCTAATACGATTTTTGTGTAGAAAAGGAATTCTTGAATTGTGAATCCTAAATATTAAGAGGAGATCAAGGATTATGCTCATTTCCAGGGGGAGGCAGTACAATACTTTAATAATTTCTTTCAATTCTAGTATCTTAATTTTTTTCCAGTTCTTCTTTCACCCTGTCTTTCTGCCTCCTCTGTCTAGTTGAAAGTCAAGACCCACAGCTGGAGGAAATAAAATGGCTATATTGCAGTGCTTTAAAATTAGCATTGTTCAATTTCAGCTCAGAACAAATAGGGCTCTCTACTGAAGGCATTCAGCTTCTCGCTTTTTGCATCTGTCTCTTGTATAATGGGAAGAACATAAGCAGCTGCCCTACTGAAAAAAACCCTAGAAAAATTCACCACCTACCTTTTCCCTGTACTCAGCAGCTAGTGGTTGTTCTAGCTTGGTAATGAAAGGCAATTCCATCTCCTCAGCATACATTATCAAGTAGCTTCAGGTTGTCCTTAATCACCTTATTGTTTTTCTCTTTCAAAGTTTAGACTAACTGATTTAACAATGCCCATGTGACTCCCCCATAAAGACAGTGGAATTGGTAGTCATGTGCTGTAAGTTAGGACACACCAGAATGGGAAAGCCGAACATACTTGTTCCACTGCAGCAGTAACAGCAACCTTCCTTCCCTCCCTGTTTTTCCCTGCCCTTCGCCAAGCTCTCTTCTCCCAAAACACCTAACCATATGGTCAGGGTTATAAAACATCAAGGCCTCTGTCACTATAGCAATCCCAGTAAAAAAGTCAAGGTAGAAGCCTTCACAAGGCTAAACCTTCATTTACATCTGATCCCTGGAGTGTTTAGCTCTGCAGTTTTTAAACTCTGCTCATATCACCCATAAAAAATGTTTCCTATTTAAATAGTAAAAGATTTACTACATGAACATCTTTATCCCACTCTGCTGGATTCCAGCTCTCCAGGGACAAAACGCCAGCCAGGCAGGGTAAAACACCTGCCTTATTAACACTGCTAGTGAAGAAACGATGCTGAAGAGTCTGACGTGTAAAAACCTGGTCCCTCTTTGAAGTTGAAAGAGTCTCTGCTGGGCCAAACAGATTTCAGTTAGAAGTTACAGGTGCCTCTTGCACCAAATGATGCTGTTCTGCCTTGGGATGGTACAAGAAGCCAGAGAGCTGCACTGCTCAAAGGGCTGGTATCCCTTTTCACGCCATTGCCATCTTTGAGGAGGTCCCAAGAGCTCTCGCTGGTGGGGCAATATAGGCTCATCCTCCTAGCCAAACAGTCTGAATTAAGGAGACTCCTTAGCATCCCGCAACACGTCCTCTTCCCAGGCAGGGCAGCAGCATTCCTTGGGCAGACCAAAGTGGCTTACTCTGTTAAGGCCAGACTATATGTCTAGCCTACACTAAACTTGTCTAAGCTTATGCTGTGTCTGCTTTAGGGAGTGTTTTGGGCCAGCTAGCATTTTCCTCTGCCACAGGCTCTCCCTGTTGCCAGTACCTGATAGAGTTAAATATTACAATGCCTAGAATGCCCAGATGGCATATATGGCACAAATATTTGCCCCAGACTGCCTGCAGAGAAAGGCAGATAACTATATTTGCAAGGTGTGCTTTGTATTGGCTTGGGCTAAAATATCCCAAGCACTAATGAAAGTGAAAATTACCCTTGTGTATCCGAAGGAGCTAGGGTACCGTGAAGGGCATTTGCAGCACCTTTACTTTGATCTAGGTCTAAGCACAAAGAGGGACTTCCAAAACTATCAGGAGGAGTGTAGGAAACCTGTGGTGTCAGATGTTGTCATGAAATTATGCCTCTACTGAGACTTACTCACTACTGCTTTAAAAGACCAGTTGTCCATTAAAAATAGATTTTAATGATCCATCACCTTTTCACTTTGTATTGACAATTATATTGCTCAATCTTCAAAACCCACTGGGAATCTGACATGATTCAGTAAAAATGTAGTTGTATTTGCAGACCTGTTTCAAAAACGTTCAGCACTGAAGCTCAAGCTCACCAGTACATCTATAATCTTCTCCCTCATTCTCTTTACTGTAGTCAGCTCCTGCTATTTCTGTACTGCAGTAGCATTTGCTGACATTTCCATGGGGATGTCATATATTAGGTAGCACTCCAGGCTTTGGTTAGCAATACATGATACATCTTGAAGCAGTTAAATTCCTCAAGCCGTTTTGAAGTTAAAACCCTGTTTCATTTAAAAGCCGGACTCCTGGCTGGTAAGTTGTCTGGAATAGTGGGTGGCAGGTCAGTGCAATTTGAAATGGCTAGGACAGAGAAGGAAACCATGAAAAATTGAGCAATTACACTGCAGGTCAAGGTTTGTTATTGGGTGGCATGGTTTCAATTTGGCACTGAAGCATGGCAACAAGTCTACTAGGCATGTTCATGCATTTTTGTTATCTGCCACTTGTAAGCAATATTTGAGGAGGGGAAAGGGGGAACATGTAGAAGTCCAATACAGCTATCTTGAAGGCTTTTCTTATGAGGTCTTTTTTGTCTTTTTTTTTGTTGTTTTTTTTAAGGAAACCATTGTTAACCTAAAGTTTGAAATAAAAGCATCCACATGAAACTCTGAAAACTGTGAGCTGTTTGCCAAGTTCTAGATCAAAGGTGCTTTGATACCCTTTTTTTTAATACAAAATGCACATCTGGCCTGAGAATCAGTCTGCCAAGTTTCAGCCTAATGAACTTTGAAACCAGCCTCCTACTAGCAATTCTCTTTACCCAGGTTTCTGGTAGAGTAGCTGGACAGTTTTTATAGCTAGAAGGTACTCATATAATGACTATGTTCTCTGCTAGCAACTAATTGACAGACTCCTGATGCAGTGTGGTTTCAAGCAAACAAAATTGGTTTTAATTTGTCCCCCGTCATTTATCAGCTGGCACATGAAGCCTGGATATTAAACTTTCATTGCATCAGAACAAGTTAAAGTAGCCCTAAGTTCAGTAGTGGAACACACATCAACAATAAACTGTTTACACATCAAAGCTCTTCACATGTTGTACCATTATTTTTGCTTTATTATGCAGGCTCAAAGTTGGTTGGAAACTTAAAAGCTTTTGCTGAAGCTAGTGTTTGTTGGAAATACCCTTTTGTTCTGCACTTTCCTGATTGTCAGATGGGAGGCACTCTTGACAGTCTGAAAGTAACTAAAGATCCTTCCTTATGCTCAGCTCAGAGAGTTGTAGCTCACAGAACCAGACGCTCATGAAGAAAGAAGTATTTCCTGCCATAACTAAAGTGAAAAGCATATTAAATAAACCCATTAAAAAAGTTCTTAACCATTCGAATCTCCTCTTGAAACTAGATTTTATTATAATGACAAAAGGTTTTAAAAAACTCAAGGCACAGCTTTGCAAGCTGATACTTGCAAAAGCCCAACCAGAAAGGGAGCATTTCTGTGCACAAAGTTTCTTTGCCCCCAAGCAGGTGAATATGTACATGTCCAATAATCCTTTTGGCAAATGCCCCTTGTGTGGACCAGCAAAGCTATTTTGTAAATACATTTATCTCAAACCCACTTATCTGAACTCTAGCAAACTTAAACTGAGAAGGTAGTTAAGCCTCAGCACTCTTTGTTTTGGATGCAGAGGAGTGATAGCATGCACAGAATCTCTAATTTAAATTATATTTCTTATTGCTTCTCCACCATTGTTAAGGCTAGAAATACCTTCCTCTTGGCTCATTTGATACTAAAACTCCAGATACTTCTAGTTAGTCATATTTCTGAATTTAGGTAAGTTAAAATTATCCTGATTCAGTTTAGAGACATGGTTTAAGACAACATGGCAAGCACTTATAACTCCATTGATTGTACTTTCCAGATTTCCATTGCTTCTAACGACCAGCACCCCTCAGTCAGACTCTCTAATGAATGCCAGGTGCAGATCTCTGTATCTGAAGACATCAGCACAAACAAAGTGGGCCAAGAGATTCCCACATAATGTCACTCGTACAGGATCCTCACAGTACAAGGTCCATGTGTTAATGGGCAGGATCCACCTCTGACTGACTCCTTGAGCACATCCACCCTTCTCAGAGCTCCAACACGGTAGTAGTTAACTCTCTCTGAGACTGCCACCTCGTCCTCCATCAAAAGACCTTATGTCTTAGAATATAAGCACTCATAGACAGAGGGATTGGGGAATGAGATAATCCTGTGTTCTCTTAGAAGCAGGGTGCATTGAGTTCATTGCACTTTGTTTCTGCAAACTATTAAGAGCTTGTTGATAGCGTAACGTGATGCTGAGTATATGCAAGAGAGAAGTTGGGAAGAAGTATTGCACAGGAAGATAAGTATTGCATCTTGGTCTGTGAAGGGCAGGCACACCATTCATGTTTTACAGCCATAACCTTGTAAAGTGCTGAGTATCTACACGGGTAACAGACTTTTACACTGGCACTACAGTATATTCTGGCTAGAGGCATGCCTCTTTTGCAGGGATTTTGCAGTGTAGACACTGCAAAGAACAACTCAGGAATGCTGTTTCTACCTTTTTTTTTAACCCCCAAAAAGAAAATCAAATAGAAGGAGGGCTAGGAAAGGTTTCCAAAACCTGTTATGGCTATACTGTCCTCTCTACCTTAAACAATTTATGATAGTGGTTTCCAGACTTTGAAAGATTTCAGCAGAACTGATTCAATTAAACAGATACTGTAACTTAAACCAATAACATTCTTCTATAAAACACTTTTGTTAGTAGATTTTTTCCTTTCTGAAATGCTGTTGCCTTGATTGAGGTTTTGAACATCCCAGTGCTAACATCCACATTTTAACATTTATCTTCTTGCACAACAATGCGACAGCAGGCTATGGTCGGAATAATTCAAGCCTTTTACTTCTCTCTCCAGACAGTTATTAAAAATAAAAACATTTTGTTCCTTTTCTCAAAGTTACGAAGGTGTGTGAGCACCACACCTGTGATTACCCGACACCTGTGAAAAGAAAAAAAAAATTAAAATTCTCTGATAGAAATAGAATATAGTATTGCTGCAGGCATGTCCAACTTAGAAGAGCTAACATATTAGTGTCAGACAGTAGCATTTCCTCCTTTGTATCCTGGTGCTCACTGTGTTGAATGGTAAACTCTATGCCTTGCTGTCATTTTGAGTATTGCTAACTGCAAGACATTTCTGGGCTCACATCAGGTGTAAAATATTCCTTGTCCTATACAGATCAACAAGAATGGATTTCTTTCAACATCATTCACCCGATAGATTTTACATTTAGATTACAGAGACATACCTATAAATATTGGAAAAAAAGTAATGGGAATCTGAAGGACCATATCTTTCTATGTGTTGAAGAGTATAACCGTCACTGTCAGCTGAGTCTGCACCCCACCGTGCTCCCAGGTGTACCAAATACCTGTGGAATTTCCTCAAAGATCTTACTGTTGCCCAACAGTTGAGAGGCACATCCTCTGTGGGTGCAGACTACAGAGAAATAGAGCAATGGTAATGTGAAAATCTGCCTACATGATTTTTCTCTTCATTATGAAAGAGAATGATAGCAAAATGAGGGCTTGCAAGAGTGGTTATCATTTTTGGAAACACTTACGAACAGCTGTAGCAAGTAGCAATAATACACTCATCAAGGGAAAACTGATCCTATCTTTCAACAAATATTATATCTGAATGCACTGAAATCCAGCATCTGCAACAACAGTAACAATCATTTTCCAACTAGTGCTGACCTAGTTCATGTCCACAGAACACTGTCCTGCTTAAAATCTCTTAATTTAAACATCTAGTCAAAATGACTCTTGAGAATGGAAACAACTAGTGTATGCAAAAAGGGTCTTGAGTGGTCTCTCACCCTCCCAATACTCACTTTCTCAGCCCACACTCACAACTGGGTTCTTACTATCCCTTGCTGAGTTATTTCCAATCCAGACTAGAAGGCCCAGACCTGAGCTTTTAAAAAATTATCTGTAAAGCAACATGCATGCTTTTTATTAAGAACAATTAGATAGTTGCACAAACTGACCATGTGGCCTTTTAAAGACTAGAAAAAGATTTAGAGTTGCAAGTATACCATTTGCATCTAGGCAGTCTTCTGCCTCCACTGCTGCTTATATAAACCTTAATATTGGCAGTGACTCTGTTTTACAGCAGAAGACAATTATCAATGCTTCCCAGGTCTTTAGGAGGAATTGTACCAGCCTGCCTTGGAGACACAGATCTCCCTTATTGAAAATGTTAAGGCTCTAGACTTCCCTGCCTCAGGGCTGACTCTACAGAGGTGTCATCCACCCCTTGCTGGCACTGTTTCCTGACGTGGAGAGGAAGGAACTAGACTTTCCCGGCCTTCTTGCATCACTCTGGGAACCTGGGACAAACAACCTGTCTCAGCTTTCTCCTCTCTAAACTACAGAGCACAGTGTCATTCCTCCATGTTTCGGTTGTCTTTGCAAAAGTTGGTGGGACAGAAGAGTTTTGCTGCTCTGCAAGGATGCACATGGCACTAGCCATACCTGCTTCAGAAAATTCCACCTTGTGTCTATAAAATGAGCACCTCCCAAGACGAACCCCCCATTAATATCTGGAAAATGTCACCATCAACTTACAGTTAAGTCAAGACATGAACCTTGGCTGACCTGCTTGTGTAGTTTCTTCTAATCCCTCACTTCCTCACAAAACTGGGTGAATGGTCTGAAAAGCCCATGGACCTCTTGGTAAACCATAAATCCACAGGGTTGTTATTTTGGGGGATTTGAGGAATAGATTTCAGGAAGTAGTGAGGAATAATGATGCTCTGGGATGTTTCATCACTTTCCATTCCAAGAGTTTACATGTAGTCTGTGACTTCCCCAGTGGGTTTGAAGGAAGGAACTGAGCTATCTCAAATGTTTAGAATGATATTAATCAAAATTGTATTTTAAATGATAGTGCTCCATAATGTGAGAATTGCCATATCTCCAATAAAGAAATAGGATGTCTGTACAAATAAAGTCAGACCTGATTAAGAAATAGTCCAGTAAAAATATACTCTTGACTGCAGCATTATTATACTATTTCATTTTGTTTTCTGGTGTATTATTTTCTATACTTTCAAGAAGCAAATGGCTGGCCTGATTCAGAGCATGTAGGAAAATCAGAAAAATACACAGGGATGGACATGCAGTGACATTGCCAGAAATATTCATACATTTATCTCATGGTTTTCTGCTATTTGCTACCATTACAAGGCTCCAGGGACTCTTGCTTTTAAAGTACACAACTAAACAGGTTTGAAGGTTTGTTAATGTGCTATAGCACCTTTGGGCATGTATTTGATCAAAACAGATCAAAAAGAGAGAGTGTGAGATCATGTCTTTTGAAAAGTTATTTAGACAGGAAGAGAGGGACAGTGCAGTGAGTCTGAGGTAGCTTCAAATTAACTGGTTTGAAGTTGATAATAGCCTTGTCGTGGCAGCTCAAAGCTCAGTGCACTTTAGTGTACTGTGCTAAAGAGTAATCAAGATGCATATTAGTAATCTGAACTTGTATTCACTTTCCAAAAGGCTCTCTGAATTATTTGCATCTGTTTCAGTATAACTTTTTCAACTGACACCTTCTGGAGAATGGGGTCCGATGGTGCAGTGGTAGCACTGGGGAAGGACTTCTTCCTTCAGCATTCACAGCTAATTGGAAAGGATGTGCTGCAACATTTCATCCCTGCGCCGGGGCAGGATTATTTCTGAGAAACAGCAACTAATGAATCCTGCCAAAATTGCACATCTGTGGAGCTAGAATGGTCTGAGACCTCCTCTAGAGCTCAGGAGAGGGTTACACATACAATAAATGATGTGGAGAATAACAGATAGATGACAACAGACTACAGAAACACAAAGGGATGTGCGAAAGGACTATCTATCATGTTTGTCATTTTACGAGGTTATAACAAGAAGTGATAGATTTAAGATTCAGTTGGGAAAATCTGTCATTATTATTGGTCAGCATTTATAAAGTGCTAGTGCTAAGCCCCTAAATCTACTTTCAGGTATTTAAAGAAAAATTGTTCAGGTTTTCAGAGGTGGTGAAAAGTTGCCTTTCCAGTCCTCCTTTCCTACTGCAGAAAGCACAAACCCCCCTAATCAGAAAACCTTCAAATCCATGAAAACTTTCTTCTCCTACAGACATTACTCCCCTTTACACCAGTAAAGCGCTTCTTGTTCTGTCAACGTTGTCTCATTAAAGGAACTGGAGTCCTTTTTAAGCCCCTGGGTCAAATCTTTTTTTTTGGATGGTTCCTGCTTATTTCTGTACTCTGAAGCAGAAGCATTGGCACACGGTGTCATGACCAGCTCTGCTCTACTGTTGAACTGCAGTGTGAGATACACTAAAACCAAGGGCTGTAAAACTCCCTGCTTTATAAAGTCATATCCTATAACCATATGTGTACAATTACTATGTGCTGCCAGATTTTTAGGAACACTAAGCAAATGCAGAGGAAAGCTGAATTTTGGACCCAGCTAGGAGGTGAGTAAGATCCATGGGTGTATGAATTAAAAAAAAATTATGAGATTTAAAAAACCCCACAAAAATAGATCCAGTGTTTTTGTCTGATGTAAACACTGCTGGATGGCCTTGGTCCAGATTATTCTGAGCCAAGAGACCTGTGAGTAAAGAACTGCTGTTTTTTTCCAAAAAGTGAAAAAATCTTCTCCTCAGGCTGTGTCCTGCAGAGGTGGCATGGTAACATGTCAGGTATGTGCTTGGACGTGAGATAAAAATCCTTCTTTACTGAAAGACCCCTCTTGTCCCATCAGTACACTGCCTGAATCTAGATTATGTGTGAAGAAGTTTGCACCACCATCTGCCAAAAGTGATGAGGTTTGTTTGTAGCACAGGCTACAAGGGAGAGATATTCACAGAGCTGGTAAGTGAGAGGGCAGAGCTTCCTTCTGCTGGTGTGGACAGTCCTGCTCCAACATATAACACTTCTGCCCTTTCAGCCTCTGCTAACGCTCAGAAAGATGTCCTCTTCTGCCTGACGGCCTCTAGGTGTAAGTGCCAAGGACTCTTGTGCTGCTCCCTTTCCTTTGCTTGTGTTTTTCTGCCTTTACTTGAGAGGTCACAACCCTCATTCAAGTCCCAGGCAACAGTTAGGACATGGCAAAGGACATTTCCAATTCCTACCCTGAGACTGAATGCCAAACCCTATGGCTCACCTCTGCCTGGGATGCAGGCTGCCCTGGGGTGGGGGAAAGCAGCCCCTGGGGAGGCCTCGTGGTATGGGGAATGGCCATGGGTCAGTGTCTCAGGCCAGAACCCAAGGTGAGACCCAGCTTGCACAGTCCTGGTGCTTGCTGGAAAACCAGGCTAAAGAAAACCCCATCAAACAACTCCCTTCTCCAGTGTACATCCAGTTGCTTTCAACTTTTCCAGATGTCTGCACTTGGTGACTGTCCTTCCTTCATGCTGTTGTAAATATTCTACACACCTGTTGGGTTGCTGGGGTCAGAGGTGAAGCACCACTGCCCAAATGCAGTAGGAGCTAGGGGTCCTGGGAAGGTGACATGCCCTCTCCTCCCTGGATCCCTGATTTGCTTTTCAGCTCAACAGCACGTGCATTCGCTTGCTGCCTCTGCTCTTCCTTTTGGAGAGGACCTGCAAGAGAGAACACCCTGTGTCCTCACTTGTACCTTGCTGGCAGTGTGTATATGTGGAGAAAATGCTGGCATTTGGGAGCTCATGAGATTGGGGTTAAATTCTTTGTTCTCCTTCCCCTTGACTCTGGACAGCAACAGTCTGAAAGCTTTTATGAGTTGAAGATACTCATCTATGGTGAGAAAAACGCCTGAGTAAAGACTTCTGGATAGTCTCACCAGGAAACTATTATCCAATTTAAGGGCCTAAATATGTTTTTAAATGCCAGTCTTCAAGTCTCTGTGCTTCAGCTCCTTTTACCAGGACAATTGCAACAATGGTTGTAAAACTCTCAGATGCTCTGTAATGACAGCCAAACAAATGGAGAAGCCTAGCTTTGTTCCTTTACATTGCCCAGTGTAAAAAAAGCTAGGAAGCTTTCTTAAAAAGAATTTCAAGAAGCTGTGTTTCCTTGCTTTTAAAGGGCCAATTAGCATGAAAGGCTGCAGAGTTATACCAAACAGAGCTGAAATGAGGCCCCAGATCCCGAACTTGCCGTGCAGATCCCGTGCCCAAAACAACTGAATTAAACTACGAACAAGATGTGCTGTCTCCAGCCACCTGACCATCCATCATCTCTCCCAGAACCAGTCACAGAAGACAGGCATTCCAATGCAAAGGAATTTCTCACCTCACAATTGGGATTTACTCCATAATCTGCTGGCAAATACCCCTCTGTCCGTGCAGAGTGCCATAGCCTGCCTCTGTCAGCAGCTGCTGGCAGAAGCCAACGCTGATGATCAAGGCAATCAATGTGAGCTCAAACACTACATACCTGTCCATGAGAAAGCCTTGTGTACTGGCTGGGTGCCTTGAGTGATTCCTGACTTTTAGGGGAATTTTCTTCGTGGATCTGATGTTTACCACTTAGTAAATGGGTACAAGGAAAATGGTTTTGATAAATGCAGAGTGTTGCAATGACTTTATATAACAAAACAGCTGTAGAAGTAAATTTTCTCATGGAATCAAACCATACTTTGTTATTTATAATCACATTTTTATTAAAGGAACAAATATCTGGTTTTAGAATCCTGTTCAGTCTAGCCTTCCACTTTACCATTAATCAGTTTTAATAAGGATATTACAGAAAAGGAAAATTCTAATTGGAGAGATGAATATAGACACAGGAAAAAAAGTTAGGAAAACATATACTGACTTTAGTCTCAAAGTATGAAATGTACTATCTTAAGCAACATATTTACTACAAGCAGAAGAATAAGCAAATGTTTATTGCTTCTATCAGCACTAATGCAGAATCCCTTTGGTTATTTCTTTAATCCAAACAGCTTCCTGGTAGATCCAAGATGTGAGGCCTTTCTGTAATGACTTGGCAAGAGAAAGGGTCCAGAACTTCTCTGCAAACACAATTAAGTTGTCAAAGACAAGTCCTGTATTTGAATTAAAACTATAAATCTTTCATCTGCACCTACTCTACATCAAATAGCAGGAAAAGAGGCCCTCCCATCTAACAGTCTTAATTACCAGAGCACTGCAGCCTTTGAGCATGACAGAGCCAATGATAGCTGACCTTGTGCTCCAGCCCCAGAGTGGGATCAATGTGATGAATGGGAAATACTGGTGAAATATCACAGCAAAAGGAACTGCCTCAGATGGCAAATTAAGTGCCTAGCACATTGTTGGGACTACACAAATATATAATAATACCCTTTGCTTTGATCTGTTTATACTGGAATGAGCAGTATGTTGAAGGCTTCAGTGTAAACACATCAACTTTGTCTGGTAATGACCAGACCCTGACACCTCTTTTCCCACACAAAAGCATGGCGGGATGGTGGCTTTTCCCCTCTCAAATGCCACTGCTAGTTCTGTTGTGCTTGGAGTAGGAGAGATAGGCATTGTGGGTTGTTATGGTTTTCTCCAATACTCTCACATGATTCCCCACGGCCCATAGTAGATAAAATAACAGTGGGTCTCCAGCAAGAACAGGACTTATGAGGTTTCATTTTCTTTTTCACAGTATTCAGGTAGCAGGTGAATCAAATTCTATGGCAGCTGGACGTTTGGTTACCTTAGAGCAGCAGTTCCCACATTGTGTGCTGGGGGTGATGAGCAGCTCTGGAGATCCACGGTGGGATTTCTCTTCAATTCTCAGTGGGTTTTAACACAAGTGTTGTGACAAAGAGACATGGTGGTCCATGATAAATGCTTGCAGTAGTTTCTTGGTCCAAACTTGGCAAATGAATGCCTGAAGGCAGGGCCACATTTTCTGGTGTCATCTCTGAAACAACTTCTTACAGTGGGGTTGTCACACCTGGTGTACTGATGCTTCTGAGACATTTCTCTTTTTTTCTAATTGCTATATTGACTGCTAAATATTTCCTTGCTGACCTCACTTTTATTTCATATCTTAAGGCTTCACAGTGTATTCCTTCCACTAATGGGTCTTGCTAGTTCAGTTATCAACTCTGTCATGCAGAAGATACCTTGCTCTTTGACTAGCGATATCAGTTATGAAGGAAAAGCTATATATGCCCTGGAGAAGAACCCATATATATAGTAGAACCCAAGAATATATAGTAGAACCCAAATATAAGGTATAAAATGTTTTAATTGGAAAGATATAGAAATACCCCTTCCTTTTCCCCTTTTGTTTTTGGGGAAAAAAACCCTTAACAAGAAGGTGTCATTAATTTGCATGTTTAACATCATAAAACTACAAAAATCTGCTTGTTAAAAAGTTTTGTAGCAAATGTTTTACCTTGGTAGGGAATTCTTCAAACAATATTTTCCAGAGGAATGTATAGAGTGTGAAAGCTAAAACTTTTTAGCATGCAATATGTCTATGCATGTAAAGCATCTACACTTACACTCTTATTGTATTAGGTTTCTATGATAAATAGAATACACTATCTTGTACCATATAAAAATGTATCTGTATATATATGTATACATTTGCTTTTCTTTCTATATTTGTATTTGTTACATTTCACAGAGAAATCAGTCTGCATTTAGACTTGTGCATGATACCTACTGTGCTTGCTACAACTGCATTTCCCAACAAAACCACATTAAACTGATCAGGAAAACAAAGGATATGAACCCTGTAAAAATTTTATTGGAGGCATATTGTGAATCTGCAAGGCTGACAGATTACACCCACAGGTATTACCCCCATGTCAAAAGGGAACTATCCAGCAGATATATATATAAGAGCAGACAGGAACAACAACAAAAAAATAGGTGACAGTGAAGTTTGTGCTGTCAGATCTGCATCCATCACATACCCCACAAGAGGTGTTCTCTTCACCTGCTATGTGTTTAGGCAGTGTTGGGTAGGGGGTTGTTGGCTGCCCCAGAGATGTCCTGGAGGAGGCACCTCCTGGTGCACGCTGCATGACTATGGTCAGAGGTTAAAAGTGCAGGAGAGACTGTAAAATTCAAAAGATATAGCCAGGCCTACTTGCTTTGAGGAAAAATGATGTGACTGTTTTAGGGTTTCCCTTCCAGTGCAATTAGTGGAGCCGCTTCATTAACAGAAGGGTGTGGTGGGAATTCAACAACCCTGGTGGGAAAACAGCCTTCCTGAATGCCTGGGAGGTCTGCCACTGGCTTTATCACAGGCTGAATTTCACCTCATGAGCCTTTAGTCTCTTGATACAGAACATGAATAATAAGGATGGGAATGGAGTATACATAACCGCATATTGCTAGAAAGGGACAGAATCCCATTAAAAGCAATCCACTTTTGGCAGGAGAAGAGTTACAATGGAATTTAAAACAGGAAGTTGTGTAATTAACTGCACATTTCAGGGCAACATTATGCTAAATACAATAAAAGTACAGCATGAAATAAGTAGCCCTGATCTTCAGGATCTAAATGAGTAGAAACCCAATTTTCTCTACAGCCCCAATGGAAAAAGCTACCTTTATATTAACTCAAATGACTTCTGTATGCCCTATCCATGCAGCATTTGCAGGAGAACTTGCACTGCTAGGCACAGCTTGACTTTCATCTGTATTGTGAAGGGCATTTTTTACTTGGTCTTTCTATAAACTTTACCATGTATTTTAAATTTAAAGGCTGAAACAGAAGAGTATCTCTACAAACAACTGGCAAAGACATCCTTAGAGAGCATGAGTGTGACTCTGACACTGCAGAATGTAAACAGTACTCCAGCATCCCTCAAATTCTATGCATGGACATGTTTCAGCATCCCTCAGGCTCTGTGCATGGACATGTTTTTCTGGCACTTTCTGTCCACATTGCTTCTGTACACATGTTAGCAGCATCTACATGTTGTGCATGAACATGACCAAGATTCAATTTGTGTATGTTAAATAAAATTGCCTATGTACACAAAGAGTTACTGTGTGGAAACTGAATTGTCTGGAGACAACATCCCCAAAACTGTGTGCACTCAGTTATGAAGAGAGTTGAGATACCACAGTCAGCCCCCATAGAGCTTTTGTGCAATATATGCTTTGATGGCAGGTGCACTAGGAATATTCTAGGGATATGAATATGCATATGTCTGTATTTGCAAATATTTGGATCTACCATGGTTATAAATCATCCTGTATTATGTACATTTTGTAAGGATGAAAGTGTTCTCCAACATAAAGGAAATTTCTCTCCCAACTGTAACTCTGAACTGTCTAATGTGTTTTGCACAGTATACAGAATTCTTTCACACAGATTGCTGGTGAGTTGCCATCCATGCTTTCTGTTTGCCTTAGGGAAAAATTACTCCTGTAGTTGTAATTATTAAAGGTTATAATTGCTCTGCAGGGTATGAAAAATTGTCGTGGTGAGGCTGGGCAGTGAAAAGTTACAGAGAGGATGTAGATAAGGAAATCTGAGAGGACTGCACAGAGGGGGATTGGCACTCATAAAAGGGCAGGCTTTGCTGCTATTTTACTACAATCTGCAGTCCTCTTTAGTTTCCATGTGAAAGGATATTAGTAAAAATAAAACTGGAGAAGGCATAATTTGTGATTTAACCTTCCCCTACACAAGCTCACATATGCTAAGTGTTTGAACAGGGGCTAAAATTCTAAGCGAGGCACCCCTCCCTGGACAACACAGGGGGAGTAGGAAGCTGTGCTTGAGGGGCAGCAGAGCTTGGGGCCCACCTTCTGTTCCCCTCTAGGAGCAGCCAGCCAGGCTGCAGGCACCAGCTCTGCCCCCCGGTGTGCCTGGCACTTGGCAATGTGGTAGGCCTGTGCTCATACAGCTGGCATGGGCTGAAATGTAGAGGATTTACTTAATGGTATCAGCTTGTTGGATGGGCACGAGAGGAGGGGCCAGTAGCTTCCGGTTGCTGCAGGGAGTGGCAACCAGCAGGTGGAAATGGTCAGGTTGTAGAAAGATGTGTGACTACAGATGGGATGTACAGCCCTGAGGAATTTAAAGCCCTTTGCTATACTATTGAAAAAAAATATTTGCTAGAATAACACATAGTAAGGCCCAGATGTCACAAGACTCCAGTTCAGACTGCCTAAAAAGCCTTCAAAAGGCAGGAAGAGAGTACTATGGCTTGTGTGAACAGCCAATACACAGCATGTAGACCCAGTCATTGGCAGTCATGGCAGACAGAGCATAAACTCCAGCAAATATGGTGTCTGGCCTATGATAAATAGTTCTATTCCCTAGGAGCACATGACTAGACCAAAAATAAAAGCATAATGATTTTCACAAAGCTTCAAGCAAATTCTTTAGGGGTAGGGAGTGGGAGAGAGAGGAGTTAAAAAATAAATCAATCTTACTTATCTTTTCCTTAAAGGTGGCTATGACTGAAATTGGAAACCCAGACACATCATCACAGGGGTATTACTGTGATGTTTCCATTTGCAACAGAAGGTAGAATCTTTATAGAGGTAGGATTGTGTGCATGCAATTTCCAGCCTATTCTGTATGCTCAAGAGATACTTACAGTTTGGCTGCACAGCAGAAAAGCAGTCAAGCTGTAAAAAAAACTTTCTAAATTTGACTCAGCACGGTATACTGTTGCATTCAGTGTCCTGGGTAGAATTTTTATTTGAGGTACATACTTAGTGAAGCTAAGTTTGTGTCATCTCTTGTCTTTCACTCTGATTGTAGTGGAAAAGGCAATGGATGGCCAGCAGCTTTGCCCTCCTGTTCTCCTGGGGCCATGCTCTTACCAGCTCCCAAAATAAGAGTTGGTAGGGACCGAGACTGAGCAGGAAATTGTGAATTCAGCCATGAAAGCTCTTTCACTGCAAGCATTTTTGGGTTTGTCTTTGACTCCTGCTGGAGTTCATGTGTTCGAAGGGATATTGTCTGTAAATTAGAAAATGGGTAAAGCTCACTCACTTACTGTTAGTCACTCCAGCCTCTACAGCCACACCAAGCAACTGCAAAAGCCATGCTAGCTGACAGAAAACTTGTTGAGTGAAGGGAAAATGAAAAGTCACCTGGCTCTGTATTAAAAAAAGATGAGTTGCACCAGCAGTCTACTTTGGCTCTATTCTTAGTGAAACCCATCTGTTCTGAGGAAGCTGAGAACATTGCAAATAAATGCATTTGTAATCTCAAAAACTCCTTTACACTTTTAGGGCAAAATGTCAGATCTTACCTCAACAGACCTCTGTCCCCAGAGTCAAAACTTGAGTCTCCCTAAAGGACATTAATCATCTCATACCAAATGCCCATAACTCAGCAATTTCCACCCAAAACAATTGATTAGATACAATTGGATCCAGGTGGAATGGTCAGATCACCTGATTTCCCTTTTCCATTACTTTTTGCTTATTGAATCCCTTTTAAAAAGAAAATATTGTTTGGTACCTGAGCAAACCTTCAGCTACAGATGGTAGTTAGATTTGGGAATGGATGATATGTGATATGGTCCATGTTTCAGGTGACAGCGCCTGAAAACCAATCAAAGAGATACGGGTTTGTGTTCTGATGTTAACGTCATTTACAGTGTTATATTTCTAACAGCAGCTGTATCTTGGATGCCATTTAAGCAGTTATATGCTATCTAATCATACCATGGTAGTCTCAACACTCATGACAGTATGCCAAGAAATAGTTCTATTTGGTTTGCAAGAGTAAGTTCAGTAGAAGGTTGTTCCAAGGTTTTTCATCAGGACATAAAACGTAAGGATCTTTCATTTTCTTCCTTAAGAAAAGAAGGAAGGAATCATTAGGAGAAAGTTGTAAAAAAGGAAATTAAAGTATTTTATAAAAAAAGAAAGGTGACAACATTATATATTACTAAACATGTTTACATGCTATTTCCCCCAAGGTCTCAGAATGGCATTTGCTTGTCTTGCTGAACCCAACACCATGCTGACACTGCTGAGGGCTACAAGAGCAAAACTCTACAGCAGCTGAACATTTAATGTGGGAAACAGCCTTTAACACTAGCAGGAATTGAAAAAGAGCTAAAGCAAGCTGAAGGGCTTTTGGAAAAAACACTAGGCACGTGAACGAGTCATTGCAGGGTGAATTAGAAGGCGAACTTTCAACATCTCTATTGGCCATCTCTAATCGCTTGTGTTACCAGCTCTTACTCCTCAAACACAAGGGAGGCATGCTGCTCTTCTGCTGAAAGGCAAACAACCTGCAATTATCAGTCTTTCGGAGTGGAAAAAACCTCACACACTGGCAGTTAGTGTGGTCTGTTCATGCAGTCTCTTTTTACCCCACAACTTGCTCATATGCCTATACCCACAAACTAGCCAGATCCCTGTGCTAATATTGTAGATATTCTAATCTTTTATACTGCAAAGTTACAGTTTACAGCCCCTTTTGCCTGGTCAAGTTGTTCTGAACAGACTAATCCATTAACTGTGTATTAGCAGAACAGGGAATTCCTGGGGGTGTTCATTAAAGCAGCCACTTTATAAATAGTGTCCCACTAGGCACCAAAAGGCACTGACCATTTCCCACAAATTTATTTCATCTTCCCTGGAGGACAGAAGCTAATTCTCTTGAACAGAGAAACATTCTTTCTCAACATGTCAAGACCTTTCATGGCCTATGAGAGAGAGTCAGGTGGGAGCCTCTCAGGCTTCATTCTTCAGCTTTCTGCTAGGTGATGCTAGCTGGCAGGGAAGCAGGAGGAGAGCAAGCTCCTACCACAAGCCAGTATGCAACTTCTTAATGTTCCCATGTTCTCTCACTGCTATGGGTTTTGTTTAATATTTTTCTCCTCGGGTTCCCTCTCAGAAACGTGCTAGTAGCATGCTGTCAAATGCAGGACACAAGGTGAGCTTGTTACATCAGCACCATTAACTTGAAATGGACTGATGTGAAACCCAAAAATTGGTAGTGAGGAACTTTGATCCAGAAGTATGTCATGTGCTAGTTACCCTCTTCAACATGCACTAAAAAAAGCTCAGCAGGTCCTAAAAAAACCATCAGTCATGAGATAGCAAATTTATTTTTCTTTAAATAGAGAACATGGATTAAAGTGACCAAGCAGCTTGCTAAGAGATAAAACATCGTTCTTGCCAAACTTGTTCCTCTATGCACTGTGAGCCTAATCATGAGATCTTTACCTGGGGCCCTGCCCAAGTCACTCCTGAAAACCCATCTCAGGATTGTCCAATTGTTTGCACAATTAATACTGTGAAATCCCAACGAAAATTACTATAAACTTTTCAAAATACAACCACTTTGCTTTTCAGAGAGAGACAGGATCTCTGTTCCTTTGAAAAGGCTCACTTTCCAAGCAGTCAGGATTTGGCAGTTTTGGTGAGTACAAGGTGTGAACTGCTCACTCTGATCATGAACTTAAACACCGTAGTAGGTCTATAAACTTGTCTGAAGCATCATCTGAGTTTCTTCATACCCTGACCCCTTTGTAACCCAGCTACCTTAATTGAGATAGATAATGAATCTGCACTGACTCCTTGTCAGCTTAGAAAACTTTTCCTTCTGAGCAAAAGTCAGTTCTCATTTGACAGTGTTGCATTGCTGAAAAAATTACCTTTCTGGGAAGTGTTTTCTGTTTTGAGTGAAGATGTCAGGTTCATTTTCAACACATTTTTCCCCCCCCTTCTCTCTCCCTCTCTCTCTCTCTCTCTCTCTCCTTTTCTCTCCTCCTTGTGGTGGGAAGACCTCTGAAGAGCTGAGCCTCTGGCTCAGGAGATGATTGTGCTGCACCCTGTTGTTCACTCCAGGAGAACAAAGATTGTTGCTTAACTACTGCTTCCAGGAAAGTCTTTCAGCACTGTCTAATTACATTAGTGTATCTGTATCAGAGCTCCTACAATTTCATAATATGCAGTATAGACAAAAGAATATTAAAAAACAAGTACTAAATTCCCATCTGAAATGTAAAGTGACTTCACCATCACACTGAGATTTATGACCACTACAAAAAGCTGGAAAGTAAGTAACCATAGTTTCTGTCTCTCCTGGTATGGTGGTATTGTGTCAGCACTGCTTGACAGAATAAAACACAGAATGTAAAATTCACATTTCATATAAACCTATACTTATAATTCTGCATTTCAATATACTTTCTATCTGAATGTGAAGGAACAGGTATGTAGTTAAACAAAGAGTGTTGTCTAGGCCTATGGAAACATAGGATTATCCAGATGTACAGGCATGGATAAATGATTTGCCTAGAAACAAAATAATTTAAACTGATGTACATAGTAGGATTTAGAAAAGGCACACGTATGGATTAAAGTGCTAATTTTTTTTCCACATGAACCACAAGGAAATATTGTTTATTCTTCATATTTTGAAAGAAATGGACTTTCACTGGAGAATGAACCCGCGTTTTGGGAACTTGTGATCATTATTGGTCTCACAGTAACCTGTCACACATAGACCCTGGCTGAGACAAAACCCTGCTATCAGCTTGAGTAATTCACTTTGGGTAACTAAACTGCAACTTTAATTGGAGGTCCTGGATAGCATCCTCTCACATCAGTATGAATGCTCATCATATTCAGCAAGACTGAAAAGAATCTTTTTTTAATCTACGTATGACTCACTACGTGAGGTGAAGAGTCCTGGTTTTAGTTTTGTTTTTTTGTAAAATCAGACTTTCAAAGACAATCTTGGAATTTGAAATAATTTGGATCTTTTTGACCCAAATCATCAAAGCTTGAGTCAACAAAAAGGACAACAGGAACAACAAGGGTGTGGACATGGTAAACCTGTAAATGATATGATTAGAGACAGATCTTATTACAACATAGGGAAGAAAAAGTTATCTGAAATTCAGGAAATGTTTCTTCAGATTCAGAAGCAGTGCCATAAACCTTAAAATGTGCTAGCTCCTTATATCCAATAGGCAAAGAAATAGTGATAGCCCATTTCATACCACAACTGCTTCTGGTTATGACCAGTAAGTACAAAGATATAAAACAATGAAAAAAGTGGTAAAAATTTTCAAAGATCTGTTTCATCTGTTCAGGACATTTCAGTCTCGTTTTGAGATAGGGACTAAAAAGTGGAAGACTGTTATTTGAACTTCATCCTACCTTTCTGGCCTCATTTAAAGAACACTATCCTGTGAAATGGCTATGCATCACAATTAATTGTTTGAACTCAAACAGAAAATCTGAGACATTGAAATGCTGACTAGGACCTGAGATGGCTGTTTCTCTAATGAGTCTTTAAAAGACAGGGATCATAGTGTGATAGTCTCTTTGGTCAAAACTAAAAGCTGCAATATTTCCATAGATGTCTCTAGATGCCCATCTCCTTCATGGCAAGGTCATGTGTTGTTGACAGCAGTCTATTTCCAAGCAAGTTGTAATCAACACCTTTGAGGGACAGTTTGTACCTGAAGAAATGGAGAACAATTTCCCATGCATAAATACGAAGTTCAAAATAATCAGGAATCTGAAGCTAACTGTCAAATATTTATGTTACTGTGGTCATCTGAGCATCTTTTTCCTATTTTAAGAGAATGTAACTTTAAAACAGTGAAATAATGTGGAACTAAAAATCTTTGTTTGTAGAATCTTTGTTTGATGTAGAAACTAAGATTTTGGAAGGTCTTTTTTTTTTTTTGCAAGAAGGCCAAGAGGGGATTTTTTCACCCTTTCATGTCAAGGGCACTACACTTTCCAAGCCCTTACAGAGTAAAATCCATCTTGTCTGACAGAATTTAATTACTTAAAATGTATGTTTTTGTCTTGGGTTGAGCGTATGACACCATTTTGCTATCTCATATCGCTGCTGTATACTAAACATGAGTTCTGTGCCTCTGATTCGATTCCAAGAATTTTCAAGGACAAACACAAATACTCCCATGCTGGGACTCAGGCAGGTTTGGTTTTTTGGGTTTTTTTTCTTCTGTCCCGCACTCCTAAGCCCTTCGCCCTGCCACAAACAGCAGCGGACAGAGAGTTCATTTTTTTCTTTTTTTTCCCTTTTTTTTTTTGGTTTTGTTGTTGTTTTTGTTTTGGCCAGCTTTTTCTAGCTCTGTTTCTCAAGGGAGAAAGAAGGGAAGTGAATTTTTTTTTTTTAACCCCTTCTTAGCTAGCTAAGACAAGTTTTTTCCTTGGATTTTCTTTTTCGTTTTCCCTGAAACTGCTTTTGAACTGAGCTGGGATCCAGGACAGAAGGTCATCCTATTGCCAGCACCGCCGGCGGGAGGGGCCCTGCCTCGGCCCGTCAGTGGGGAACCACACCAAGGACTCTGTACTTTACACAGGTTTCTCCATCGCAAGCAGTTTATCATTTAATATTGTTCATTTCTTTCTTATGCCATGTAAATAAAACAGTCTTTTTTTTCATTTTACCTCCGAGGAATTGCCTCTGTCTGGACCTGTTGGGGGAGGGGTGGCTAATAGTCTACCTTCCCACAGAAGGGCATTTTCCTCCTTATATTGTCTCAGACCGGGACAGTTTTGGAACTGAAGACTGCGGTAACAAAATACCGTGATGTTATGTTTATCTATATATGCAGCATATAAGGTTATTTTACCTGATCTGAGATTTTTAATATAAAATTCTGCAAGTCTGAATACATATACAAAGATTTAATTAGATTCAACCTAAATTGTGCTATATGTTACATATTGAAGTAAAATTCATGAGAATATAGTGAGAGTAGAAAAGCTGTTTTGTTGAACTGTTTTTGACTGTCTGTTCTGAAAGAAGCTCTCACCATCAATGATCCAGCAGCTAGGGCACTCAACCGAAATAAGTCTATTTATATATGAGCAAATAGCTCTTTATACGGAGCAGAACAATGGCAACAGAAAAGTTAATGTCGCCAGTGGCTCAAGGCATGGACTCCTGACTGACTGGAGATCTCGACCCTGGTCTTGAGCAGGTTCTTTGACTCAGAGATCTCTTACACTCCAGCTGCAGAGCAGAAGATGAAGCTTGAAGCTGGTGAGTGGAAAAAAAAAGAAAGGGTCAAATTTAATCATAGAGGCACTTCATCTGTCTTAGAATTTTCTCTGTTTTCTCAGTAATACATTGTCTAATTAATGCTTATACCAGTTATGCTAATTGCCTACATCCATCCATTTTTTAACCAATTTGTTTGATAGGCTAATCCAAAACAGATTTTATATACAGGAAATTCTTTTGATTTACATAAGATTACTTAGAATGTAAGACAACATAAAACATGGCACAATGTCATTTATAGTACTTCTTACAAGTCTCCTTGAATTTTCATGAAATTCTAGTAGGCCATGTATTTGCATGTGTAAATGACATGGAGGGTATCGAGGGAGTCTATTAGTCACACTGCCTCTGATCCAAAGAGGAGTGAAAGCACATGATAAAACCAGAAGAGCAGCCAGTGGGACACAGAAGTGATGTCTAACTTGACCAAGGTTCTCATCTTTCCAAGTTCACTTTCCTTTTATCTTTTCAGCTCCGAAAACTCATGAGTTAAAGTACTTACAAGCATTACTTCAAGTCTTGTACACTGAAACATTTGCAAGACATTGAGTATCAGGTAAGATTATGTACAGGTGTGACATTTGCTTCCATTTGAATACTTCAGTTCATAGAAACTACAAAATGTATGCACCTGGTTTATTTGCCTATTGTTGACATCACAGTGGTGTCAGGATCAGGACTCAGTTTTTACTGAAAATGTCATATGCTTTTGTCAAACAATCTTTTCTCCAAAGTAGTGTAAGTATAAATAAGTAGCACAATGTATTTTTCACAATTTGATATCTTTTATTTCATTTGCAGTGAACTGTTCATACAAAGTTTGTATAGAAAAAGAGCAATTTTGCAGAATTATTGTAAACCATTTCTAATAAATTACACAATTTGATATGGCTTACAAAGTGTTTGTGGACAGAGAATAATGTGAAATGCAATTTCATGGAGTCCTTTTTACTTTCAACTCCTCTTAATGCAGACTTGCATGGCTGCTGCCAGACATTCAGCACCAATGCCATAAATTACTTTGAAGGTGTTGTTTTCAAAGATCATACTCTATCACATTTATTGTATTTGCTATTTCTCAGTAGACTGACTAAATTTTACTTGCAGTTAGCTTCAAGCTGTGATTTATGTTACCGTCAGACTTAGGAGACCAATTGCCTCAAAATTAATTATCTAAAACCAAAGTGTTGTAAATTCCAAGTGAACATTTGCAATTGTTTTCTTTTTCTTAGCTGCACAAACCTATTATTCCCCTGGCATACAAATAATTTGTAATAGGCTGCTAGATGTATTTGTTAATGCATTCACTCTCAAGCAATGTTCTTCAGCAAATCCAACAGAAAAAGAACTGAAAATAAACAGAAAAGGCCTTCAATAATATTGACTTGGGTCTCTTATAAAAACAATTTGGATACTTCAGGCTGGAAACAAGTGTTTTGTTACAGAAGCTGATAGTTCCCTGCTGTACCTCATGCTAGCAATTTCTTTCAGATGTGTCCTCACTTGAACATTCTCCTCAATCACATTGCAGCTCCGTGGAGCCCATATTTCCTCCTGAAAGGCATCTCTCTTTGACTAGCTGTCATGCATTAGGTATCAGGAAAGTAGCTAAAATCATGTGGTTTACCCATGTTCGTAATGATGTGCCCAAAGTGTGTCAGCTGGTACCATCTGCAGTGCCTGGAGCACTGTCTGGGAGACTGTGACAACTCAATTGCAGGCTGGAGGTTTTGAAAAACAGTGAATAATTACTGTTCCCGCTAAGGCGAGAGGTCTCCTTTGTGCAGCACTGGGGAGGCCACATCTGCTACAACGATTACTAATTCTCTGCTGATCATCAATATTACAATCAAAATAGTCATCAATCTGGATAAAAATCAGCATATATTTTCAGTTCCAGGCCACGAATCTGATCCAGTTGTAACTAATAAATTGGTGCTCTGTCACCCTTTCCTTTTGTGTGCTTTTCTTCTCTGATTGTTTTTGTGAGCCATGCAGGATCCTGCCACCACCAAGTGCTTGGCAGTAAAATACAAAGACAAGAAAGAGAGCTGCAGTTACTCTTGCAGAGGGGAATTGGGTATTTTAGAAGAACATTAAATTCTGAAGTCCTAGTTCAAGAATTTTCTATAAAGCCTTCCACTAAGCCTGGTTTTTATTTAGCTTGGATAAGATCTTGACTCTCAATTATCAAGCTGATAATTGCTAGTTTGCATTTTTAGAAAAAGTGTAGTTTATTATCCAACTTAAAATGAAGAAAAGTATTGCAGGATGTTTTGCTCAGATGAGTGGCATATCATTTGATGGTGAAAATTGATGGCTGATTTTAGTCAGCTCTATTTTATCCTAACCTAAGACCTAGCTGACCATTCATAACTCTTTCTGAGATCTTTCTTAGCACTAAGCATGTGGTTTGACAACTATGCCATTCTTCACGCTTTTTGTCCAGCACTGATACATGGCAATTTGATACTGTGATTACTAGAAGACAACACCCAAATACTCCTCCTGTGAAAATTTAAGTATTGGATATGATATGGATTTCTTCCCAGCTGGTTCAGCTAGTCCTTCATTTCATGTTAAACCTATCAGAAATAATGTGACAAAGGTGCATTTGCAATCAGCAGAAATGAAATTTGAGCTCTTGAGACCACAAAAGAAGGTGCATTTTGAAACGGCCAGTGATGGAAAATATGATGGAGATCTTCATACATTATATAATTCTGCATTGCCATGAAACTGGTAATTCCTGAAGGAAAGTCTTCAGTGCCATATCAGATATTTTATAACAATGGTTGCTGCAATGTTCCAAATTTTGTTTTCTTCACACAGTCTAACAACAGACATAACAACAGATAAATATCAAGACAAATTTGTTAATATTGCATTATTGGCAGACAAAAAAAAGATCACTTTACATTGGAATGTTGAGCTCCTGCCAACTTCCAACAAGCAGATAGCTAGCTCTGTTTTAGAACTTGCTGATAATTGGGAAAAAAGGGATTTGCTGCACAAAAATAGAGATAATATGAAGGTCTTTAAAAACGTTTAGGTTCCGTTCTGATAGTCCCACAAAAATCAGCCCTGATGATAGTCTTTGAACAATACAGCTTGTGTAAAGGCAGTGGCATTTAGTTTTTATGTAGTCCTTTGCATGTCTTCAATGCTTTGTGAAAAAGAAACACAGTGAAACTGGTAAATATTATTAGTCTAACTTAGAGATGCAGAAGCAAATCCATACAAAGAAAGACTGGCTTATATAAAACCACCCAGACGATGATCAGGTAGCAGAAATGGTGGCTTGAGAAGAGACAACATAGAGCAGCAGGGCTGGTTTGAAAAGCCTGAGGGTCTGAGATGGGAAATAGTTTCAATATATATAATTAAAGAATGAAAATATTTAAATATGCAGTTATATATGAAAAACATTACAGCAAACTCTTTTTTGTGTTCCTGGAAATACTTCGGGGTGGTGAATATAAGGCCTTAAATGTGTGAGAAACACTTAGGAGTGTGTGGATCAGGAAGGGCTGAGATTCATGCTCATGATGCTTCCAAGAAGCCTAACCCTGTAAGGTTGCTGACAGTGGTCCTGCAGGAAATAGGTTTGGACTCTGTGATACTCTATTTAGATAAGGATCTAGGAGGTTTGCTGAGTTCATGTAAGACTGATGTTGGAAGAGAAGTACTCTGGAAAGGCTGTGTTAATGCCACCTCCTCATGGAGGTCTGTTCTTCTGTTTAGGGAGAGACACACCTTCCAGGCACTCTTTTTGTAGCATTGTCCTGGGTTACCATTTAGGATGTAACCAAAACTATGTATTCTATCCCCTTCTACATTATTCCTGATGAACTGTTAATGGTGGGTCATTCGCAACCGCTGCCCACTGCACACCCCACCCCTCGGGTTACAAGCTGGGTGTTAGATAAGATAAGGTAAAGAGGCATTGACTCAGTTGTGATAACTACACCCAGCCTAAGGGGTCATCTCTGCCAATGGGCCATAATGGCTCAAAGGCTCAATGGGCTGCTAACGACCCAGACATCAAAATATCCGATGATTCATAAGATTACACTGTTCCATTGTGAAATGCTCCGCCCTAGGGGAGGTACTGAACATTCCTGCTTCAATATAATTCAGACATTTTGGACAGAGGAACACCTTCAAGCCCCACTCAGGCAGATCCCTGGGAGCACAAGAATTTCCAGAGGACCACCGCTCAGCTGGACAGCAGCCACCACTTCCACAGGACTGCAGCCACCACTCAATTGGACTGCAGCCTTCGCCCTGACCAACAGGGTGCCAGGTCGTGCTCTGGCCATCTGGTTTTAAGCCCATTTCTCTGTATCAGTGCATTTATTGTAATCTTTTCATTAAATTGTAATTCTGACCTGAAATTTCTCTCAAAGAGTTTGTGTGGGGTTTAATTTCTCCTCTGGTTTACTTTCAAACCAGCACAAGCATGTAACTGAACTTCAGTCCTTATGGATGATAGCCTTCATAAGAATGTGTGCCGTGATTAAAACACAGGACTCCCTGTACTTCTTGCTCTGGAGTTCTCTTAACATCCTTAAGTTGTTTTTTGGCATCAAGTTCTAGATAGGCATGTGGATTAGCCACACTAACCGTAAAGGTGGTGAGATAGATCACACACTTAATGTAGGTGTGTGCATTCCCATCCTCTGTTATAGCAGACAAACACACACACAGAGAAATTTGGTGGAATGGATGCATTTTGCAGTGATGGTGAACTGAATGAATGAACTGAATTATAAAGGGCCTGAGCCCACCAATCCATCAGGACCTTCAGCCAGGAGACTGCAACAGCTCTCTCAGTGATCATGTGTAGTGAATAAAAAATTAATCTTATAAGTTATTAGATTTTGGCTGCTTCTTTGTTTTGTTTTCTTCAAACCACTGAAGGGGGAAAAAGGAAACAAAAGGCAGATTTTGGTTGATCTGGTAAATATGGATATTGCTGGAGCAAGGAAGAATACATTAGAGAAGTGACTGATGGCCTTGATTCTGGTCAGCATATTGAGAACACTGGCTTTCACTGTGGCTGCAAAGTGTGGCTCGCTATACCCTCACTTTCTGTCTGGCACAGCTTGTGCTTTTTTCCTAAAAAGGGCTGCAGACAAATAACAATAGAATTGTGATTGTACCGGTTTCACTGATGGTCAGTTGGCATTTGCACTGTCAGACTCTTCTGTCAAAGACCCTTCTCTTCTCGACTTCAACACACATAGTGGATCCAGATGGCAATACTTATTTGATCATATTTGCTTTTTTAAATTGCTCCAGCAAAAAAAGTCAAGATAAATTTCTATGGATAGAAAGGAAGACATTTCCTGATCCACTGTTAAAACAAAATTTGATTTGCTTTAAATTTACCTCTTTTACCATTCTCCTTCACTTTTTAGCTAACATGACTTTAATATAACTGTTTAAAAGAACCTCCTGCAGTTGTCTGTTCATGTCCCACCATACACAGAGTGCTTGTCTAATGCTGGAGCTCTTTTCCATAGGAGAATATTGCTGTAGGAATTCTGCTATGGGAGTCTTTGGCCAGTGAAAGCAGCAGACTGGAGAATATTTTCTGTGTTCTCAGATAAATGAATGTGTCTAACATATATGCAGGAAGTGAAGGTCAGAGACAGGCTGACTAGATGGGAAAGAGAAATTACAAGGGTGACAGTAACAAGAATAGCAATAGCAAGGCATACGGATGGCTCTTTTCCTTAGTTTTCTTTACACCTATGGCTGCCAAATGTGCGAGAAGGAGGTGGTTGTAGGAGCAACTTTGGTGAGGACAGATAAAGAGGGCATGGAGGCTCCTGTGGAAAAAAGAGGTAGCCAACATGATTGAGTGGGAACAACAAGGTAGAGAAAAAAGGTTAGATTTAGAAAGAGCTGCAGCAGATCTTCAAGACTAGGACATTAGACCACTAGAGAGCACTAGGGAAACAGGCCAACATCTAGCGAAGCAGATGCCACGGCCAGAATAAAAAAGATGACTTTGGCGAAAACATCCCAATGGCCCAGAAAAGGGAGAAAAAAGTCCTATGAGGAAAACTGCAATAGCTGAAGAGGAAAGTGATTAGGTGTGTGTAAGTGGTTTGGTTGCAGGGATGAAAGGAAAGGCTTGATAGTTAAAATGCTGTAGCAGTTGTGGCTCTCTTACTTCATCCTCTCACAGGAGGTGTGCTGGAAATCCACAGAAAAGGATTGAAGGTCAGTGAGGTGAAGACAGTCAAATACACTGCAGGAGGTTTGCACTGGATACTCTGTTGTGCTGTTTCTTTTGCTGCTTGTGAAAGTCAGCCAGAGGGAAGGAGTAATTTGGGATATTTATCAGAATGGGAGCACTCTGTCAAAGACTTTGTAGAGTCTCAGCTCATTCCCTAGGTTTGTCTACCTCCTTCATCCCATTGATGCAATGTCACATCTACTACATTGTTGTGCAGCATAAGCTGCTCATTATTTGTGCAGAACATGTACATGTTAACACTGCAGCGGTGTAGTAGGTATCTGACATTTGCAAGTAATTGCTGTGACCTGATACTTGTGTAACTAGAGGAAGAAAATGCTTTGCTTTATCTGAAGTGGATTTTCCATGTAATGACCATATAACTAAATTAGAGATGGATAAACTTGCTGAGATTTAATATGAGCTCATACCAAAAAAATGTGTTTAAAAGAACTTTACGTTTAGATGGGTCCTGACAACCGGCAAAACTGCTATTTCTCATTCTTTACTAAGATATGAGCTCATTACACATGAACAATCCCTGCAACACATGCAGAAAATGGCATAAGAAAACCCCCTTTCTGATATCACCTCTGGTTGTCAAGTGTTAGATTCAAGGCTAATGAGCTTTGATCCAAGTGCCAACCAATTTAATTCTCTCCATTATCTTGGCTGAATAGGGATATTTATTAGGTTTCCCTACACGTGCTCACTGAGGCACAAAGGCAATGAATCATTCTTATGCCACAATAATATGTGCCTTGACTGTCTCCACCAGGAACCAAAGCTCTGAGTCTTGCTCTGCAGGAAAAGCTCAGAAAACGGTGGCCAAAAGCAGGGGTTCAGGTAGGGGCGCACCCAAGGGGATCTTGTTCAGGTGGTGCTCTGGTTCACAGCGAGAAAGAAATGTAACTTACTGAGGCTAACTAGTGCTACTGACACAATCTGGCAGGGAGGAAGTTGCAGCAAAATCCGATCTTATCTTTGGATCACAATTATTTTCGTAGGTATGGAACTAACACCTTACACAAGGCTTCCCTGTGATCCATGCTGCAGACACATCAGCTGTAGTAGCAGTTTCCACTGCCCTGTGTTGATGATGTACGCAGACCAAACACCTATGGGAAAACAAAGCAGGTGTTGTAATCCAAGTACAAAGAGAGGGTAAAAGAGGAAAGGACACTGTTATCCAGGGCCACCCAGAAGGAAGAGCGAGAAAAAGTTTGTGTGCCCCAAGACATTCTTCTGAGAGACTGGAGAGAACCTCAGGTCAGGAGGGTATGAGTTGTTCTAATTAACACAGAGCAACCAGCTCAGCTGAGTTGTCACAGGCCTCACAAAGTGCTTGTGTCTGCTGAAAGTTACTCAGTATTATCAGTTCGTGGGGATACACGAGCAGGTTCATTGCTGAAATAAGAATTTCAGAATACAGTGCTTAGTAACTGGCACAGTTAGTAACTTTTACTTTGTAATTTTGGTCTTATAAAAGTGAGCATGGTGAGAGTGGGAGCCTAGGACACAAAAAGTGAGCTGACATTCCCTTACTCAAACCTCTCATATTCAGCATTCTTTGCAGAGCAATGTGATGTCTTGGGGATGGAATGCCAACCCTAACCTTGAATCTGTCGTCTTTTCTCAGCTTCTGTCAGCTGTGTTTCTTTAACAGTATTTCAAGATCCTTTAGATATTTAATTCATTAAACTGCAAAATTCTTCTATTCTAGCAGGGCATTTCCCAAGCCATTGGACATGTCTACGTGTAAGTTCACACCCATTTGATATGCCAGCTACAGTTCTCAATGGTAAAGGTTTATTGGAGGCATTTCAAATATATTACATTAATCACATTCAAGGCAAAATATTTCTCAGCCTGTCTTGAACAGAGTTCACAAGGAGCACGTACCATGCAGCACTGCTTACTACCAGGTAGGAAACATCTGATATAAAAAATGCTCATCAGCAAACCATGCTGGCAGAAATGTTTCTTCACTGCACTGAAGAGATGAAAAGCAGACTGTGGGATTTTCAGGACCAGCCCATCCCAGGTTATAATCTCTAACTTCCATATTTTCATGGTATTTCACGAATGTTTATCAATACAAAATGACTTAATCAATCTGACCTTAAGTAAGAGACATAAAGCTGAAAGCCTGTGTAATTCAACAATTAATCAGAGAGAATCAAAGGAAAGAACTTTTCAAAAAGAAAGACAGAGAATAACAAATTGTAACAGCCCAAATATAGAAGAATCAGAGAATTTTTCACCTCAGAAATTTCCCTGGAGGGGTCAGGTTAAAGAATTACCCAACCACTGAGGGAAAGGTGGCATATGTATTCACATACATAAGAGCTTTCTAAAGTCACAGAGTAGACACCTTTATAATAACCTAAGCTTGACAACATGTCTAATGTCTTCAATACTGACATATTGTTTTAAAAAAACTAAACAGAAAAAACAGCAACAAAAACAGAAGCAAAGGATTCTACATCTTACTTATTAATTTCATGAGACTTGTCACTTTCCAGTTGCTTAGAGATTTGCACAGAGATGGGGAGGAGGCTCAATCATCTTTCATCCACCGTTATCAGACTGTAGGCAAACCAGCCAAGGTCTGGTCACTGAAAGGAGTCAGATTTCAAAAATACACTCTCTGAGTGATGGTTCAAATTTTCCATTTAAACGTACTGTGAATCTTCATAATTTTATATGAGACTGCTTCAGATCGAAGGAAACTCAAGCCAAAAATGGGGAGACACACCGAAACTCAGTGAGACTTGGCAGTATGTTGACTCTGCTGGGGCAGGAACAAAGGCTCAGCTAACAGCATATGCTATCTATTAAACATGGTTCTTTGTGTGCGTAGACAGAGAAAGGGAGAGAATGAGAGAGGCAAGAACTCCAGCTCTCTTCTTGATTTCAGACAAAGCTTTTGCCCAGATTATCTGATAGCTAATGAAGTCTCGAGAGAGCTAGACATTTTGGAGAATCATTTAACAGAGCAAAGTTTTAATTTGGTGCTCTCTCTGCTTTGTCAGAAAGTTACTCATCCACCACAATCTAATCCAATTCATTAAAGTATCTGTTAAAGCAGGCACTATTGCAGCAATTGTCTGCTTTGTTTTTGATGAAGAAAACGCTTTTTTTTTGAAGCCAGGAAATCTTTTGTTGTTAGGAGACAACGTGTTTCCAATTAAGCAGTTCACCTGAATATTGGAAATGTGTGGGATACCTAAATGAGAATGATAATAATTTTTCAGATCCTCTACAAAAATGATAAAGGGTAGACAAAGTCCTGGAAGAAAGCCATTGAGCTAAGCAGTACTACAGTCAAGGGTGCCCAACAACAAAAAGGATTTTACCCAGTGCCGTTTTCTCATAGATTAAGGTCCTCTCTCTAACTGCAAACAAAAGGAGTTTAAGATACAGGTGACAAAGCAAAAATCAAGCATCAGTTTGAAAAGAAAACCTAAAATCCTGGCCTAGTAAGACGAAATGGTAAAATCAACTCATTTTCCAGTATCACCAAGATTTCTCCCACAGTTTCAGAGAGTTAACACTTAGCCAGTGGAGTACTGAGGCTTGTCTTGTCCTTCTTGATCAGTCCCTGAAAAGCCTTCTTTCCTCATCTTTGTCCCCTGGACTTTTGAAAAGCACTAGACATCATTATGCCTACAAGAATACTGGAAAGAGTGGCTGATACACCAAAAGATCGTGCTATCATCCAGAGGAACCTTGACAGGCTAGAGAAATGGGCAAAGAGGAACTTCATGAAGTTCAACAAGGGAAAATCTGAAGTCCTGCACCCGAGGAAGAATACCTCCAAGTACTAGTACACAATGGGGGCTGACCAGCTGGAAGGCAGCTGTGCAGAAAATACCATGTGAATTCTTCAGGACAGTATGTTTCCCACTAGCCACCAATGCATCATTGCAGCAAAAAGAAGCAGCAGCATCCCTGGCTGCATTAGGAGAATGATTGCGACCAGGTTGAGGGAGGTGATCCTTCCCTTCCACTCAGCTGAGACATACCTGGAGTACTGTGTTGGATGCTGGTCTCCCTAGGATCAGAGTTACATGGAGCTGCTGAAGCAAGTTCAGCAAAGGGTCACTCAGTTGGCTAAGGTACTGGAGCATCTGATATACCAAGGGGAAGGTAGCATTGTTCAACCTGGAGAAGAAAACCTCAGGAGACACCTTATCAATATCAACAAGCACCTGATGAGGGGAGTAAAAAAGATGGACCCAAACTCTTATCAGCGGTGTCCAGTGAGAACACAAGAGGCAGGAAACCCTAGTAAAACAGAATTAAAAAATATTACTCTAAGGTCATCAAACACTTGAACAGGTTTCCATCCTTGAAGGTGTTCAAAACTTGACTTAGAGTCGTAAAATAGGTTGTGTTGGAATGCAATTTCAAAGATCAACTAGTCCAACCCCCTGCAATGAGCAGGGGTATTCTCAACTCGATGAGGTTGCCCAGAACCCCATCCATCCTGATCTTGAAAGTTTCCAGGGATGGGGCATCATTGGGAAGCCTTTTCTTTGTTTCACTATCCTCATTGCAAAAGTTTTCATCCTTGTATCTTGTCTAATCCTAACCTCTTTTAGTTTAAAGCAATTACACCTTGTCCTGTCACAACAGACCCTGCTAAAAATTCTTGACGTGGTCCTGGGCAACCTGATCTCAATGGCCCTGTTTGAGTACTGGGGTTGTACTTGATGATTTGCAAAGGTCCTTTCCAATCACAACCATTATATCAGCCCTCGCAAATTCAGCAGCTGCATCAGCACTACATGTGCAGGCATCTCTGGGCTTGCTTGTCCACAAGGCTGAACAACCGACTCACGAGTTTCCCTTGTGAAAGGCTGACCCTTGGGAAGACATTTCTGTGAGGCGGCAATTTGAGTAGACCAGACGTGACAAAGTTCAATATAGCTACTGAGCCATGCAATCGTGACAGATAGTTCATAGTGCCATAGAACTATTGTTTCATTTCACTGGCAAAATTTGTTATTTTTGGAATATGATTTCCATGCTGAAGTGAAAATGAAAGTACCTACTCTGTGCACAGGCATTATGTGGCACACTGAGCTATTGGCAACACTGGAAATACCCATTGATTTGGGTTGGAATTAGAATGAAATGCTACATCTCAGTCATACCAAGGACTTGGATTTATTCTCCTTTAGACCATAGCAATACTCCAGAGAACCAAGGTAGAAAGAATTTAGTTTGGTATGTTTCACACAGAAATTTTATGGAAACATTTCTCAAAATATCATTTTGCTGGGGAAAAAAATTCTGAGCAATTCAAGTTAACATATAGCTGTACCTCAGAAAAGGAGATGATCAGATTGACTGTTTAACTTCCTGTCTGGAGCAAGACAGGATAGTAATCATCTCTAATTATTGAACAAAATTACTCCACCAGCACATTATCAGGAAATACTTCTATGTTTTAATATAAACAAATGTGTGTAGTTTATATCAAGATGTCAGACATGGTAAAGTGATCCTGAATAATTACTTTCTGCACTACATCTGCTAGAAATTTTGGTCCTTACTTGCGTAGAAAACTCTGAGGATGCACCTCCACAGATGTCTGCTCTCAGTAGAATTCTTCACCCACACAACTCTCTGTGCAGCCAAGTCTAGATAAGGCTACCATGCATCCATCTTTTCCAGATGTGGCTCCCTTTCTCCAGATTTTTGGATGCCCTGTTGAATCATGGGCCTCTGTAGAGCTGAAAATCTTGGAGATTGAATCTACTGCTATGCTGCTGGATAGGCTATCAGGCATTATGCCAAACAGGACACCTACACTAAAACCAAAACCTCCAGACAGCACTGCTCTCACTATGCACATCCACAAGTGTTTCTGACACCTCAGATATGAACCTCAGATATGTCACCTTGGTGTCTCAGTTCCTTTCAGTGCCTTAGTTTTGTTGCTTATCTATGGTGCAGGTCCTGATATTCCCCCACTATCGCACACAGTCAGAACACAGCTGCCTTCAGTGTGGGAGCAGATGTGGGCTATTGATTACAGTACCCTGCTTCAAAGTTTGTCTAAATTATTCTCAGAAAAATTGTTCATAAAGGATATTAATAGTATAACCTGCCTGTAGGGGTACATTGCTCCTTAACGCTGTAATTTTTTATTGATTTAAATCACACCCATGTAAGTCCTTTTCTATTTCTTTTCTTTTATAACAAAATCTTTCTGTACCCATTGCTCATGTAGATGTCTAGCTCACCCATTAAACGTTATATAAATGGGATTGTTTTATTGGTTATAAATGTCTTGTTATTCAGTTTCATATCCCAATGCTTTTGTTTTGTGGGAAAGGCAATCTTCTTTACAATATTAATTATTTTGCACACTTCCGTCATGCTGTCACTTCTTCTTTTTTCTCTCTAATCTAACCATCTCTATACTTTCCACACTTTCCTTACACAAAAAGCTTCCACCACATTCCAATTTCTCTAACCATTTTTTAATTTATTTCTCTTGACCCTTAGTGTTTCTGCAGTATTATTTTCAAGCTGGTTGACCTGGAAGGAACAGAGAAGACATGTCACTGGCTTACATAATTATTTCATATTATTTTCAATATTGTTTTCTATCCTTTTCCTCCTACATTCTATCAGTTTGCCAACACTTTTGCTGCTCTCAGAGCACATGGTTTGGCTAAGATGTCTGTTGTGACAGTTTTTTGCTCATGGTTGTGATCAATTTAGAGCAAAGCAATATGTCATTCTGATTTTTCCTTCCAACTTGCATTAATTTGCCTTTGTCTGCAAGGAATTTAATGTACCACAAAGCCACCAACTTTCTTTACTCCAGCAGAAGTTCCTCACAGACTTGTCTCACATGGACTGTTTTATCTATGCCCAAGTCATTACAAATATTACCTCCTTACTGTGTCACTTTGTTTTCTAAAATAATTCCTGGTGAGGCTCTTTATTACCTTTAAAAACAGAATTTTTGTCCTTATTTCACAGTTCCTTTGAAATTGCCTGAGTCAGCAGAAGCGCCTCATACAGTGCCACAGACAAAGTAACACTGTGTGACAGCCGTTTTCCTGGAGGAATACGGAATGAACAGTCAACACAAATTAAGCAGTTCTCATACACTGACAAATCTTATCATGCTTCTAAACCTCATGGAGTTTTAGACTCTGCTGCTACTTTTCTCGTGAGGATGAGAAATTTCCCATTCTGTTCCTCAAAACAGGAGGGAAGGTCTTTGTCCCCAGAACAGGAGAAAGACTGTGGGGTCTGTAAACAACTTCACACAGAGTTGATGGGAAGCATGCCACTTTCAGAGCTACAAAGTCATAGGATTTTTGTGAATGTGGCAGTGTTAAGTCTAAAGAGACTAAAGTTTTATATTGCAAAGTGGGATTGTGCATATGCAGAAACCAATGGCAGAGATGCAGAAACAAGAGACAAAGCCACATGCGGAGATATACAAGGAGCTGAATGGTGACAGAGGAATGGAAGCAACAAATCCCTTGCATTTCATGGGTCCAGCTTCTCCACACACAACTAGAGTTTCTATGAATTTCCTTGATTTTTATTCACTTAAATGCAAAGTGATAAATCAGTTTTGTCCCTCCCAGTGTAACCAGTCCATCCTGCAGCTTGCTCATTTAATCCAGAAAGTGAGAGGGGAGCAAATCCTGAAGCAAGCTCCATTTCCCAGTGATGGTCCACAATCCCAAACTCCTCTCCAGGGTCTCTGACTGTTTTCACTCACCTTTGCCTCTGTCTCTCAAGACTTCAGGTACTATTCCAAGTGGGTATTCCCCAGGCCATATGGCAAAGGGGTATGTAAGGAGCAAGTCTTTTCATGGGAGTCGTAAAGAGCAACAGTGACCTCATCTTTTCATTGCATGGGACAAATAAAATATGCATTGCCATTCAGGTCTACAGGATAACCACTGATTTCAGTGAAGTCTTGGTGAAGATTTTTCAAATTCTGTGTTATAAGCTATTTCTGCCATTGGATTAAATTCTAAAAAGCTTTTAGACTTCAGCAGACCTAAGTTGCTTATCACTGAACATTATGATAATCTACCCATTGCAAATGTTATTGCTAGAAGTTCAGTTACATCACTCATTCCTAAATTCCTTTCAATCTCTGGATGCCCTCAGTCCCACTCTGGAGACTTTACTTCTATTTCACAATTCTTCCATTTCGTTTTTTGACCATTCAAACTCTGGCATACATTGTTAACTTTATGGCTTGGGAAATAGTAGGTATTTCCCTGGTATATCAGTGATTGACATTAGCACATGTTTCATCAGACTTAGCATGAGAACTAAAAAATTGAACACTCCAAGTACTGCAATCAGTTGCCTCTGCCCAAACCTCTTTAGCATCTAAGAGTAAAATATGTCTCTGGATAATCTGTTTCCCATTGCAGTTTTAAAGGCCTGCAACATTTTTATAGGCTCAAGGACCAAAGTGACTCAAGACTAAACTGTGTTGGCTCACCCTGGGGTAACCCCTATAAATGACAAACAAACCAGCATTTCACAGTTAAAAAACAACACCAAGTGTTCTACAAAATCCCCCAGAAGTTTACTGCAGTGATGGTAACTATGCTAGACATTAAGGCAAGGAATTTCCTTTTCAAGGGGAAAATATCCTTTTCAAGGGAAAAAACACCACAGTTGTTTCTCAGTGGATTCCCAGCCAAGTTGAAAAGGTCACTGATCCAGCCATGATGTAATGCCAGATACTGAGAATGGTGACTCCCTCAACCAGCTTTTCTCCAGAGCTCTGTCTAATAATAATTTTCACTGTACAAAGGAAGTTTTTATCTAGTGCGCCTCTTGTACTATAGCCTTTCTTAAAAGAGTGGAAAGAGACTTTGTACTTCTACTAGTTGAACAATCTGCAGCAAATGTTTGTTAACACACTGATAGGAACAGGGAAAACTTGTTCCTGAAAGTTACAGGCATTACCTTTAAGTACTGTGGAGTGTCAAGGATTAAGAGAAAATACTATCTTAGCCTCAACACTCATTGTATAATCAATGATGTGCTTGACTAGAAACTGCAAGAGTAGGCAGGGCAAACCTTCTGAGTGACTACATAGCCTAAACATGAAAGGCAAAAGCCAGGGGCTGGAGGAGTTTTGATGATGACTCACATGATGGGACAGTGATGGAGGCTTTGTGACTGAATGTGAGTGCAAATACCAGTGTGCAGGCCACCCTCTCGCCTCCACTGCGGTGAGAGATGCATTCTCATTTCCAGGATGGTGGGGGAAACGGGAGATCTGGGAGGGTCAGAGCAACATAGGAAAGCTTACTGGCACAGCTGATAGCATTCCCACAGGCATCTGCCATCGCACTGGACTGGCACCATCAGGAAGCCATGGAGAAGTGGCTTACTGGGAGAAGAAGCGCCCCGGAAGAAGCGCTGGGTGCTGATGGCTGGGGATAGCCAGGGTAATGCCTCCTTCAACAGGACAGCGGAGAAAAGCTGTCATCTGCAATTAATTCTTTTTATTTACTAGGAAGTAAGAAAGTATGACTCTATGTTCACAGACTGACTATTTCCTAAGAGATTTTCTAATTTTAGCATGTGCTTTTTTTAAAACAGCCTGCATTTTTAAGGGTTAAATTATTGTATCCCTGAGTGGCTTCTACAGCCATGCATAAGATTACCTTGGACCTGCTTTTAGTGTATGGTTAGATTCAGGCTGCATGAGCCATTTTGGCCTTACCTCATGCCTTATCATTGACTGATGCATCTAACTATTACTAATTCTGCCGCACTAGTCCTTCATATACAGATTTTTGGGATGCAGTGACAGGTGGGCAAGCCAGTATGTTTCAAAACTCACTGCAATACTTCAGTGTGCATAGAAGAAGGTGAAAGTAGTTATCTTTAAAAAAGAACAACTGGTTCTTGGAAAGGATAGTGCCCAACTGATTATGTTCTCATTGGCAATAGCAAAGGAAAATACCCATTATGATGTTCACATTTACACATAAGCAGAGAGACAAAATGCAAACCAAAATGTATTTGCCATCTTGAAGGGTTATTTCCAAATGTTCCCTCTCTGGTGCAAGCTAAACAAATGTTGTGTACATTTGCACTTACTTTAGATGCTCAATGAGAAGCTTTTATTTCAAGTACACTCATATTTACTCTCCTTCCCTACTCAAACTACAAAAGATTTTGAGGAGGAAGTGTATGTTGGTAAACAGAATGTCAAAAGCAAAAAGAAAAGAAGTGTTTTTGTCTTATTATAACTACACTTCCTCTGTGTCAAAAGCATGTAGCTTGCCCAGAACACAACTTTATGGGGCAATGGCAATTTTTGTCATCTTTCTCATTTATAAATGACGAAAACCAGAAGGAGTTTATCTGAATTTTTTTTTTTTTTTTTTGCATTAGAAACCCATGTTTTATTTTCCTGTGTATACATTTTAGAGGTAGAAATTCAGTATCCTATAAAGACAGGATTAAAAAAACACCTGGAGACATGTTTAAAGAGAAAAATGTCTTGAAGATTTAACTGGCTATGAATCTAAATCCCATTTTTGACAGGCCTCAGGAATCCATACCTTGTTTACACTGCCCACTGCAGTTCTGAGTAGAGATGCCAAAATATGTATCAGCAGCCTGTCTGGGAACCAGCTGTGATAAAGCTCTGCTGACACAACAAAAACAGAACTTTGTGGAACTTCTCAGACCATTGCAGAATGGAGGCAGAGACATCATGCCTGCCTGTGCAAACACAACTCAAATCCCCCAAGTGCTTCAGATGTGATATCTTTCATTTCTGGAAAGCACTACACATAGATGTATGCATACACACAGAAATTGTCCACTGGCTCACAAAGCTCTGAATGAAAAACATATTGTTAATATTTAGATCCCAAGATTGATAACTGAGGTTGAAAACTATGGAATAAACACCATCTGCATGGAAAGAAAAGTAAAAAAGATAAAATAAATACACCTTCATGCCCCTACTATGTATGTCAAAAAAACCTGCACAATTCCAGGGGGAAAAAAAAGAATCAATTTAGTGTCATTTAAGCAATTAACTTATTACTTCATTGGGAAACTGGATTCTTTTCTGTTTGCCAACTTCCTTTCTTTCTCAGGTACTTAACTTTTCTGAAGTTTACATTTCCCACAGTTTGTCTATTAATAAACCTTGCTTAGTGACTGATTAGGAGCCACTTTTTTGTCATTCATGTTTCTGGATGTAAAGACAGGAATTTAAAAGGAATTTACATAAATAATCCCCATCACATTTTACTTCATTCTAATAACTAGTTAAAGAAGGAAAGACCACAAGGATTACCTTTTTGGTTTTGCTTTGGTTTGGTTTTTGGTGGTCTGTCACATTCTGAGAAGTAACAACACCTATTGTTAGGAAATTTTGGAATATACACAGTCATATTTCAAAAAATTTGCTGCTTCACAGGGATAAAATTTTGTGATTAGCAGTCCCACTTAAACACTGTTATTTCCTTTTCATGCATTTTTGCAAGCCACGGGAATGTCCTTTCTCTGCTCTCAGGGCTTAAAATGACTGAAAAGTCTTTGAAAGAGCCCACCTCTGTTCTGCTGTTTCTGGTGGTGGGAGAGAGGCAAGCCCAAGACACTTCAGTGAAGGTGTCAGGGCTTTAAAAGGAACTGGGTTTCCTGGCTCTCTCTGGTTGTCCTTGCTCTCTGGTAGTGCACTCTTACTCATTGTTGTGGAAAGGGAAAGTCAAAGAAAACTTGACAGAGTTTTTTGGCAAAGCAAGATTATGTGGGAAAAGGCAGCACTAATTGATTGTCAGCAAGCTCCAAGCAGATTTCAGGTTTCACCTCACAAGGCTTCTGTGTGTGCAGGATGTGTGCTCAGCGCAGCCCCACCAGTGTGGTCAGGGCAAACACAGTGACACCCACAGTAGCTGGAGAGACAGTGACTCTGGAGCTCAAAGCAGCCTGCCTGCAGCAGCACCTGAGGTAATAACACTCCAGCTTGGAGCTCTGTGCTACCATCCGCCACGTGACCTCTGCTCTAATATGCTCATGAGTCTCTGTGCAGCAGGCAAAGGATATTGCAAGACATCCAGGGTGTGCAGCTCTGAAATAATCTTGCTATGGGAGCTATTGGTCAACAGGACTCCCAAAACTTCCATGTTCAGAGCCATGAGATCAGAAATCTTCCCACCTCAGGGAAACTTGGCTGAGCTGGGGCATTTGAACCTAGGGAATTCCAAGATAAGATTCCTTTGGAAAAGAGATCTTTGGGTGATTTTGAAAATATTTGTTGTGGGAAATGTTCCTTTCCACAACTACTTTTAAAGTTAACAATGAATATTTCTCCCCAAGAATTTCCATAAAATGGAAACTTTCAGTCAAAACTAGTGAAATATTACTAAATTCAGTTTTTATACCATTTACTGTACACAAATTAAAGACACTGTCAAAGGTTAAGGCCGAGGAATATCAACTTTCCTGCACAAGGTTTTTTCTTGTTTTCAACATTTTGTTTCCCAAAACTACTATTTGAAAAGAGCATTTGTACTGTTTTGCATACAAAATGCCTGTGCGCTTTGCAGCATACCGAGTGACAAAAGGCTCCAGATTCAGCCCACCAGGAGAGGGAATCTGAACTGTAGAGATGCATTAGGAAGATTTCAGACCTTTTATGCTTTTATTTGCTCATTTGCTTTTCAAGTCTCAAATCTTTTCAACAACTGCAACAAAGCCCACTTATGCCCACATGTCAACTTTTGCCCTCCATGAACCTGGGAAAACCCTTCTCACCAGTGTCTCAGGTTCATCCCACTCCTGCTGGAAGTTACCTGATAGAAAACCCTGCAGCAGACAGACCTGCCCATGGCCTGGTGCAGGTCCATGGGTGCTTCTGCTCAGCTGCACACCAGATCGGCCCCATCCAGCCCTGCTCTAGAGGCAATGCAGCTGGGCATGCCTGGCACTTGCTTGTGTCAATACTTCTTACTTCCTGCCTGAATGGCCTTTGCTTTTAAATACCTTTGAAAATTAAATTTCCAGCTCAGATGAAAGAATGACTGTACCTGAACGTATGATCATGCCTTCTAAATTTTTCAGCCTCAGAGTCCCAAAGCAAAGATTTGACAATGACATCCTTTATATCTGCAGGTATTAGAGCAGGCTGAATCCTTCCTCAAGCTGTCAGAGCTTTGGGTCCTGCTTCTGAGCAGATAGGAAGCCATCTCTGGATTGAAACATGCACCCATGTAAGCATACACAGCAGTAGAATAGAATAATTTGGCAAGGATTGTGGAGGAAACACTGCATCCAATTGAAATGACAGGAACATTCACAGGTAGGAAGAATGCAATTATCCAGGCTGGAAGCAGACCAGGATGTCATACATATTGCAAACTTGGCATTTTTGAAAAATGAAATGGCAGATGTTTTTCTGAGCTTCTGTCAGGCATACATTTTATTAATTAAATCTGTAAGAACTCCCCTGCCTATCTGCCTTTGGCTTTTTTTTTTTTTGGCAAATAAATGCAAGAAACATTAAATATAAATATATATTAATATATAGATAAATGCATATATATAAATATACACATACATATACACACACACGTGTTTATACACGTCCATCTTTTTGTTCAGAACAGATTAATACTCTGAAGTAGATGAAAGTTGCTCTCTGGGCCCTCATGATCATCTTTAGCCTCCAGTGGCAAGAGAGACCCAAGACAGACAAAATAGAAGATACTCTGGAGGCAGCAATTTAGACAGAGTGATAGACTAGGAGTTTCTATAGATCTTGCCACTTTTAACCTCTAAGAGGGAGCAAAATAGCTACAAAGGGGCGCGTGGGTGGGGATTGGGATCTTTCGGAGCAGACAGGAGGAGAGATGTAACTTACACTGAAGAGGAAGCAGGTGTACCACCCTGCAAAGAAAAAAAACTTGCTTCCCCACACTGCAGCTGACCCCTGCAAGATGTGCCTGATGAACGGAGGTACACAACACTGCTCCTGACTGGGGATTTTGAAATAGGTAACACACACAAACACACACAACCCCCTTGCCCAGTCCCCCACCCCCGCCCCGCTCCCCTGCTCACTATTCAGAACTCCTCTATCACATGCTTCTTTTAAAGCTCTAACTATAAAACATAGGGTGAAACGGACTTTCTACAATGCCAGGGAAAAAAACCCAAAGAACACGAAACAAAAAAGCAACACCACAAATAAAACCACCCCAACACCAAACAATCAGGTAACACAAGAAGGATTTTTATGTGAATTCTTTTTATCAACAAATGAATAGAAACCACTAAGCAAAAGAGCTGACCTGCTCCCAGCAGAGGGATGTCTCTGTGAGATTCAAGTGCCATGGAACACTATAGCAACTGAAAACTGAAGGCAGATATATCGGTGTAGGCCTCCCTCCAGGTCTCAGTGACTCAAATAACTACAATAACTGCTCTTGCTCCATTGACACAGGAAATTCAGGTGATTCTCTGATGCCCAACAGTTCAGTCCTTTCCGCTGGTCATAACAGATCACTCACTTTTTCCTTGGTGATGCTATGGTGTTCCGGATGAAAGTAAGCTCTGAGGGCATTAATTCCTTCCACTTGAAAAGAGAATTTTTCAAGCAGCACTAAAAGGGAAAGTCACCGCGGAAGATCCCATGTCTCTGATCTCGCCTCTCCAATTAAGATTTCCGGATTTGCGCAGCAAACTAAAACACTCATTTACATTTTTTTCTCAATGAAGAATGAGGTGTTTTGAGCCAGAACAAATGAAGCCAGAACATTTATCTTTTTCTCTAGTCTTATTTATACAGGTGTCTAAAAGTTGGACAAGATCTTTGGTAAAGAAAAATAAGTGAATTAAATAGCAGTAACAGTGTTACTTTTTCAGCTGGGATCATTATTTTGATTAGGCTGAATATGAACACAGAGAAAAAGCAGATATTTTATCTCTAAGCCACTCAAGCTGGCCCGGTTATTGTTGTAACTTGACATGAACAAATGCAGTAGTATGTCCAAATCCGGTGTTCCCACTTAAAGCTGATGTTGAAAAATGGGGAATAGTTCAAAAGAGCTACATGACTCAGTGAATGAATGATCCATAAAACATGCCTGGTGGTGGGAAATGTGATACACCCAATCTATCTGTTTTATCTGAAAACAAATCAAAAGGGAAAATCTGCTAATAGCAGAAGATTCTTTAGGGAAGCAGAAAAAGACAGAACATGATTTCAGAGTGGGAAGTTCATCATGGTTGCAAATGATGAAAACCAAACATTTTTGACAGCAAAGGTGATTAGCACTAGAGCACCCCTCCTAGGGCAGGCTCACCTGGTTCTGTGCAAAGCCTGTCAGACATTTCCATGCACACCATCTCATTTATCTGACTCAGTGCCAGGCCAGGATACTCCCTCAAGTATTGCAGTGCATTTGCATGACACTGGGCTAAGCCGGTTTTCTTCTCTCCATCCCTGTTGCTGAGCCTGACTGGTCCTCAGCCTCTTTGCTCACCTCTGCTCTGCAGCATGCAGGCACAGCCTGAAGTTTCCAAGGCAAGATGCTTACTCTTTGAAATGGTACCTGTACACAAATCAGGCTGGGGTTTGTGCTGAAGTAATTTTCAGTTCAGGTTCAGTTTGAAAAAAAGTGGTTCAGACTAGTTCTCAGTTCAAGCTCAGTTAAATTACCTCATGAATGCAGAACCTCTGACCGACCAACTTCTCTGGATTTAACTGACGATTTACCTGGCAATTATCTAACGCATCTGCCAGTGTCTGTAGCAGGAGCAGCATGACAGGAGGAATGCATATGGCCACAGTGAGCCAGGGCCCCTGGGCTACACAGTAAAGGCCACTTCCTCCTCTTTCTGTCTCTCCCCCAGACTTGCTCATGGGAAAATCAAGTAGGCCCCCCAGCACTGTGTCTTCTGTTTCTATTTCTATTTGGTTCCATCATGAGATGGAGAGAACGAGTTGGGTCTACCAAGAAAAATTAATGCAGTCTCCAGCTGCTTAATGGATGTAAACCTTGTATCCAAACAGGAAGAAAATTTGTTTGGAAATTACTGAGAAACTCAGTAATTTATGCCAGGAAGACAAGAGGTAGCCCAGCTGAGGGGACAGTGCACTTTCCAACAGATGTGGGAAGTTTGCAAGATTAACCACAAACTGAATTCTGTATACATCTCAGACTGTATAACTAGACTGAAATCATCCATTCATGTTTGTTTTCAATTAAGCAAGACCAACAGATTAAGATACTACTGATTGCTGAAGAATCAATGCTGGATTCTAGCTATCCCAAGATAAGATATGGACCTTGCTGTTGTATGAAACATCCCTCTCCCAGGTATGCAGTTTCCTCAGAATTCAAACTAAAACCAAACTGCTTCAGATGCACAACCATTAATAAGAAGACTTTATTCAGTTAGATAAAGGGACAAATTATGAATAAAAGAATCATTGAGGTTGGAAGGACCTCTGTGGATTGACTCATCCAATCCTCCTGCTCAAAACTAGGCCAATCACAGCAGGTGTGTCCCATTGGGTTTTCACTGTTTCTGAGGACTGAGACTCCACAGCTTCACTGCACAACCTGTTCCAGGGTTTGACCATGCTCAGTATTAAAAGATGTAGAATTTTTTTCTTACACTGAAATGGAATTTTCTGTATTTCAGTCAGTGCCTGTTGCTTTTGCCCTTTCACTGGATTCCACTGAGAAAGGTCTGCTTGTGACCAAAATCGGTAAGGAAACTGTTACAAAAAGTGTCATCTGATTTAGAGCAGACTTGAGATAACCACAGCACAAATAGACCATGGACTGGAAGCCTGCCTTTTCCCCTCGGTGACTTGGTGAACATCCACTCCATCTTCTCTTGTAAAGCACTGAGAGACCTGTCCAGTGCCTGTTATATATTATTGGCAGGCAAAGACTGTGGGATGCAGCAATGATTTATATGAAGCTAGCAGATATAGCAGAGAAATCAAAATTTACAGATTTTGAGTCACCAGCTCTTTTATAGTATTGTTCATTCTCCCTGGAATTGGAAGTGAGCTGAAGATTTTGACCTTAATAAGCATTGCAACTGACTAACTCATACCTGAGGCATTCATTGTAAAAAGTCTACAGCTTCTTTTCCAGTATAAAATGAGAAAAACTGCTTAGTGTAAGAAAGTATGAAAGGTACATTCAAAATAGGGTAAAGTAATGGAAAAATAATATGTTTGATCTGACTTGCAAGAACTAATTCTGGTACAGTCCCATGGGCAACCTGAATTTCCAGGGCAAAGATTATCCTTGTGAATGCTGATATATGGCACTTTCATCTCTGGTGGCTGAGTAAGATTCACAGTGCTAGGGGGATGGTAGAACTAGTTCACTTAGACTGTTCTAAGATGAAAATAACAGAGAACATTGACATAATTTTTAGACTTATTTGACATTGACTATAATCCTCTGTTCCAGTTACATAAAATTGTGTCTTAGACCTGTGTGTTATGTTGGCTCTGTCCTGTATAGTTCTTGTTCAGGTAAATGGTGTTGATTTCGGCAAAAATTTATCTCGAAGCAGATATGCTTTAATTCTGAGTATATGCAACCTAACGCAAAATCACTCACAGTTGAGCAGATGTCAGTTTAAATTTCGGTCATGATATATTCACTGGCATGATAACAGAATTTCCTGTTGATATCAGCATAAATCGTCTTGAGATCTGAAGAGCTGGTATTACGAGAGTTCAAGCTTAAGAAGAAACATAGAAAGAAGGTGACTCCAGAATCCTACAATAACTAAGTTTATTCTTTCTTTATTTCTTTAATTTAACCCTGTTTTTCTATACGCCTCTTCTGGTCAGAGTTAAGCCCAGGAATATCAAGGGAGTCATGCCTGTCTCATCAGCCATGCATGACCCTCACTAATTCAGGTCTTCAATAAATGGACCTGTCAGAAGAAAACTTTCATGTTTCACGTTCATTCATGTTTGTTATTGCTAACAAACACATCTCAAGGCATACCCTAAATGCAATTTCAGTTCAGTTCAGTAAGATGAACTGGGTATGGTGTTGACCCTGTCTCAGAGCCTGGAAACACACCATGTGGCTCTCAGAGGTCTTGTCTAGCTTGGACTTGCAGGCAAAGTACAAATTTCTTCAGACTTTGTTGGAATGGACAGATTGACAGATTGGGCTAGAAATCTCAGGAGAGCAAGTTTGTATTAATAAGTTTTGGCAGCAGTCTGGAAGAAATATAGTAAGAGAATTGTCTACTGAGAAGAAGTTCAGTATTTCCACTGTCCATTTCCAAAACAGCAAAGATGCCCAGAAATGCTAAAATGGAGACGCTCATCTCAATTTTTCAATTTACAAGTGGCATGCAATCAGAATTGCCTGTCTTACTTTACACAGTCAAGACAAACCATTGAACTCAAGACATTATTTACATAAAAGCTATTTACAGGACTGAAGCATAAATACCCGATCGTATCAGTTGTTCCTTCAGGCCTGAACATCTTCACTTCAATCAGTCAAGAGTAGAGATAGAACTGCACTGGCACAGGCTTCTGACTTTAAACAGGATATAACTTAACTCATAATCATGACTGGAGATTTCAGAGAGAGGAGGACAAGGTAGCAAGATAAACTATTACAATAGGCCAAGTAAGATACAAGACTACACAAACTAAAGGATACGCATATTGGTGCTTATTCCCAAGCCACTTATCATTTGTAGACTTCTCAGACTTATATTAGGCCTGACCCCCACATAAGGAAATGCATCTGCTCCAGTGATCAGGGAGCTCCTGAGGTGAACAGGAAATAGCAACGTACAGGACTGGGGTCATTGAGGCATCGGCCTCAAAAGCGATCACTACCCATCCTCTTCCATTTGGATTCAGAGCTGGGAGCTGTGACTAGAGCTTAGTCCAGGCCGCTTCTTTTCAGCAAACACACACAAGAAAAGCCTTGGCTAGAGTCCCAGTGTTGCTCCTGGCTTTTCTGGTTGCTCTGGGGAACTCAGTTGAAATCCTACTCTGCCTACACAAAGTAGGAGTATGGATCCTGGTTTCTCCCTCCCACTCTCAGCTGCATTTTTTGTTCTGCATGAGCAGTGTGGCCTGGTTATTTTGTACAAGAGACAGTCTAGTAGGCAAGTTCCAGAGACACTGACCAAGGCAAGGAAGATGCCTGGCAGTTAGCACAAGAGCAGCACGTGTTGTGGGCTCCTGGGCAGGACTGGCTGATTGCACATATACCCAGTGTATGGCAAACATGTAAGTGTCCTGGAGGTTTCACTGGAGGGAATAAAAGAGCAGAGAAAATCTGGCTTCCTTTCAAGTTAGGCAGCAGCTGAACAGAAGGCTGAAGGATCAAAATTTTGGTCATAGACAATTAAAGTGTCAGTCTTCATGAATGTAGCTACTGGTGCCTAGGAAAAGATTAATTTAAATCTGCATATTAGATGTACACTAGAAGAAAGGTGCTTTCTGTTCAGAGTAGGATTTAGCAACTGTACATAGTCAAAGAAATGTTAATGGACTGCAAATATTTTTTGAATTATATTTTAATTATACTTGTGATGCTACTGTAGGTATTAGTGAAAATGCAAAGCATATGTTATAGAGCAACAATAACAAAAGCATGTTTTGTGAAGTGAGAAGTGCTGTAAAAGTACATATATGGGTATTTTTGGACTGTCAGAAAAACTTGGAAACTTGACCCTGAAAAACAAATTAGCTTGAATTAAAATTTAGATTGGGCAAAAGAGATAAAATTTTTTACATATTTTATACTCTTTCTGAGAGCAGATTACAATACAGTGAACCTCTTAATAGTTTTAAGATAAACTAATCGTCAAGTTATTTTTGCATTTTGCGCATGATGCTAATCGTGCTTGTAGCTTTATGGGTCTGAATACAATGACTTTTTTATTTCTAGAATTCAAGTACTGCTTTCATAAAGTTGTCTCATGCTTATTTTTTTATAAAGCAGCACAGAAAGGTCAAAGAAAGGGTTGTCTTTTATATTATGACAGCTCCCAGTGGGTTAAAGAATAGAAGTGGTTTATAAATAAAAGACTCTTTAATCTGTCCTTTGATCCCCCCATAACAAAACCTTGCAAGTATTTTGCTTGACATAGTCATCATTTCTTATTAGTTTCAAAATATCTGCAAGACAATGTCTTGATCATCAGTTTATGTTTACACTCTACTGGGAACAGAGAAAAGGCTGCATTGTGCAGGGAGGGAAGAGGCCATACACTATTACTTTCCATGATTTTTGGCTCCCTGGCCCCTGATAAACTGGGCAGGTGACTAAATCTCATACCTTTCAGGACAGGTTCATAGCTGGACACAGCTGGAATTACCTCCAAAAGTTATGTACCTTAGCCACATCCTTCATCCCCATTTGAGCTTCCAATGAGTCCCTGTGTCAAGAGCAATAAGAGTTCTTCAGGGCAGCCCTGGACATTTGTGCTGGGTGGCTTACAAAGTTTGTGCCACAGTTGTCCTCCTGGCCTCTCAGGCAGAAGGAACAGGAGGTAAATCACTTTGACACCTCTGCCTCCAAACTCCCCTGCTCCATTTTTGGCCTGGCCTGACACCTGTGCTGGGGTGTTACAGCCCATGAAGAAAGGTAGCAGATTGAGGGGGTGACCCACAGATCATTTCCAAACTCCATCAGGGATATGGGGTGAACAGCCAAAGAGGGAAACATCCGGCATTGGGCTTTGTGGATCCCTGACACACAGGCAGAGAGAGGCCCCAAGGCTAGAACCAAGAGTTCCAGTCTCTCATTTCTATGGGCTGTAAATAAAAGGGCCCTTTGAAATCAGTAGAAATCTCTTTTAGAACTCTAACTGGGCTATGTGAAAGAGAAATAATTAATCTCACACATTGAAATAGATGAAAATACAGATATTTTAAAAGGACCGTCTTTAACTTTGCCAATAAATGATATTTCATATTTAGCATTTTAATTTTTTATCTGCTTGCACTTTGTTGCTTATGTTTAAACTTTGTGGAATTTGTTTAGTCCCTTTTCTCTTATGAAATTAAAGTTTTCAGGAGTATTGCTAATTTTCATTTATTAAAAACAGTTTTCCTACATAAAAGTAGTTCCAACTGATCATTAAAAACAGACTTTGAGAGGCAATGAAAATATATTGATTGAATAGAATTTGAATGGCAAGAAATATGTTTTTCATTATTGTTATTTTATTAATGAACAAGTGCTATCTTATTAAATCTAAATTGGATGTGTGCTGAGGAACACTATTGTGAACCATTTCAAAGAGAAAAATTAAATACATGTTGGTACATAATAAAGCCCTCATATAAAATAGAGGTGGTTTACAAAAATATCTTTCAACTTTTGAACAAATCAGTGTGCAAATGTTTCGTCATCTGAGTTCGTGGTAAGGTCCCTTGCATAAACTACATTTCTTAAAAGAGCCTGATTGTTTTTTCTTTTGTGGTATGTTTATGTAGTTTCATTAACTTCCAGGCTACTGCTTCCAATATCTAACAGTTCGAAATAAGATTTGAGCTGGAAAAACTGAAGACATCCAGCTAAAAAGTAGTAGGGTAGACATAAACTATCAAGCATTGACCCCAGAGAAATGCATTTCAGTGCAATTAAATTCCTGTGTACGGCAGAACACCACTTGTCTTGACTCCCCTTTCCTTCCTTTACCAGGCAGTTTTTTGGTCACTGTCAGGAGTCAGTGCAGCTGGAGGTGACTGTGGTCAGTATCATGGACCAGGTCCACCCTCTCAACCCTTCTAGTGCCTGACAGAAACCTGGGGTTCCAGTACACTCTAAAGTCTTCTTAAATTTGATTTTGGTCCAACAATGTAATAGGCCAATTGGAAGCAGTTCAGGCCCATTCCAGTTGTTTTTTCTGATACTCTCACAATGATAAGCTGACCGTCTAATCCTGTGTTTCACCAAAATACCTAGCAAAGACACAATGCCCACATATGTGTTGCAGGTTCCTTTGTTTTGAGCACACACAGTTATTTGGGCTTTCAGTGCAACTCTGCAGTTCCTTCACTCATCTGGTTTCAGAAAAAAAACAAGTGTATTTGGTTATTCTTTAATGAAGGGATCACTGATCTGAGCAAACATACCTCAATTCACAGCAGCAGTGGGTTTTTCTAAGACATATTGGAATACCAAAAAGGAATTTCCTGTATTTACTTGGAATAAACAACTTTTTGCAACAAGTCTTAAGAATATGAACACTGTTTAGAGTGAGAAGTTGAAGGCACATAGACACAACAAAGCTTGAGTTTATTTGTTCAAAGGGAAGTTAATGACTTCCAGTTGTTCAGTGTTTCACAATCAACTCCCTCAAACTCCCAGATGGAGCTTCAGCCTTTCTGATGCTGGGAATTAGATGACATTATCAGGGCACTTGTTCAGTCTAGTGGAAAGATCAGTTAAAATACTCCTGCTGTCCTGTTGTCCATGGGAGTATGGACACCTCATTGGAAAATAAAGTAATCCTATTTGGCTCATGGGTGAGAGGGTTGAGGGATGTGTGGACAAATCCTGTTGGCTTGGCATAGAGATGACAACATGCAGTGATGAGGGCTGCTATGGAACAGAAAGGCAGGGGAGATGGTGGCAGCTTTTCACATTTCAGCAAACCTGCTCCATTACTCCTTAGCAACTTTATCTCTTGCTGTCCAGGAAGCTGAAGAGACAGGTCATCAGAAGGGAGTTACTGCTGCAGACCTTTGTTACAGACTTTTGCTGTAGCACCTTTTGACATCCTTGAGAAGGTAAGACGTTACCATAATCCTACCTGGCTTCTTTGCCCCAGTGCCAAGACTGAATCATGGGCCTGTAACTGGATGACACTGCATAATGCACTGGAAAATTCCCTTATTCTGATCCATAAACTACATTTTCCAGGACATTTAAAGAATTATGTTTGGGGTTTTTTTAATATCTTCTCTCTTTAGGGGTGTTTGAGAAAAAAAACAATTACCACAAAAACCAAATAAATCATGATGATTTCATAATGGAAAGCATTCTGTCAAATCAGTGAGAATTTTTCCCAGCTTAAGACCCAGAAAAAAAGTCTGAATCCCAAAAGACTATACCTTGAGGTGTCTTGAACTGCCTGCCTGCATTCATGGTACTGAATTGAAGCTTTCTGCAGAAGGCATTTTACCAGTAATTACAGAGTGCCATTCAGCTACTGAGGTTGAAACTTTGATCAAATATTCTAGGACTTCACATAAAAGGCTTACTATTTATACAAAGTGGTTCCTTTACCATTAGCTAGAAAAAAATCCCCAAACCTTCCAGACCCAGAAGGTTCTGGTCTCATAGAAAAAGCATTTTCCACTATGAAAAACAGTTTTTCAGATAAAAGTAAGCAGCTTTCAAATTTTGTTTGTATTTCTGCACTATATTGGGAGTGCAGTTCAGATTTTAATATGCTCAGAAGACAAAAATAGAGACACAAGAGATCAGATCTGCACATAAATTAATGTACACATATTTGACTTTCATGAAACTACTACTGTCAACAAATAAATCACTACTATTAACTTTATTAAAGTCCTAGGATGGGTTTATATTAGGATGAGGTAGCTACACTGTGAAGCTACGTAGCTACATTTCTCTAGCACATATATTCTTGAAACCTTCGCAGAAGAGCTGGTTGAACAGATTTCTGTTATGCAGAGGCCAGTGTCAGGGTATTGAAATCTCATTTTGAGTGAAGTATCCCTCTGTCAGGCTCCACAACAAATCAAGCAGAGTCCCAGAAGCTGAGCGCAACAGAAGACCATGATCACAGGCATTGGGCAGCTTTGGAAAGATTTAGTGCTGCGAGGGTAAAGCTAAACAAATTTAGTTGGTAAGAGTGTCTCATACAAACAGTGTGGATGGGAGAGAAGGGAAATCAACAAAGATCACCACAATGCTATGGCCGTCACTGAGTAATTGCTTGAACAAAGAAAGAAGGGGTGCAATGATTTCTTGAAACTGTGCTTTACATAGAAAAAACCTATGACTAAGGTAGTTGTCTGAACCAGCAGTCATAGAGCATGACTGCTCAAAAACACTCAAAGAAAAACAGATGCAATCCTTAAGAGAGTGCTTGAGAAATTGAAGGATTTAATTAAAGAGGCCCTAGTCCTGAAATACTATGACAATAAGCACAAAAGTACCTTGTTCATGGGTGCGCCTCAGAAGAATATTGGCACAATACTCTTTCAATAACACAGTTGAAGCTGGAGACAAGTGGCTAATGCATCACAGCCACTAACGAAAACTGAATGTAAATATACTGAAAGAGTGAGGGAGACTTTGGCCTTAAGCCATGACTGTAAAAAAATTCCTTTATTTATGGGACACCACTGTTAGCTGAAACTGACCATAATCCGCATACTGCTATAGCCAAGATAGACCTGATAAATATCTCCTGGGGAGTACAGAGATTGTTTCTGCATTCACAAATGTGTATTTTACAAATTGAGTAAGCCTGGGTGAGATTTAGTGGTTGCAGGCAAATTCACAATCACTTTACAGAACTTCCAGACATTCATCATGGATGTGCCAAGCCTCCTAAAAAAACCCCAAACCACTCTCTCCACTTGCAGGCAAAATGTAGATGGTGACTGCATGTATCACTAACAAGTTTGAGGTAATGGGAAAAGTAATGCAGGCTTTGACACAAAGCTGTCAGTGTCGTATGGCAGCTCCTTATATCTTGGCAGTGAGGCCTGAACAGTACATGAAGATTTTGAAAAGAGCTTGAATGGAGAATCCTGAATATATTAAAAAAGAAGTATGTGAAAGCCATTCTAAAAAAAGACCAGAGACTGTAAAGAAATCAACAGTTACATTTTAAAAAGTCATTATTATCTAAAAACTTTGCCTATGCTAGCAATGCAGGACAACTCTCTCCAAAAGAACCCATGAAGATGGCAAAAGAAAAAGAAATATGTGTAGATCTTGTGATTTTTATTTATTACATTAATAATAAATAAAACACACTGATATTGTTATTGTTGTTGTAGTTGTTTCTATTGTTAAAATTATTTTCCCAACTTCCTAGAAGTTACTGCAGTCAAATAGGCAGCCATATACTCCATATTCATTTTAACTAAACGAAACACACCAATCAAAATCATATCTGACAATAGTCCATAGTGAAGTAGGTATCACTGAAAGAAATTTACACTGAAATACAGGCGTAGGTTTACCACCACTAATCCCCAGTACTTTTAGACTTTCAAGGCTAACGGAAAAGTGTCAGAAGAACACAGTGATGTCTGTAAAACAAAAAGCTGAAGCAGTGAGACTGATCCCCACATAGTGCCAGTGTAGGATCCGGGGGAACTGGTGTCTTGCAAAGGTGAGCTGGAGCATGCTCTGTTGCAGAGAGGCTCTTGCTGCCCTGATGGTTCACACTCAGGGCAGTGATGGACAGAGCTCCAAATTCCCTGTTTATAGTGATCCCCAAATACTTGCCATGTAGGAAATTTCTGTACTGTTATAGACAATGCACAGTACCGGTGTCATTGCTGAACAACAAACACAAGCATAGCAGGGAATACCAGAAGAAGATATTATGACAGCTTTAGCTGCATGTACCTGAGAGCATCTGCTGAGATGGAAAAAACATTTAAAAACTTGCTGACAATTTCTACATCAGGAACCAGTGAAGACAGTCCTTAAGGGATACCTTCCAAAGATGTCAGTTAATTCCTGGCTAGCAAACATAATGATTTTTACTATTGTTTCATTCAAAGTCCTGTCATTACTCAAACATTTGTTTTCACACTTAAAATGGACTTTCAATCCTCACAAAGAAAAATTTGAGAACATTAGGCCCAATGGCAAATGCAAGGAACACACACAACACCTCTTTAACCTCTACCACCTCTAGAATCTCTTGGGCATGGCAAGGGATCTTGGTTCTGGGTTTTTTTTCTTTTTTCCCTTAAAGTATGAAGATTTCCAAATTTACAGAAATCAGAGAAAAATTTCCTCTGAGTATCAGTGCGAACATTGGAAGGTTCATTTGAAGCCTAATCCCACATACCCTGTTGTGAGTGGGAAGCAGGGAGCAAATTCAGTGGTTAAATGGGGAGACCCTGCAGGCTCAGGGCTGGTTTGACAGATGGCTGAGCACACCCTTTTCTCAGCCAGTGGGTGTTCTGGCCTCTAACAGAGGCTATCAGCAGGTCACTATTCATGATAAGGTTGCTATCATACACAGAGAGAGTTCTTGAAAAAAGCTGCCTGTTGAATAGACAATGGGTGAATATGCCTTCAGAGAGAGCTGGATGCTCTCCCTCTCTTGTTTTATTTTGGTGAGTGTGAAGGAAAAGAAGTGTTTACATTATGATACTACCTATTTGTTTTGCTATTGTGAAGCTACAAAATTCTTCGATAAGATTCATTTCATACTGAAAGTTAAGCTTAGAGGATTTTTTATTTTTTGTAGGTGCCTGATGGTTTGAGCCTACAAAAGATAAAACAGACTCCATTTGTTGCATTTCCTTTCTCTGGAGTTTTTTTTTTTCCTCTGTATTTGTGAGACTACCTCTCCTTTAATAAAGATTTTTTTTTTCCTAAAGTATTTTTTAGAGGTAATCACTTAGAGAACCCACAAGATGGATTCATTACACTAATTGATAAACATAGAATTGTGTTTTTTATACAATTGCAGATGATCTGGCAAGAGTAATTTCTGAATTTTCTAGAAAGAGATGTAGGGAATGGATGTACTGTCTTTACCCTTCCTGCTGTTCTACATTTAGTTTACTCATAGATAAAAATTTTGACCTAAAATAAGATGGGGCATTGATGCTATTCATTAACGCATAAATGTCTAACACACAAAACTGATTGTAGAATGGAGCAAGCTTTGTTATAATCCTACAAGTTTCACAGATCTCATATTAATAGTTTAGGAAAATGGATTTCTGGCCATCCACAGGAAATGATGATAAAATGAAATTTAAAAACTCTTGCACATCAGAAGTTAGCAGGAGGCTTGAGACTGCTTCAGCCCTGAGCAGAGTGAGAGGAATGCCAGGCTGCATTGCAGCACTGTGGTAAACAAGCAGTGGGTACGCTCTTGCACCTCAGATCCTGCACATGACTGTCATGAAGAAGTGAGAAAATATTAAAAGGAGATGCAACATTTTTTGTATTCAGTGTGGGCCAAATCTTTCCTTGGTACAATTTGAGAATACTGTGTAGCTTTCCTTCATTTATACTGTTAACACATAAAATTCAGACAAGATTTTCGCTAGTGTTTTCTTGGGAGGAATTTATCTTCTGGCAACAATTCCAAAGTTAAGACATATTTATACACTAGAGTCCTATTTTGTATTCTTTGGGTAGAATCCCAAATTCCCTCCACTTTCACCTCCAAGGAGTCTTTAGCATTTATCAGGTAAATAATCTGTAAAAGGCAGATTATACTCCTATAAATCCATTATAATTACACTGATTTCAAAAGTGTTACTGAAGATTTATGCTCAGGTAATTCAGCTCGTGGTAAATTTTATAAGAAAGACTCTAAATATTTTCTCAAGAGAAAACAGCCCTTACAATGTGCTATTTTTTTCTGTTCTATATGTCCTCACCTGCCATCATAATGAAGTATTTTATAAAAATACAACATGAGGTAATGACAGTAACTGAGAAGGAAAATAAATTCACACTAGAATATCAAACTGAAGTCTTCCCATCTGCTTTTTATTAACACAGACCACCATCTTAACATTATTTAGCATCATATTCTTATTTAATTCAGCCCATCTTTATTTAATTCATCCCTCTTTACCTTACCTACATGACAAAAGCCTTCCTTCTTGGTACACTTTAATACCAGGAATATAAGTTTCAACTGTCATCTTCATGGAGTCCCCAGGTTAAATTCAATTAGGGAAAGGCTATCCATCAGCTATTTTCTACTGCATATCCAGACACTAACGTACGGTTCTGTGCCAATGAACCATTTTGAAGTGTCAGCTCAGCCTTCACTGAAGCTAGGCTGAAGCCTGTGATTTACTGTGGATACTGCTTTGGAGAGGCTCACAGGAGTCCCAGTCACAGACCCTGGAGCCCTTCATGCTGCTACTCTATGGACAACATCATGTCCAGTATATCTTTACAAAACATATGCACTTAGAGGTGGCATCATCAACAGTCTTAACAAAATGTCTATTGCCCAAAGCAAACTTGTGGTGCATCCCCCCATTCTCTAGGCTGCACTATGATCTGAAAAATTCTGGTTAGGACCCAGCCTTGGGATGAGCTCCTCTTGAGTTTATCAGGAACAATGCCTGCTCCCAGGAACTTGTACTGTCTAATGAGCGCCTGCTTTTTTTTAAATGAACAGCCTTGAAAACTTTTTCTGCATGTATAACAATCCAAGTGGGATAATATTTTTATTCTCAGACTTCCAAATAAGTTTCTGATCTAACGTGCAGTCAGGGTGAAACATTGCTATAACAAAACCCCACTCTCTTATGGCCCTATAAACACCAGGATCCCATCCCCCTGCCACTCCACCTCCACACAGATAATTTTGGGTTTATTTTGGTTTGGATTGACTGACTCTGGATTTTTTTTTTTGTTTGCTTTCCCTCAGTATGCTTTAACCATCTAGTAGAGTAGTAGAGTGAACCTGGACAATGAACTTTGTTGTGCTGTCACTTTTATATTAGACTTGTTTTTACTAATAACTTTGACAGTGATTCTTTAAGTGAACTTAAAACACTCATTCATGACAAAACTCTAGGCCTTCCTCTCATGAGACAGCAGGATTAGAGATCAACAAAGAGACACAGAATCATTTAGGTGGAAAACACCCTTAGGATCATTAAATCTAACCATTAACTCAGCACTGCCAAGCCCACCACTAAATCACATCAATAAGAGGCACATCTACTGGTTATGTAAGTCCCTCCAAGGATGGTTACTCAACCTGTCCCTGGGCAGCCTGTTTCAATGCCTAACAACCCTTTGAGTAAACAAACTTTTTCTAGTATCAAAACTAACCCTCCTCCAGTGCAACTTGAGGCTGTTTCCTCTTATTCTCTCACTTGTTACTCAGGAGAAGAGACTGACCCTCGCCTGGCTACAGCTTCCTTTCATGTAATTGTAGGGAGTGATGAGGTACCCCTTGAGCCTCCTTTTCTCCAGGCTAAACAACCTCAGCCCCCTCAGCTGGTCCTCCCAGGACTGTGCTCCAGACCCTTCACCAGCCCTGCTGCCCTTCTCTGGACACACTCCAGCACCTCAGTGTCCTTCCTGTACTGAGGGGCCCTGAGCTGAACACAGTATTTGAGGTGTGGCCTCACCAGTGCCAAGTACAGGGGACAATCCCTGCCCTGGTCCTGCTGGCCACACCATTGCTGATCCAGGCCAGGATGCCATTGGCCTTCTTGGCCACCTGGGCACTGCTGGCTCATGTTCAGCCACTGTCACCAGCACCCCCAGGGCCTTTTCCTGTGGGCAGCTTTCCAGCCACCATGCCCCAGCTTGTGGCACTGCCTGGGGCTGTTGTGACTCAGTTGCAGACCCCAGCACTTTTCCTTGCTGAACTGCATACCACTGGCCTCGGCCCATTGATCCAACCTGTCCAGATCCCTCTGCAGAGCCTTCCTACTCTCCAACAGATCAACACTCACACCCAACTTGATGTCATCTGCAAACCAACTGAAGGTGAACTTGAACCCCTCATCCAGGTTACTGATAAAGATATTAAACAGGGCTCGCCCCAGTATTTAGTCCTGGGGAACACCACTTTTGACTGATGGCCACGTGGAAGTAACTCCATTCACCACCAGTCTCTGGGCCCAACCATCTATTCTTTATCCAGAGAAGAACACACCCATCCAAACTGTGAGCAGATAGTTTATCTGAAAGAATGCTGTGGGAAAAGCTGTCCATAAAAATCTCCTTTAGCTTCTGCTCTGCAACATAGGGATGGGTTTGTGTAAATGTTCTCCTTAAATCCTCCAAAAATCAACCTATAGTACACTCAGTCTCAGTACACATTTCTTTTCTCACCCATCCCACATAATAATTTTCCATCATCTCTTGCAAACCTAAATGTAATCTCTTATTCTCTAAGGAGAAAAGCAAATGCTGGGCTCCCAGTGCCTGATAATGCATACAGATGTTCTCCCATTTGCACTGCAGGGCAACATGGCAAGAAAGCTAAATGTGACTGGTTGCGCCCTGCTTCTCATACAGACCTAATTTCTCAAATTCTAGATTGGTTCCTGCAGAAAACTCATAGAAAAAAACTTTCTGAAAGGCTTTTTAGCTCCTTGCTAGTTCACCTTTAGAACTACTCAGACTTTTTAAAAAACATTAGGTTCACATTCCAGCCACTTCACTTCTTGACCTTGTAGATGTTAAGAAGTGGACACAGGATGTCTTTTTTATCTTGGACTTTGCTGCAGAGACTGTTTTCTGTGCAGGTGTCCCAGAGGACCAGCCGAAGTATGAGAAACCAGGAGCTTTGTGCTTTGGCTACCATTTCAACCTAGAAGCTCATACAAGTGATATTATTACTCAAAGTTATTGACAGATATTCAGTTACAGGACCATAGTATAGATGAAGAATAAGATCCATTTCAATAGCAAAACTTTTGGTCATGATCCTGCACACACCTGCACAATAACAAGACATACTTGTTTTAGGCTGACTCCAGCTCTTCTTTGGGAATGCTAATCAATCTGTGCAATGTCATAATTTCTGGATTTGCTTCATAGCACTTCATAATTATCTACAGTCTGGTTTTTGCCAGTTGCCTATAATGCACCTCTCTCTGACACAATGGGGACTTTTGGGCTTTGCAGAGTACTGGCTATAGCCTACGTCCGCTAATGTGTAACAATAACTACTAAAACACCTCAAAAATTTGTGAAGTAAATGCAAGGGAATAAAGCACAGATGCAATCAACTGTAACACATCTGGGCAGGTGACTCTTTGCTGCTGCTGCTACTAGCAGTACGTGTTTTAACTGCTGTAGCCTGTCCCCTGATATGTTTCTCAAACCTTGACATAAAGTACAGATGTTAAGTGCCATGAAAATACAGCTGTCTCTGCCCCACTGGGTGGTATCCAGCTAGAACAAAATACAAGAATGGGAAAACTCATCCAAAATACTTAGGACTATCAAAATGCAGGACTATCAAAATGCAAACAGTGTTACTAGGTCTATCTGATGATACTCTCATTTCAGTGATGCTGTTGTGGACAAAACAACATTGCAATTTCTAGAAGAGGCTCAGAAGAATGTGAGGCAGCCAAGACCATGCTGATGCAGTGTCTCACAGCTCCAGCTTTCATCTCCAAGTCTGCAACTTTGTAGTTAAAATCTACCCTTTGCCTCCTATTGAAACAAGGTTGTGTCATTCCTGGCTTATTTTGCATTGTCTTCTGAGTGCTTATTGTTTTGTTTAACTTATTCACACTTCCTATGACAAAGCTGCACTGATGCACTAAATAATCATGAAAATAATCCAAGACAACAGTATTTTTCTATTTACTGATATAAGTTTATGCTTTTATTCCTGGTACAAGATAAAGCTTCCTGTAGGAACTGAGGGCACTGGTGGGTACTTAATTTCAGTCTCTAATAATGAAATGAGGCAAATAACAACCTTTTTGAAGTTTCACCCTCTGGCAAGGCTCACAGAGTCTGGTTTCGCCTTGTTCAAAAGGTTTAATGAGACACAAGTCTTGTGTGCATGTGTTTATGGAAAGAGAAAGAAAGAAGGGCTGTCAACAGCTGGGAAGCATGAGACTGTGAGAAACAAAATAGGCTTTGTGGGCTGACCTTGGGTATCCGTCATCTACCTAGGTCTCCACATGGAAAATAGGTGGTGCCAGAAGAAGGCAAATATGCAGAAAAGTTAATGTGCCTCCAAGCTTATCTGTTTTCTGTAACCAAAAATCACTACCGCTCATAACTAACTGCCTAGTTTATAAGTGTTTTATTATTTTGATCCAGCCTTGAAAGAGTTTATTTAAAGCAAATTGAAATCAGTTTTCAAGCAGCGCCTGGGGCACTGGCTCTACTGGTCCTGAGCGACCAGACCTGTAAGTGCTCAAGGGATATACACAACTTGAAGAAGCAGTCCTTGGGAGCAGCAGGACTCCGCAATAGAGGGGCTTCATTTTGGCAGCGAAGTCATGGGAAAAGAAGCTGGTAGTTGATAGAGCAAGACCTAGCTGAGTTGTCCACAAAAAGGCCTATATCCCAGAGAAATGAAATGAATTCAAGAACTATGAGACCTTTGGTCTGTTGATTTAAAAGTCTTCCATGTGTGAAATGACTTTAAGGAGTAATTTTAATCCTAATTAATAATGCCTTGCCTCAGATTTTGCTCAGCCATCTACTCAGTTCCCTCTCTATTCCATTTCCAATTTTAGACAGATTTTTCAAATTTCAATTACATTGCATAGTGAAATATCAGCAAAGAACAGTGACTCATCAGGGCTATTACTGAGTAAACACATGCCTGCTAATACTGATATACTTCTGTTGTGTGATGTTCCAGGTGACCACATACATAGCCATTGCCTAATGCTGCCTTTACCAATAACAAACCTGTTCCTCCTCTGGATTTGTAGAGATTTCTTCCTTTTAGATAGCTTAGAGAAACTTTTTTCTACCACTTCCAAAAAGACAACTGAAGCATGTTAAAAATGGCTATCCCTCCAAGTCTTTAATAGGAGGTTACCTTTGGTTTCACTTAGTAGTTTCAATAAAGGTTGCAGATCCTATAATGTGAATACTAAGGACGTATTTCCAGAGACCTGGAAAAGGGACTCATCTCAGCGATGTCAGCTCAGATAACAAATTCATGATCCCAGGACAGATGTAATGGAAGATTACAAATACTATGTTTCTAAACTTAAGTATTATAGAGTCAACTGAAACAACAAGGAAACCTGGAAATCCACTTTACATAATTCATTACCAGGGATCTCGCTATTTCCAGAGCTGGACAAGTAAATAATAATGTGATTTTTAAAGTATCTTTTAATCTTGGAATTCTAGATTTTAGCCACTGCTTGAAAACACTTTCAGAATAATTCTGTAAGGCAAATCTCACCCTACAGGGTGAGCAAGCCATTAGATATGAGCATTGAATATATTAAGAACTCAGTTTCCTAAGCCACCTTGTTTGTTTCTGTGCTCTGACTAGATAAACAGAACTTTTCCAATGAGCTTTCTTCTGCAGATACTCATAATTTGGAATTGGATTTCTACTTCATATTTTGAATCTGCAATGCTTGCTTAAATTTTGTTGTTCTGGCAAGTAGTTTTGAAACTACATTTATTGGCTACAAGAAGCACTGCAAATGGAAGCAAAAGAGATATAAGGACATTTTGAACAACACAAAAAATGTGAATAATTCCTCTCAGATAAACTTCACTGTATGTTTTCATATTATGGTGTCAGTGAAAAGCAAGGAAAACTAGGCTTGCAAAACCTCTGAAATAAATAGGCCCCATAGGACATACAAAATACTTTGATTCTATCTTAAAATTTCTTGCAGGTTGTTGTATTTCAGAGCTTATAAAAATGGCAATAATTGGCACAATATTTTCCAATCTTTACTTTCTGTAAATCTATTGGTGTTGACATCACTTGTCAAAACACTTGCTAAAAAGGTGTCACAGTCTTCAAAAAAAATACCCCCAGTTATGCAGTATAATACTGAAAATACAGTAAAAGTTTAAAGAATAATTTCAACTTTATTTGAGAATGAGAGCTGCTAGTGCACAAATCATGGAATACTTCTCTGAAAACATCCTCAAATTCATCCTCTGGTGTTTTGATCTCTACTACTCAGCAATTTTCTTTATGATACCTCCTTATGCCCTACTAGATTCTTTTTTGTGTTGTCTTGCTTACAAATATAGAGTAAAGCAGCCCTAGCCAGCTTGCCTCAAAATTTCCAGCAAGACTGCTCTATCTGTTAAGAGCATTGTTTTCTAGTTAGGGGACTTCCTTTGTTTATTTTACTGCTGACAACACAGTTTGTTCATAGTTTCCTCAGAGCAAAAGAGCCCCAGGCCTTCTACACTTATTTTAATCATGTTCTTCTTAACTGGGATCAGACAACAGAGGCTTCTGCTGACATACCTCTGTCCTTCCCTACTCAGTATCTCATTTTGAAAATGATTATCTGAACTCCAGAGTAAGGAGAGGTTGCAGACACTCAGCACTCCAGAAAAACTATCCAATCACAATACATGTCCACTCAACAACAAAATGTTTAACCTTAGAGGTGGATCAGGAGGAAAACTTGTTTTAGAGGATAATGGTTTTACTCCTCTATACTGTAGTGAGAAATCTGTACGCTACTAGCACATGGTGACCTCATACTGACATGCTTCATATTTCTGTACTTGTGGGCAAATCTTGCTATGTATTTACAAATACTTATTCCTTGTTTCAACAAAACTTTTTTCCCCATGAATTGTAACTCTTAAAACACTGTCATAACCGTCTCAATAATTCATCCTAGAGATATAGGTGACAAGAGGAAAAAATGCTGTTTCCCTGCAAATTAAAGCATGTATTCTCCTACCTTTTATTTAACCAGACAAAAATGCCATATTCTACAGACATTCCTACAGAGGCAGGTGTCTCACAGCTGAATACACACGCTGTGAAATGCTAGTTCAGACACACCAGTTTTAAGTCCCCACTCACCCTCATTCTGCTTCACCAGTTTTGCATTCTGCCAGGACAGAGCAGCACAAAATTGCTTTCTATTTCTCCTTCCCCAACAATGTCCCTAAGCAATATACCTTTTCCTGTCATTTGTACATTGTGACAGAAATGCAGAAGGAAAGATGGATCAGTGGATAGGCCTTCAAAAGTCGAAGAGTTTTCTCCACAATTGATTTCCTACATCTGTACCTGATACAAAGCACCATAGAAAATATAGATATATATATTTTTGTATAAAATAGGAGATCACAGGCACACCTTTTACCAATGGAGTGAGTTAACTGGGATACTCAAGCAGCCATAACAGGCAGCAGCAGAGATCTCTTTGAATAATTTCAGCAGACTCAGACCTGAACAACACTGAAGTAACAAAGACAATTCAACTATCATGAAAAGTCTTGCCTTGATACTTAGATCAACACTCAATCAGTTGCTTCAGAACTACCCTAAAGGCATTTTTCATTTGCAGATTTTCTGCCCTGTTTGTTTAGATGTATTATACAGTATCTAAAAATAACTTGCTCCATAGTCCCCAGTTTTGCATCTATCCCACAGGAGAACAGAGCCGGGTTACAAGCTTTGCCTCAAGCAAAAATGATAATTGAGGGAAAGGCTGTAAGTACTGCCAGTGTCTCTTTCTAATAAGTCTTAAAAGTGGGAAAAAGCTGGAGGCAAAATGCCATGCTAGTTCCATTAGGTGAGCTAATAGAAAATGTCAGCAGCTTTCGTGTTAAAGGGGCTGTGTTTTGTTTCATTTAGTCTTTACTGAAGCTAGTAGAATAGAAAATATTTGCCATTCAGCACAATGGAATCTGGTACTCTGTATCACATTGGTGGATCTATCTAACGGAAAGGAAAAAAAAATGCCTTTGTTACACTCCCTATCCTTTTCATAAATTTAGAAGGTTTCAAGCTAGGAAAAGACTTGATTATCCTGCTTGGTTTGTGCAGCATAGTCCAAGAATATTTCCTTGTAATTCCTTTGTCAAGTCCGTATCCTGTGGCTGAAATACAATGTAATTTCTGCACTGCAATACGTTCTTCAATTCACAGCTTTGAAGTAGCTCATGTTCCCAGATAAACAGGACCAGCAGTCAATCCCTCTCATGGGTATCTCTGAATTTGTCCAGCAGCTGCCATCTGCCACCAAATTTTGTTATGTCTTAAAAAAAACCCAAACAAAGTATATATATATATATATTTTACAGCAAGGCCTTAGTCTCTGCAAACACAAGAGAACAAAAAAGCTGCAGTCCTGCATACTTCTCCCTAAAGGAAGACCCTCATCATTTTCCATAGCCCATGTTTAGACCTATGGAGGTCTGTCCATGAAGAACTTATGTAGAACGGCTTTACCTGGTAGTTGCACCATTAAAATCAGTTAAAGTTTTGATACAAGTGGAATTACTCACATGTAAAATTGTTTGCAGTATCAAAATCCACACTGCTTGCCCAAGGTAAGTATAGAGAAGTGCAGGAATAGGCTTGATAGTTTTCCTAGCAAGCGAACCCCATATTTTCATCAGTAGAATTATTGTTGCAAAGTTCTGCCTGCATAAAGCTTATCACGGGATTGAAATAGAAGTCAGAAAAATTAAATCAGAATATAAAGAGAGGTGATCCTTCTTTTCCAGTGCAGGGCCATGTTTGTGACAGGAGATGGACTGGTGCAAAGGGCTGTGAAGGGAAATTGACCCTGAGACACACATAGAGCCACTACAAGGAGAAAAGGGCATCTGAGCAGGAGGGAAAAGCCTACTGAGGTTAGAAAAAATCAACACAGAGTCTTCACCTCAATGAATTTTAGATCAGACCCTGAATTACAACACTGATTTATTTCAACCTGAAAAAGTAAAAGTGATAACTTCTTTGAAAGACTGACAGCAATGCAGTGGGATATGAATTTCAAGACAGTGTTAGGATTGTTTTGCAGACCCTCTTGAGTGTCCTTCAACACTTGAAAAATGTTTTGATCCATAGAGGAGCCCTCTAAGTCTCGTATCGTATCTTGTCATGGGAGAGTAATCACAGTGTGCTTCTGTCCGAGGTCTGGTGGGGCATCACAGGCCATCAATGCAGCTGACCACCAGCATTTGCACTGCACAGCCGGGAAGGCATTGGAAAGGACTCAACAGAGGGATGCTGTGGGGAAATAGCTGTCATTTCAAAAGCATATGCTTCCATTATAAGAAAAGATGCTTTTAAGGAGTTTCTCACAAAAGTTATGGTACGCCATTATGTGTAGGATCAGGATGACACCCCATACAGAGCATCCTGTGAATAACAGATTACTCTTCTCCAAGAAATATGCCTAGCTGAAGTACACAAAGCCTTTGGTCTGCTTATACCCTGTGTACTGTGAGGTGCCATTCAGCAGTGCACTGAGAGGCTCTCCCAGACACCGGGGCTGCTGGGGTTGGGATCTGAACACAAGTCTCCTCATCAAGACTATTTCCAAATAGACCTATCTGCATCCCACCACTATGTATTTCATAGGAATTCCTGTGATAATGGAGTAACATACCATAGCTTCCACAGAACATATCTTTTTAACTTGTATCAATTTTTGGAGAGAAAATTACTCTTTACTGAAACAATTAGTGTCATCTAGTTCTCTAAGATGGAAATTGCTACCTATCCTGCTCAGATTTCAAAGGTTGGAAATTTCCTTTTATCACCAAAGATTTTGAAAGTCCTGCTGCTCTGATAACATATTTTCCTTTGCTATTCACACATCAGGTCTTCAAGATAATAACTTATGACATCATTATTGAAGCACTCAGGGCATGTAAAAATGTTGGCGCCTACCTAGAAAGCAGCATGCATATATACAAATGTCACCTTCCTTGTATTTCCCGAACTCTTGTTTCTATGTTTGTAGGACAGGGACACACAGAGGTCTCGGATATGATTAGGACTCCTTTGGGCTGGCCACTGTACAGAGAAATGTATGAGGACCCTATTCCTCAAGAGGATACTCATAGAAAAGGCACAGCAAACAGGAAATAGATGGATCTGTTAGAAGCATAAAGTCATCAGCAGATCTCAGCATACAATCCCATGATTTAACTCAAAAGTTCCCTTGCGTTTTTATAGGACATATTTTTGATGCCTTCTGTATGACCCTGCCATTAATAACCCCCAGCTTCCTCATCATCTCAACTGTTAAACACAGCTCAGGACCAAAACCCTTTCTAAAGTGAGAAATTTAATGTGACATAGCAAATGCTGATACCACTAACTACTAGCTCTGAAGTATCCCTGTTTCCATGTTTAGTGTGGCAAGACACATGGCAGGAAGGGATTTATCACCCTCAAAACCTCATAGGCTGCACAGGTTGCTGATCAAAGTGCGAGGAAAAGAGAGAAAATGAGCATTATATTAGCTTTACTGCTATGAAAACAGATCAGTGAGCAGTAACTGCATGTAATTTCACTCCCCTTGCAGCTATCTCTAACAATGCCAAGACTCAGGCATTTCCTCTAAAAAGATGCATCTCACAGGAGGCTGATATTGCAGGTTCACAGCCAAGAGGGAGGCCAGTGCCTCTGCACCACTGCTCATGAATGCGCTGTGTAGAAGTGAGTAATTCACACAGTGCATGTTCAGGCCTGCCAGCATCTGCACCTTTGCCAGATGGTGCTCAGCACCTCACCTGTGAGTCATGCAGATGCTATGCAGCACACAGCAGATAACTGCCTTCAAGGCAGGATCAGATCACCTCTTGTGAGGTCAATTTTGCTATGTCAGATTTCAGTCTCCCAACGGTATACCTCACAGCCTTCTTCACATCACTTAAGACATTAATTAGACAGTATTTTTCCAACTGTCCTGGGATATGCCTTGCTGCCCATGGCATTACAAGATATGTAAAGCTATCACAGCAAAATTATAAAAGGATGAAAGCTAACAGCATCATTATCTACCTTAGTTGTGCCACAAAGTACTGTTATAGGAGCACAGGTGAAAACTGTAACACAGCAGATTTTCCACAGCACTCTGTCTCAGCATCAAGAAACCTGCCACAATGTGGAACAAACGATGTGGGTTACACTTGCCAGACCTTGGAGTGCAGCAGATAAGTAATACTTCCTAACAATGAAGTCTGAGGCCAGGTACAGGGTGTTAGTGATAAGACTGTTATTTATGCCTGTACAAACGCAGAGAATCACACACTGAAAGCCACCATTAACCTCTGGAGGTTTAATGAGTTACAAACTCAACAGAACCTTTGAAATAGTTGCACACCACATGGAGCACTACCAAAGTGTAAGGAAGGTCTCCAGCCCTCAGTGCTCAGCAAAGTTATTGGAAGAAATTGCCTGTGAGCAATGCTTGGGAATAAAAGGAAAGCCACTTCTTTGTTCAGTTGAATTTGGACTGACAAAGTGACGTGGCAAGATGCTTTTAATAGAGTTTAACTTTCCTTGTGTGTCAAGCTTAAAGAGAAAGGTAAACAGGAGCAGGACTGAGAGAGCACTTGTGAGACTAATCACAGCTTCTCAGGTCCAAATTCACAAGTTTGTTCCTGAAGTAGATTTGCAGCTTGGAATTTTTCCTAATGAGAACATATCCTTTGAAAATACTAAGTACATAATCACCTGTTTAATTAAAATAGTTCTTTTTACCTGTAGATAACAAGTCAGCTGAGAGCCAGAGAAATTTACTCAGAGTGAATTTGCAAAGTTTTGTTCCCCCTATTGAGGAAACATCAGGTGTGCACAGGAGGAAGTTCTTCAGCAGCTAGAAAAGTGGGTCCTGCTCACACAGCCTACTACCTCTGAGATCCAGAGGAGAATTGGGCTGGTTGTGTTGCTGCTACCACTCTCAAGAGACCCATTAAAATTAATTGTTAATTTTCTGAGTCCTTAAGGCATGCGTCATTGTTGGATAAAGTCCTAATATCATCTAAGTGTGCTATCCAGCAAGCCTTGCTAGCCTGGGACACACTAGCCCAGAATCACATTCCCAGACTGTCAGCACACAGGAAAGCCCTTCAGTTAGGGGCATTTTTAACTCTGTCTCTGTTTTGTAAAACTTTTATAATGTCTAAACATCAGGAAACACAGATGTTTATTACCAACACAGTCAAAGTTATACTTTAATTACTTTTAAATAGAATATACTTTTCAAAATTATTTTCAAAACGCAATAGAAGGGATTATGCAAATGTCCTATAGTTGGCAATATCTCTTTTACATGTGTGACATGTTTTAAAGCCTTAGTCTGCCCTTGGATCCATTTACCTAGACCTTCGGTTAAACCCCATTAATATATCAGGCTATAGGACCATCGACTGGGAGCTGGGGCAGTTTCCTCCTTCAAAAGGGGTCATGTATCACCTTGCAGCTTCTTACATGGAATGGACTTAAGATTAATATCAGTCCCTTTCAGAAATTAACCTCACTTTGCTGACACACCTGTGTTGAAAAACGCATTACGTTTGGCAATCCTCTGTGGCTGTTTTTTTCTAAGATCATTTACCCTGTCATGCTATAGCAACCTAAACATTGTACCCCATATCCTTGCATTAGCATTTTGAAGGTTTCCCCTTTTTTTGTGGCTACACATCTTGACCTTTGACATCTTCACGTGGAAGAGAACAATGGGTGAAGAAGCAGTAATTTCTTAACTGCTTTAGGCAGAGGTCAGGCAGGGCAATAAGCTGAGAGTCAAGGTAACAATGCAGCTGACGGGCCCATTGTGAGTGCTTTGTGTGTCAGTGAACTTGATTCATACTTAGTGTGAATAGAGGAACTCTCAGCTATTTCAGGAATGTCAGCAATTTTGTCGTAAAGAAACTTTGATCTTGCTTCAGTTTCCCAGGCTCATTCATTAGCTGAGAATGTGGAGGCTAAGATAGGCTCTCTCTTCTGGGAGACCAACTGCCTGATTCTTAAATAAATCACCTGCTTTTTCTCCCCGTCCTCCTCACAATAAAACAGTCCTTCACAAGTCCTCTTGGCATACGATGAAACTTTTGACTCCAAGGAAATCTCTCTCTGATGCACGGACTGAGAGGAATGCCTTTGATTTTCGAAACTGAAGGTCAGATTTTATAAACATACCACCCCAAAGCTGATCAGTCCCCATCTACCCCCTTCCCCAGTAACATGAGATATGCTAGTGACCTTTAGATATTTCTGACAATGTGTAAGTTGAAGAAATTTCTAGCTTTCAAAAAAAAAAGCACTTGTCTTTGTCTTGCCAGCTCTGTGTGTTTTGAAGTGTGGAGCTCTCTGTTCTTTCTTCCTGTACAGGCTCTCTCAGCTTGCACGGTTGGAGTAGTCTCTGAGTGTCCCTGAGAAGCACGAGCACCACAGCTCACATGCTGTTTGCTCTCTCACCCTCTCTGCAGAGATAGAAGCATGTGCAGAGGAACATCTTTCTGGGCAGGGTTTGAAGCAAGGGGCCTTTTTTCTCTATTCTGATTTGGGATAAAAATTATTATTCTAAGCTATCTTTCATTTTCGCTGGTATTATAATAATACTTTTGAAACAAAGACACTTTTCTCTAAGGATCTGATTTTGTTTCTTTCAAAAATAATTAAAGTGCATTTTCCACCTCCATTTCTCTCCTGTCCCTGCTGTGAAGCAGGAAGTAACCTTTTAAAGAAATGTTAAGTGAAGTAGAGAGAAGCTAATTGATTCATCCAAAGGTCAGAGGGTGTCAGCAGCGGAAGGAAAGAATGAAGCAGAACATCCCAGGTCTTCTATGCTAGCCTTCAAAAAAACATGTTCTGCCACAGGTTTCCTCTACGGCACCACCTATGTTTTTTAATTTTTCTCAGTTCATTTTATCTCAGATCCCAGTTTTTCAGTCTTCTGAAGTTTCTGGCTTTGCAAGTAACTCATTAATGTTCTCAAACAAATAACACCCAGAACTCACCAGCACAGTTGTTAAGTCTCCTAATCTTATGTGTACTTACCTTAGGAAAAGAAATCACAAGCACACTTGTTTAAACAGTTTTTGTGCCAGCTTTCCCCACATTTTAATCTTATTAAAATGTTTCAGCTATACAGAGGGGTTCAGAAGCAAATTTAAGAACATTTTCCAAACACTTTTTAAGATTACAGTTAAACCATTATAGTTGCCAAGTGATGAGATTTTGAAAGCAGTGAAGGCAAGATTCTACAGTTCCATCTCCTCACAGCCCACTTTCTACATCTTCTCTCAATTCAGAAAAGGCTTGGAGACGGAAGCTGGGTGAAGCACAGTACCTGAGTATGTCAGTCACTTTATAAATGCCAGCGCTGAGTGGATACAGAACATTTGTCATGGTCCTCACAAACCCAGTCTGTTATGATGTGCTGAAGGCTGGCTGTATGGTTATCCATCTACATACAATATAGGTCAGTACTAATGGGAGAGAAAGTCATCTTTTCTGCTTATCTCTTTGGGCAAAATCATCCCTGTGGATGCCAGAGGCATTATCTTTTGCTCTTATTTTTATTGCCCTGCAGTGAAAACCAGGATTTTTTTACTTGCTTTCAAGTCTGAAATGCTGTAGTAGCAGAAAACAGAAATAATTCTTTGTGGTCCTAAGTGTAGTGTCTCCCAGTGCTTTGTGTGTGTAATGAGAGATGCTGCAGGGAAGAACAAGATTCTCTTCTTATCTGCACACTGCTTTTGAAATCACTTAGTATGCAGCTTTCTCGGACAATTAATGTATTTTCCCCCGTTAGGCAGAAGGATCTTCTACAGTCTTGCTCTGATGCACAATAAATCAAATCATTCAAGTATGCTATAATAAAAATACTTGCTTTGAAGTACAACTTTATATGTCTCATTTCCTAGTGGCAACAACGATGCCTTATCACAGTTTCTTTTTTTTCTTCAGCCTGTTTTCTCTGTCCAGTTGTTTTGTTAACATGTGTGGCTGTTTAACAACTGCATTTTGGATTCCAGATGTTTCGTCAAGAGAAAGCATTAAACGGTAATATACATCCCAGAAACCTTATACCACCCAAGTAGCTGTTTTGTCAACTGACTAGTGTAAGCCTACCAAGATAATTCCCCTCTCTTTCTTCCCCTAGATGGCTGCTAACCCTTTAGTCATCAATACAAAATGACAGAAATTCTTTTACACAGCTACTATTACAGAAACATCCAGGGTGGGGAGTATAAGGCCTCATGCAAACAAGATCCATGTGGTTTTGATGGAGGAAAAGAAGGTATTTTAATTAAATAATGAGCTCAGGCTCTTTCATGGTGAACACAATTAGCAGCTCAATGATTAAAGGTATATTTGGACACAAAGACACACAAACATGCATACATACAAAAGTACTTCTTTAGCAGGCTGTTTATGACCAGTTTTGATCTAAACTTTTTTCTGCAGGACAACAGAAGTAGCAAGAGGAAGCCATCACTAATTTTATCTATATGTTGATGGCAGAGGTATAATTTTTGAAGAGGATACTTTACGCTTACTGTAACACTTACTTTACACTTACACTTACTGTACAATATTATTACCACTTGGTACTGACTTTTCCAAGGTGTTCCTTCACTGCTTGTAGTCATGAGTTAAAAGAACAATGAATTGAGAGATCCTAGATTGCATCCTAAAAGAGATTAAACCCTGAAACCAGCCATTAAAACTGGAACCAAGAAAGGTGCAGAAGTCAGAGAAATAAAAAATTACAGGTTATTTTAAACAATTTTCTTTATCTCATCTCTCATGGGAAATACTGATGTTCACAGCCCATGGCAGCTCTTCCAGGCAAGGCTGCTCTTGGCTTTATATGTCCCAGGATAGAATTAGCAGGACTGGATATTGACAGAGAAGGAATCAATGTCAAGACTGTGAAAATGTGGGAAGGAGACTCTCCCTGCTCCCACTGGAGCTCTTGCCTTCTGTTTATCTGAGTCCAGGGACCTCCTCAGCCCAAATGCCATGCCCTGCTAAACTTCATACTCCTCAGCCATGGCATGGAGATCACAGAGCTTTTCAAGGATTCCCAAAATCATTTAATGAAGTGACTAATTGGACAATGCCGAAAAAAAGGACACGCAAAGCATGGCAAATGACATTGCTATTATTTAAACTACTGAGAGAAGTACAGAGGTGGTTTTCACAGGCCTTTTGTTTCCAAAGATGAACACTACAGATGGCCTTCATAATAATAGATACCCTACTGACAATCTGTGAGCAACACGTTGAAGTAAATTTATCCAGTTTCGATGGTGACTATCTCCCAAACAGCCAAACGGTTTATAGTTAGACAATCCTTTTGGCTCAACGCAAACAATATCTAAAGTCAAATTCAGCATTGTGAATTACAATAGATGACACCAAAAGGTACCCTTCTTGGTAAATTACACAATATCTGGAATTCAGCTTCACTTACACAATTTTAAGCCTAATTCTGTATCTATAGATATGTGAATATGAATATGAATACGAATCTTTCTGGTCAAGGAAATCTGCGACCCTGAATATGAATGGCAAGTAAAGTGGCATTGTCAGTGCCGTATCTGTACTACTGATAGATATCGTCATGTCTACGGACAGAAAGACGTCTTCTCTGCCTGACAGAAACCATGTACAGGGGTCTATTTTTAAGGTCAATTTTTCCTTCGAGTCTTTTTGACCATTTAGTGAACTCTTGCCATAGTAAGGAGTGCTGAAACAAATGCCGGCAGCTCTAAGAATTGCAGGCCCTAGAACATAGTTTAACAGTAATATTTCAAGGCCCTCCTTTAGTTCCCCTGTGCCAAATTAATCAATCTACTTTTTTCAGAGTGTTTCAAAAGAAATCTCCTTCAATGTCATTCCTTTTTTTTTGGAAGATTTTAGATCGTCTGTAGTTGAAACTCCAGCATTTCTTTAGCCAGGGAGACTGACAAAGGCAGAATGGGTATCTGAAGTTCATTAAAAGCAAGTCATGTGGATAAACAAAGAAAGCTATTAATAATGCCTGAGAAACCAACAAGGCTTCAGAATCTGGCCAACCAGTACAACTTCTGCATTAAATCATAGAACACTGAGCCTCCTGAATGAAGACCAGTTCCAGGGAGACAAGTGATCGCAAAGGATGTACTCCTGTTTCAGTTTGTACAGATGCCATCCCATTTGTTCCAAACTGATAGATGCTATTATAAAGTGATCACAAACCAAAAGGGAAGACTGGTGTTTTAAGTAAAATAATAATATCATTTTTTTTGAAGAAACCAGTGTGATACTGTGGGGTAAATAGTATATTTTTTTCATGTCAATAATTACAAAAGTAATGTAGCTAGCAATTTCTAGCCACCTAAACTTAGCTGCTAGTCACATCTCCACAAAATGTCATTTCTTTTTTTTTTCTTAAAAAAGAAAAGAATGGTACTTCTATTAAGTTAAAATCTCAAATCCAAGTCTAGGTTCTCTTCATTATTACACTGCTCCTGAATATTAAAATACAAAAAATAGCAAGCTAGAAAAGTATATTCTCTGTCTCTTTACAGATATGTGTATGCATGTATGTATAAATGTATATTCAGGTCCATATATAATTTAACTTCATTTATTCAAGAAGTCCACTCATGATATTCATCTTCAAAATGTTGGAAAAATGACAAGAGTTGATCGGAAGGCTTAACGCAGATATTAGTACAAATTTTAACCAGTATTTAAAAAATAGCTATATTAAATAATACTGGCATAGTCCATGTGGAATATATTTCATTTTATTTACCATACTAAAAAAAAAGGTCTTAAACTTCCCCCTAACATGCATCAACAAATCATCTGTGCAACTGAAAATTACAAGTAAACTGAGATTTCAACTGGCAAGACACCTGGGCAGAGGCTCAGTTCCCAGCTTTTTTCCTCTTTTGTTCTGAAACAAACAAAAAAGCAAACAAAAAAGCCCATTGAGACAAAGGAGGCCCCAAACTTTGCCCTCAAAGGAAGCAAACTCTGGACCAAAACACTGCAAACAGTCAATCAAATGCCTGTGGAGGCCAAGAATGTTGAGGAGGAATCTGAATCCATGGCTGCTGGAAGCTGTAAGAATGCGTCAGGAGAAGGTTTACCCTGTATGTGTCTTTTGCAGACACTGAGCATATACTGACCACTGTCAGCAGAGATGGGACGCTGGATAAGACAGACCTTTGTTCAAGCCCAGTATGTAAACATCTACACTCTTGTGCCAAGCAAAAATGGAACTACTGTAAGGCAAAAAACCCAGCAAGATAAAAATCCTTTATTTACCTCCATAAAGGCATCTGCCATTCTCCTTTTCAATATTTGCCTCCAAATCTGCCTGAAACTACTCTGAAGCTAAGAAAATATTGGTGATGGCATCACTTATTGCTGACTCCTTCCTTCCTGTAACAGTCAGTCAAGAGCAAGATGGTTGGCTTGAGCTTTGCTCTGTTGTTAGACATGCCTTCCTCTCTGCCTGCCATTGCAATGGCAGTAACTGCCAGACCTTCAAATCTTTTTTGATGGCTCCCTGTGTCCTCCCTCACTCTTCTACCTGCCTCAATAACAGTATTTACTGATGCGGTGAAATTTGGCCCTGTGAATAAAAGTGTTGAAACATAGAAAGCTGCCTCAGCTGAGGCCTGCAGTAAAGTGGGCTGATCACATGTATGTACGTACATATGTACAATATATGTACTCTCCCTCTTCCACATCCGTTCTCTGTTTCAAGTAAATATTTGTATTGAGTGTGAATGGATCACAGCAAGCCCAGATCTGAAACTTGCCACGTAGCTTCCTCCATTTTAGGATCCTAAGCTGAGAGTCACTAGGGATTTAAATACCAGTTTGGATGCGGTAATGCAGAAAACAAGACATTCCACTTATGTGCTAAAGTACTTGTGTTTGTTGGGATGTACTGAAGATATCTTTATTTCATGACACTTGACAGGAGATAGCCATCACTTAAGGTCTCATATCAACTCTCCCTTTGCTGGAAGTTGAACTCTTCTCACTCTTGCTCTAACATTTACCTCATTTCATCTCAAGTGAAATGGATGTCCTCCTTACTCTGATTTTTCAAATTTGTTTTGCTTCAGAGGAACATTAAGAAATTCTGATTGCCGTTCAGCAATTTTAAACAGTACGTTTTCGACTCTGTCTCCTATCTGTTGCCTATAAGTAAAAATATATTGTGTCACTATTAGTTTTCCAGTCTTCTCCCAACCTTCTCCCAGCTGTAACCAACATCATCAACTTGTTTCTCTAATTAACTGGCTACATCTATTGCCAAACCACATTGTTATGAGCTGTGTCCTCTTACATAGTCTGCTTTTTACCAGACCTTATTTCAGCAAAATATAAACAGCAAAGTGTTTGCTGGTTATTCCAGAGATGTCAGGTTGTTTCTAGGATGATTACTGTGGTGTCCATGTCACTAGCAAGTGCTAATCCAGGCAAGTGACCACTGGCATTTATACCTACTAGACAATGGATGGCTTTATCTATTTGGATAACTAAGTTATACTGGGAGCTATTTTGACAAAATCACAGGACTTACATCAAGTTACCATTCAGACAGTGAGCATCAGCAGAACAATCTTAATTTTTAAATAGTTTATTAACATCCGTATGAGATTTAAGCAGTAGCTACAACTCTTAATTCATATAATTAGGGAAATAGAAAAGAAAAAAACTGAAACAGATAGCTATTCCCTTGTACCTGCCTTCCCTGCATCTCTTAGCCTGTCAATACAATAATCAAAGACACTGCAGAACTTCTCATGACTCTGACCAGAATTGTGGGATCCTCTGCTCTGGAAATATGTACAATAAGTGTTTCCTGTTAAATGGTAGCTTGATTGTCTTCTGCTTCTAGCACCACCAAGAGTATCCTAAGTTCTTAGTGTATAAATAACACGGCCTGTTTTACTTTCCTACTCCTTTGTGTTTTTCTGTAGGGATTCCTGGCCCACGCTATCAAGAGGTCTATAATCTAATACTAATCTGCCTTCTATCATAAGACCAAGTGAAGCTGGAAATCTCTCCTGGATTTGCAGGACATGAACTGAACAGCTTAAAGAGCCAACAATAGACAACAATATTAGAAAAAGTCAGTCAGAAAAGGTTTTACTAAAATATTAATCACTACAGTATCATCCCAAAAATGAAAAAACCCACACAGGTATAGAAAAGAAACACTCAGAAGAAGGTGATGGAAGATTCCGATAGAAAAAAAGTTTAGGACAAGCGCCAGCTAATGTCAAAAGAAGACTCAGTCTAAATTTGGTAGATTAACTTTATAAAGCAGAGTGGAAAGATTTAGCTGCATCTCTCCTGCTACAGTCAAAGGAAACTAAAATGCTAAAAAGCTTGCAAAGTATCATAAAAGAAAGCATCTCTAATGTTCATTTTTCTCCTCCATCCAACCTCATCAAACAACTTTCTATGTTAGGTGTTTTTCTGTCACAATTTAAATAACAGTTAGTCTTCTGTTGAGTTTCCAGCATGTAAATCAGAGTTTGCTTTTGATTTTTTTGTCTGGACCTTTCACATGGTGGCAGGAATAGCAGCACAACAAATGGCAGGATGGGTTCATCACTGCTGCAGCTCCACTGATCAGAGGAGTCACAGAACCAGCTAGGATTCAAGCACAGGCCATCTTAAATGACCAATGAGTTATATCCTAGACATAGCTGGACCCTTCCTCAACTTTATGACAAGCTTTAGAATAACCCATGAATTTGCCATGCTACTGGTTTCATGTTCAAAGTGTTTTTGTCTTGGGAACTGTGAATTGGTGAGTGAATACAGGCCAGCAGCACCACAAGCACAAAGGTGAGGTCAGTATCCTGTTGGGTGTTGTCTTGGATTTGCAAGGCCTGTTTTTTGGTAGTGGGAGAGGCTACAGGAGTGGCTTCTGTGAGAAGCTGCAAAAAGCTTCCACCATCATGTCCTGCAGGGCCAATCTCTGGCTGCCTGCAAAGATGAACGTGCCGCTGGCCAAGGCTGGGCCAATTAGAAGTATTGGTAACGCCTCAGTGATAACAGATTTAAGAAGATAATCCAACAAATACTGGTGGTGCAGTTTTAATTCCAGTCAGAGAAGAGAGGGAGAGTGAGAAGATGTGAGGAGAAAACAACCATGGAAACACCAAGGTCAGTGCAGAAGGAGGGCCAGGATGTGCTCCAGGCGCCGGACCCAAGATTCCTCTGCGGCCCGTGGTGAAGGCCATGGTGAAGCAGCTGTGCCCCTGCAGCCCATGGAGGCCACGGCGGTGCAGAGATCCACCTGCAGCTCTGAAGGAGCCCACTCCAGAGCAGGTGGGTACTTGGAAGGAGACTGCACCCCGTGGAGGAGTGACCCACGATGCAGTAGGTTGAGGGGTGCTGCTGCCCATGGGGATGGACTCACATTGCAGCAGTTCGCAGAGAGCCTGTCTTAGTTTGAAAGGCAGATATCTGCCAAGGAAAAGATATCTGCCAAACCCTGCTGGAGTGGAAGGAAT
>WBMZ01008671.1:0-138604 GCA_013400975.1 Atrichornis clamosus | reverse complement strand
GCAGCCGGGCTCAGCCGCGCCGCCAAACCCCGGCGAGGGCCGCGGAGTCCTCCACAGCGGGGGCCAAACCTGTGCCAGGCTCCCGGGGGGCCAGAGCTGCCCGTGGCGGACTCGTGTGGCCCGTGGCCACTGCCCCGCTGCGCTGCTGCTGCCGCTGCAGTGCCGTGGTGATCCCCGCCCCCGTGCCACAGATCTGGGTGCTCGCCCTGGGTGCCTTCGCCAAGGTCAGACTCTCCCAGTCCGTGCCTGAACGGGCACCCCTTTGGGAAGGCAGGGCTCACTGCTTCTGCAAGGCCCAGACTGCAGCCCCCCGTCTCAGCCCACCCTGGGACGGCTGGTGCTGTCCCCGCACCCTGCACAGCCCCACACCCAGGGCATGTCCCATCCCTGGCGTGCTCAGCCCTCCTCGACCCAGCGGTGTTCGACCCAGCAGTTCCCCCGAAACCACTTTTCTCTCCCCAGAATCTTCCACCTCTTCAGGTGCCCCTCATCCCCCAGGAAGCCAGCCCTGCTCCCCCAGCCCCACACTTGCCTCTGTTAGCTTCGAAAATGCTGGTTTCAGCTTTCATTGCTCTCAGATGTTTTTTTGGACCCTATTAAATAACATTGCAAACGTTGATGTTAATTAAAATTCCTCCTAACCACTCCCTGCTCACCCTCCTCTTGTAACCCCTCCTTAAAACCTCATTCATTTTTGGGACCTTCCCAAACAGAGGCTCTCCAGACCCAGCTTTTTTCGGGGTGTTTCTCCATGCCACATCCCTCCTTTGTAAATAAGCTCTGAGGTGTGAAAGCGCTGCCTGCTTTTTGTTCATCACCAACTTCCTATAATTTTGTCTGTTCTTGGAGCTTAAACGTGAGGAACTTCAAAGGGATTTATCATGTTTAGGCTGGTCTTTGTGCCAGGAATGCTATCAACAGACACACAACATCTCCTGGGAACAAATCTTCTCCAGGTTGGTACATCTCTCCGAAAGGTGAACTTTCGGGAACTGAGCTCCCATCTGTTCAGCAGTGGACCTTAAATATCTGGAGCCATGTCTGCTACATCCCTGGGGTTTGCTGTTAGCAATCTCTCTGCTCTAGATTTATTGTTCCTCTTTGGATATTTGTTGTCCTTGCTGGAGGAGAAGACATCCTCCCTGCAGCCAATGAGAAAAATTCCAAAGTGAGGTATTTCTTTAAATATCAAAACACAACCCAGTCAAGATAGCAAAATAAACCAAATTTTAGAAAATGGTGCTGGAAGAGAGCACTTGAAATGAGCTAACATCACGCTAATCCCAAGGGCAACCCAGACATCCTTGAACTACCTGCAATCAGTGGTTTTTTTCAGCCTGTTCTTGAAAATCTTATGTTTTTTCAGGCAATTTTTACCAGGCCTTTGTTATCTGTCTGTCACCCAGACTGCGTCCTCCTTCCTGCAGGTTAAGCCCACGATTTCCCAGCCCTCCTTTTGTGATAATGAAGGGTTTCTTTCCTTTCTCTCGGTGGCTGTATTTCATGATTTACAATATCCCTTTATCTTTTTTTTCTTCTCTAGACTAAACAGCCCGAGGTCCTTCAAGGCTCCTTTTTGGGAGATCTTTTGATTTTCTAAGCATTTTACTATCGTCCAGACTCCCTCTATTAGTAGTTTACCACCTTTATCAGCACATCATTATCCAGGACTCGTTAGACATCACTTATTTGGGTAAACGCGATTTCTTGTACTATCTTTTTTCTTCTCATTGTTATAGAATGTAATAACTGTCATCCAGCTGTGTGCCAGCTCTTTATGGCTTTGCAGAGGTGAGGGATGGGGGTGTTAGAGCAGCCTTTCTCAGCACCGAATTGCAACAAGGGAGCTTGGAGGGGTTTGACCAGGGCCAGCTCAGTGGCTCCCAACTTCCCAACCACTGCACGTGCCTGAGGGCCCCGTTCCCAAAGAGATGTGACACACCCACCAGAAATTTGGGGTTCCTCTGAGGGCTACATGGTTTTGGGAGCCCTGGACAGGTCCAGTTCCAGCTCACAGGAAAATCAGGGTGAAGTGCCCAGATTTGTGCTGGGCAGGGACCAGCCTTGCCAGGCATGAAATGAAAATGGGTCAAGAACACCACGTTTTTATCCATTCTGAAATGATGGTTTTTTTCCACAAAGACATTTCGGTAAGGAACAGTATTTTGTGTTATTTATAGCAATTATCTCTGAGGATACAGTTGACTCCGTGGACGATAAGGAACTCGAGGAACAGCATCACCAGTGAGATAAGCAGCAGCCACCAGTGCACAGTGGGTCTCCATTTCAGACAGAGGACATCAGACCCCCAAAGAGAGTAGAAATCTCCATCCCTACACAAGCACACAGAGCTAGGAATGTTTTTTCCAGTTGAAGACAGGGACCTGAGTGTCAAAGCATTAAGTTTCTATGCATGTCTGCTAAGGGTGTTTTAAATGCAAGAGTGACACACTGCACCTATTTTCTACTTGAAAAGTCTGAATATCTTGCAGAGGTTTTGGTCAAAGAGCTCCATTTACTCCCCTCCATATTTTTTAATTCAGGCCATTTGAGAATAAAATACACATTAAAATACTTCTAACTGCATCTTCGTGAGTATTTAATGATGTCTACTCCATCAAAGGTGATGATCACAGAAACACAGAGTGTTTTGTGTTGGAAGGGACATTAAAAACCCTCTCATTCCACCCCCTGCCAGGGGCAGGGACACCTCCCACTATCCCAGGGTGCTCCAAGCCCCGTCCAACCTGGCCTTGGACACTTCCAGGGATGGGGCAGCCACAGCTGCTCTGGGAAACCTGTGCCAGGGCCTCCCCACCCTCACAGGGAACAATTCCTTCCCGATATCTGATCTAAATTCTAATGAATCCCAAATCCAACTTTCTGAGGCTCAGTTTCAAGCCCAGCACTGCTTAAAGAGCTGGGAGAAGGTGAAGTGTCCAGGCAATGCACATCATTCTGCAGTCAAGACACCTCCACTGCCGATGGGCAAGGCAGTGAATTTCCCACAAAGCCTGCTCTCTGGAGCAAACATGTTGGCTCTGGGAGGGGGTGGCGAAGAGCTGGNGTGGCCCCCAGAAGAGCTGGGACACCTGTGATGTTATTTGTGTCCTGTGAGTCCATTACCTGAGAGGGAAAAGATGCCCTGGCATTGGGGAAAGGGAGGGGGAACGTGGGGATTAGTGGTCTGGGGAGGAACGTGAATTTTCTCTGTGAGGTGCTGGGGGTGCTGTCACTCCTTGTTTCACCTTCTATCTCTTTTTCCCTCTTTCTCCCTTCCCCAGGCCAGGCCAAGGTCTTTTCTTTTGCAAGTTGCAGGTACCTTTGTGAAGTGACCCTTAGACCAGGTTGTTTGAGGTGAGCAAAGCCCCTGCCAGCCACTGTCGATTAATTATTACTTCCAACCTCCTGCTTCTCAACCTTGGGAAACCGTTCTGTATTGGGTAATTCCTCATTTTTCTCCACCCCCCCTCAAATGAGCAACAGCCCAAATGCACCTTGCCCCAAACTTAGAAAAAGCATTTCCTACCAAAACGCTCAGAGGCAAGAGACCCTTTTCGAAAGAGGTCCATGGGTAGAAGGGTGCGCAGGGGGTGTCCCCCCTCGGGGGCACAGGTCCTGCTGCGCCGGGGCAGCAGTGTTTGGGAGCAAGGTTCTGTGGCAATGTCAGTGCCCTGGCAAAGAGACAAGGCGGAGTCTGGCTGTTACGACACCGAGCCCTTCAGCCCCCGGCACGACTTCCATCGGCACCTGTGCCAGGAGCCGAGCGGGAGACCTTTGCTCAGCTTCCTATTAACCATTTAGTTTTAATTAAAGGCATTCACCAGTCAGCTGCCACTGACCAGCTGGGAGAATAAATGGGTGGTCCCTAACCATCACGTCCTTCTATTTCTGTCACTAATCTGGCCATTTTTGGGATTGCAGGGAGGGGAGGAAAAAGGTGCAAAGGGAGTGCTTAGGGCAAGAGGTGTGAGATTGTGCTTTTGGGGAGGAAAGGGAGGAAAACCCCCACCCTGCAGTGTGCACAGGGACCAGAACTGAGTGATGCAAAGTCCCCCTCAGTCCTGCCAGAACACAAACCCTCCCCCTGTATATTATTGCAAATGCCTAGTCTTGGTTGAGCACCCTACCAGGAGGGTGTATTTGTCACCCCAATCTACCCCAAGTGCCACCCAGCTGTCCCAAAGGGCTGGGGACCCCCGGCTGCCCATGCCATGGCCACCCACCAGCTTCAGCGCTGCAAGTACTGCTCTGACAGTGTCCCCCCTGCGCTGACCACTGTCCCTTGTGAGTCAGGGTGACCAGCCTGCCGGCTGGCCCTTATCTCCTTTCTCTGTCTTATCTCCTTCCAGTAGAAATTGGATCGGGATCGGGTGCCCTGGGAGCAAGGCAGGGAGCTCGAAGTGAGCAGCTGATGGAGGCAGCTGATAATGGCATTTCCTGGAGGGAAGTCCTGCTCTTGGGCAAGGAGTCCCAGGAACAGCTCACAGGGATGGCAGGGCTGAGATGGGTGACATCAAGAAACCTCTCTGCAGTGCTGGATTCCTCATCTGCCTGCAAAACAGCCAGCACTGAGATCCTACTGGACACCTTGGAGTGATGAGAGACCCTGGGGACGCGGGAAGAGCCCGTGAGGCTGAGGAGGATGGATGATCCTGGTGGCCAAGCTGCAGCTCCTGTGAGGGGAGCGTGAATCAACACCTCCTGCTTCTGGAGCTGCACAGGGAAGTGGGTCATGGCTGAAGATCCAGACTTGTCCTAACAAAACACCCATCCCAAGATAGTTGCCCGTGGGGTAAGCCTGGCAAATGCCCCTTGTAGGCAAGCACAGGAATGGACCTCGGGACAGCAATGCAGACATGGGAGGGATCACACCTGGGCAGCCCACTGCCACGTGCCATCATCCCGTGCAGGGGTGCTCCCACGTGGTGGGTTCAACTCACCCCCAGCAAGTCTTTGGGCTGATGTGGGGTTGGGTTTTGCACGCACAGGGGTGACAGCAAAGGGACAAAGGCCACCCGCTGTCCTCCGGAGACCCAGGCCGAGCGCCCTGGGTGGAAAGCACGGCGGTGCCCTGCCGTCTGGGCTCGCTTCCAGGCTCATCATGGGACTCCCAGCAAATCCCCTGGGGCAATCTGATCTCCTGGACGCCAGGCACCTATCCCTCCCTCTGGCATGTCGGGTTTTCCACGGTTTAAGGTGCCAAAGTTCATTGTCAGTGGTGGCGGCCCAGGCACACCCACAGCCCGTGCCACCCGCCACGGGACAAGGCAAGTCACCCTGCCAGCAGGAAAGAAAACAAGGTGCAATAGGGATAAAGCCACTTTGCACCCGAGTTTTAAACCTCAGGGGAATAAAAAAAAGTCACCCTGGTGCATCGTGCTACATAAACCCCGGAAGTTGTTTAGCTGCTGTTAGACACGATCTGGTTTTGTTTCACAGAACAGTCAGAACTGATGGTGAAACTCTGTCTGAAGCCTCACGGAGACAAATGACACGTTTCCCAGTAGTCCTTGAATGGCTATCAAATGTGTCATAGTTAGGAGCCAGCCTGGAGGGACTTTTTCTCCAGTAGGTCCTATTCCAGGAAACAAGTCTGCCCTGTGCATTCCTTAAATTTGCCAGTGATCTAGGGGGCATCTTTGTTAAAAGACTGGTGAAGTTTCCACAAACTCTTGAGTAATTTAGAAGGCGAAATATCCGTGTGGTAAAAGCCTCCTGTCTGTTCTGGGAAGAGACGGTGGGCTCACTGGGAAACACGGCGGGCCCTGGAGGGATGCAGCGCCACTTGTCCCTGCCACGGGTTCAGCGTGAAACCTGCAGGACCACGTCCTTGTGCGGCTGCTTTCACCACCTGCCACGTCCCCGGAGCGAGGTGCCCGGCGCCGCGCGCGTCCCCTGCGCCACCCACACAGCCCTGCACGGGGCCAGCAGCTTGCACAACCCACGGGGTCAGGGACGGGGAGCGCGGCTCCGGCTCACGGGGCCCTCAGCGTGTGTCCAGGCAAGCAAATGCATCCCCGCTGCGGGGTGGCCACATGAAAAGGGAGGATTAGGAGGAGTGCCGGCAGCGCTGGAAGGTCGTCTGGAAGACAAGCTAATTGGCATGGGACAAAAACGTGCCAGAAATCCCTTGAAGCATCTCCAGTGCAGACTGCTGTGCTCCTCCTGCACAGTGTGTTACCCCCCAAATCCACTCCCTTCCCATCCTGGGCTGGGCTGGGGCAGAGCCAGAGCTGGGCTCGGGAAAGGCTTGGTCAGCCCCGTGCTACCCCAGCCCCAAATACCTGACACGGAATAAATCCTATGGCAGTATTCGAGCCACCACATCCCCGTCTTGAACTGGGAATACCATGAGAAGAGGAGGCAGTTAAACTACAGTGAGATCACAGAAAGACCAAGTTAAAATAAAATAATCCAGTGCCCCCCACTAGCCTCCCTCCCTGTGAACTCCACTGAACTTTTAAAAACAAAAAAAACCAGGGCCGAGTTCAGCCTCAGTTCAAGTCGAAGATAAAGTTCAGCCTACTTCTAATTTTATCCCAACAGTTCCCACCAGAAATCAGGCTCCAGTGTGGTGTCCTGGGGGTAATCCAGCCCCGACCCTCACCCCTCACCAGCCCCCCTGGGTGTCCCCGAAACCTCCTGCCCACCTCCAGGTGGGACAAGGAACATGAGGCCACATGTCCCAGACACACCATGGGAGCATCCCCTGGAGGTGGCCAGGGTGCATCGCCATCCCGTGGGGCTGGTTGTGCCCACCCGTGTCCAGGCAGGGCCATCCCAGGCCAGGCCAGGTCTCCAAGGGACAACTGCTTCTTGGACCTGGGGTTTTTTCCCTCAGGAGCATCACTTAGATCCAGCACCACGGGAGCAATTAGAACTGGAGAAGAGGCAATTAGGGGAGGAATTGGGAGACGAGGGGTTGTGCACAGAGGGGTGGGAAGAACGGGAGGAGACGAGGCTCCCTGCAACCTCCTCCTAGCATTTACATGGAACATGGGTGGTGGTGATTCCTGGTGGGATGCTGGGATGCAAATCCAGCTCACCCCAGGGAAAGTGGAGACTGTGGACTCCCCATCCCTGGAAGCGTACAAGGCCAGGCTGGACAGGGCTTGGAGCTGGGATAGTGGAAGGTGTCCCTGCCCCTGGCAGGGATGGAACAAGATGGGCTTTAAGGTCCCTTCCAGCCCAAACCATTCTGCGATTCTGTGATTATAAAGTGCTTGCAGAAAGTGTCAAAAAAAGGGAGAAAACCCTTGTGCAAGGTTCTGGGGATCTAAATGTGAACTGCAGGGACCCAGGATGGTCACCTGTCCCCAAAAAGGTGAGTGTAAGTCACAACTGGCACAAGGACAACTCATCATTCCTGAGGAGGAGACATCCTCAGCTGTGAAAAGGGAGCTGAGGTGGCCAAATGTGACAGCACAGAGCTGGAAACCTGCCTGCAAACACAGAGGGAGCAAAGGGAAATATAAATTACAGGACAGAGAGCACATGGAGAAAAAATGTGTAAAATGAGCTGAAAAACTGAATCCAAGCAGCAGTACTGGGTTATTTGGGTTTAGCCCCCCTGGGATAGCCCCCACAGCACCACCTCTAAGTGCTCGGAAAAGCAATGGAAATGCAATTTCACGTAAAGAATATATACAGGAGGACGTGTCCACGCAATGATTGCAAAAACCAACTGGAGTCACCACACGCAACACACTCCTCTCCCAAACGCTGCACCGCCCCCAAAAAACAAGACTGCATTTATCTCTGAGAAATCAGCACAAACCTGTGTTTTCTAACAAATACCCTGCATTTTTTGTGCTTGAAAAGAAAAGCAGAGCAGCCCTGCTAACTGGGGGTTGGCTTCTTACACGAATTGTAAAATCCAGCCCTGGGGAGAGAAGTTACCTTCGCTGTAAAACAATCTGCCGGCTGGATTTCACAATCTTGGTCGTCTTTCTCTCCCCACAGCAATACTTTTACAGTGTTTGCCCTCAAACCAGTTTTTCTTCAGCCGACATGTGTAATTACCACCAGACAGGTTTTGGATAACCCATCCCCTGGTGCAGTTTTTCCTCCCACCCTAATCTACCCAAACTGTCCTCTTCCAGACTTGCTTTGAAAGCTGAATTTGACCTCTTTTGGACTCAAAGTTTTAAATTACCCAAAAGAAGTTAATTTAAAATTGCTTTCTGAGCTTGAAGGTTGCTAATCCCTGGAAGTGTCCAAAGCCAGTTTGGACAGGGCTTGCAGCAACCTGGAATAGTGGAAGGTGTCCCTGCCCATGGCAGGGGGAGGAATGGGATGAAATTTAAGGTCCCTTCCAACCCAAACCATTCTGGGATTCCACGATTTATGATCAAGGCAAGGATTAGCAAACTCCTGGTCAGGACTGAACAACCCTGATCAAACTATTCAGGATTTATTTTGGGTTTTATCCCATGGGGGAAAAAAAAAAAAAAAAAAAAAGGCTGCCAATAACATAATTTGGCAGTGACTGACAGGTGAGACCTGGGGAAGCCCCAGCTCAGCTGATACCTGCCCAGGGCACGTCAGGCTGGTGCTGCTCATGGCCCACCTGTGCCACACGGCCTCTGCCTCCTGCACAGGGGGCTGCACGTCTGATGCCAGAGGACAGGACTCTGTGCAGAGAGAGCCCAGGCTCCGGCAGAGCTCACTCTTGTCGGTTTTAAAGGAAAGAGAGCACTGTTTGCTCCCCATCTCCACCCACAGGACAGCAGCCAGAAGGAAATCCTCTCTGGAGCACGCATGAAGCAAGAGCAGGTAGGATTTGTCCCTCGAATTGGGAAATCTGGGCACTCCATCTGTACCTTCAAGCACCCCCCAAATAAAAACCAGGCTTGGTGCTGCCTGTGGAAGTGTGGAAAATGTGTTCACAACCACCCACCTGGACTTTGCACAGGTCCTAGGTGCCAGGGAGCCTCATGGAGCACTTTCTTGGCTGGCCCATGGCAGGGGGATGGAACCAGATGATGTTTAAGGTCCCTTCCAGCCCAAACCACTCTGGAATTCTGAGTCCATGGCCTCTCACACCCCTGCAGACCCTCACTGCAGCCCAGCTGTACTCACCACACCTCCACCAGTTGCAGGATCTGCTCCAAGACCTGGTTTCTGCTCACAGCTCCACCACCAGTGACTGGGGTCACCACCAGCAGCAGGGTCTGTGCAGACCTGCCTTGTCTTCACAGGACCACTGGGGCTGGCAGAGAGCTCCAGGACCACCGAGTCCAAGCTGTGCCTGACCCCCTTGCCACCCAGACCAGAGCACTGAGTGCCACCTCCAGGCATGGGGACTCCACCACCTCCCTGGGCAGCCCCTTCCAATCCCAGACCACCCTTATAGTGAAGGAATTCCTCCTGATGTTCAATCTGAACTCTTGGCTGTGAGGTCACACGTTCGTGTCGTGCATTTGGACATCAGGAATGACAAAGTGTGGGGACGGAAGTGCTGATTCAATTCCCTCTGGCAGGGCTGGGAGAAGAGGAGCAGAGGCTGAAGCCAGCCCAGGGCCATGCAGCACACGGCAGAGGCGATTTGTCCCATCAGACCTTCGCCATCTCCTTGCATCGCTTCCCCAAAGTGGAAACTTCTGACAGGAAAGCTCTATGGGAAGTTATTGAAAAGGTCTGAGCTAATAAAATCCAATTTGTTTAAATGTTATTGCTACAGCAACACAACATACATTGAAACAAAATGCTTTGTTTGGTGAAAAACTGGGATGATTTAGGACAGGATGGAATTCTGAAATCTTGGCCTTTCTCTTGAGAGGGACTTTGCATTTTTTTCCCATTAGCTCCGTGGCATGGCCATGAATGACTGGTGGGAAATGGCTTTGATCTGGCATGGGTTGAGGCACCTGCTTAGCATCACATCCACAGAGGCTTTGCCCTTTGCAAGGCTGATAACCCCCCTCAAAGGTTGCAGCTCTGAGGAGGATTCATGCCTTGGCACGGGGTGGAGAAAGCCAAACCTCCCTTTCTGGGACCATCCATCCTCGAGACCCCGCGCTCATCCGTAACAGCCAGGATAACCACAGCGACTCCCCAAGAGGCACAGGCAGTGTCTGCATTCCTGAAGACATTTAAATCATGAAGTTACAGCCCAAGGAGGCAGTATTTCTTGCAGAAAAATGCCTCTAGGAATTCAGAGAAGTCCTGGGGAGTAAGACAGACATCAAGCTAGGCTTAGCAGTCACATTTATGAAGCCACACAGGTCTCCAGCTTTATAATTAGGGAGCACAGTGTAGGATCCCAAAGCAAGAGGCCATATGGTCTGGTAATATGCATTATTGTTTTAGTATCACTGTTTTACTTGCATCCCAAGCAATAATCATTTAAGCTACAGTTCAGCTGGCAAACACAGCACCAGTGCTGTTACATTAAGGTTACTTTATCTTTGTTGCCTGTTTTGCCACCAGTAGTAGTATTTAAAAACTCCCCTTAATATCCAGTACAGATGTGGAGCTGCTGGAAGAGGAGAATATCCTGCATCCTGGCTATTTGCAGGTTTGCCATGTTTTAGAAAAGCCAAGCAATCTTACTCTGATCCATGGGGTTTCTTTGTTTGCTGCTGTCTAGGTTTTTGGCAGTCATAAGGAATTCACAGAAATATTCCTGCATCTTGAAAGCTTCAGCTCTGTACTGATGCCCATCCATCTGCTCCAAATCTCGTGTTCCTGCAGGTTATTTTCTCATTTAATCCCTCTTGGTGGTCCCAGGGGCGCAGGGATCGTCTCTGCTCTTGGGCTTGTCTGCTCCCAGCCCAACTCCAGTGCTGATAAACTCTTCCCAGAGCTGGTGCAGACGCTCAAACCCCTGATTTGGATGAGGCCAAACTCCAGCTTCAGCACACCCTGGAGCTGTAGGGTCTGGCTCCAGTTCGGGGATCATGATGGGGATGTTTAGGGATGGATCCTTGGAAAGGGTGGCACATGGCCCTGTACGGTATTTCAGAGAATCACAGAATGGTTTGGGTTGGAAAGGACATTAAAAACCCTCTTGCTTTGCCCCCCTGGCATGGGCAGGGACACCTCCCACTATCCCAGGGTGCTCCAAGCCCCACCCAACCCGGCCTTGGACACTTCCAGGGATGGGGCAGCCACAGCTGCTCTGGGAAACCTGTGCCAGGGCCTCACCACCCTCACAGGGAACAATTCCTTCCCAATATCTGATCTAAATTCTAACGAATCCCAAATCCAACTTTCTGAGGCTCAGTTTCAAGCCCAGCACTGCTTAAAGAGCTGGGAGAAGGTGAAGTGTCCAGGCAATGCACATCATTCTGCAGTCAAGACACCTCCACTGCCGATGGGCAAGGCAGTGAATTTCCCACAAAGCCTGCTCTCTGGAGCAAACATGTTGGCTCTGGGAGGGGGTGGCCCCCAGGGCAGTTGGGACACCTGTGATGTTATTTGTGTCCTGTGAGTCCATTACCTGAGAGGGAAAAGATGCCCTGGCATTGGGGAAAGGGAGGGGGAACGTGGGGATTAGTGGTCTGGGGAGGAACGTGAATTTTCTCTGTGAGGTGCTGGGGGTGCTGTCACTCCTTGTTTCACCTTCCATCTCTTTTTTCCCTCTTTCTCCCTTCCCCAGGCAAGGTCAAGGTCTTTTCTTTTGCAAGTTGCAGGTACCTTTGTGAAGTGACCCTGTTGTTTTTAACAGGCAGCGGTGGTCAGCGAGCCCTCGTTGCCGTAGTGTTGGGTGAAAGGGATGTGATAAATCGGGGGGGTCCTCTAACAGACCCCAGACCCAGGTGAGGTAGGACAGAAACGGATGGAAAATTCGCTCCCAGAGGATGGGGAGCAGGGCAGTGGGCAGCTGTGGAGCAGATGCAGGACAGGGGCTCAGTCCATCATCCATGGAGCTCTTTGCACCACTCCCACGGCCTTCATCCTCATCCCTGCGGGAAGTGATGGGGAGAGGGACCAACCCGGCAGCCCCCGACCCCAGCACCAGGAGCACAGGCTGAGCCAAACCCAGAGCCCTTCCCAGCTGCACTTCCAAGAAGACATCATCAGGGACATATTCCTTCTCCTCCATCCTCCCTCCCAGCGCAGCAGAAACGATAGCATGTACCCACAAAGAGATGGGGAAATGTCAAGCTTTAAACATTTATTACTCAGATGATGCATTTTATAGCATACAGTGGGTCTGGATGTTCTATAAACAAAGACTGAATTGCCACAAAGAGTTATGAGCTCCCTTGTTTTAACAGTCTCTGAAATGCTGAAAACGATGAGTTTGTGATTTCTCTAGTATGAATATCTAGTCTTTACTCTCCCCAAAACCTTTTTCCTTTTTTTAAAATTTTTTTAAAATTTTTTTTAAAGCGCTTAGTTTAACAAATATGATTAAATTAAAAATGTCGCTTTTTCAAATGCAAATAAATACATTAAAAAAAAATTGCTAGCGTTAACTCCGTGTTCTGCAGGACACCGCAGCTCCCTTGGCTATCGACAGTGGACTTTGCAACCCTTAGTATCATTTCTCCTGAAAAAATACTGAAAGTATCACCAGGACTGCCTAATAGCTAACACCAAGAAGAGCAAAATTAGTGTAAAGCCATAAAATACCCAGCAGGGAAATTAAAAAAAAAAAATCATATTTAAGATTTTGAGAGATCTCCAAGTAAGGGATGTTATAAAAATAAGCATGAAAATAAATCATAAGTTATTCTGACAAGTTTTCTTTCAAAGCCATCAATCATGCCAAGAATAGATACTAATTAATCTCCTTCGGGGGAAGAGGGGAACCAAGCAAATCACTTACTTTTCCTTTTTTTCCCCCATTTTTGTTTCACCTCCTATATACACGAGACTTTTCCAAACATGGGTGAAATCCCTCGTGGGGAAACCAAGCAAGCCACTTTTTGTGTAGCAAAACCCATCAGTTTGGAAAGATTTTTACCAGGAACGAGGTGAATTAGACGCTGGGGAGACTGGCAGGGAGTCAGCAAACCTGCTCTGCATCCCAGGGAGACGGGCACAGAGGTGATGCTGCAGCCACTCACCTTCACACCAGCCCCGAGGTTTGGCCCCACACACATTTGGCCCGAGGAGGTTATTTTCCCCTTTGCTGACATACTTGCATGGGGAGAACACAGTAAAACCCCACACAGATGCTTTTATTGAGCAGCAAAGATGGAATCTGGCAGATCTGGGGAGATGTAGCCGGTGGCTTCGCACCTAAAATCACACGTTGGAGAATTACTCTCTTTGGCGACCGTTTCTAAAGTAGNAAAATTAAAAAAAAAAAAAAAAAAAAAAAAAAAAAAAAAAAAAAAAAAAAAAAAAAAAAAAGAAAGAGAGAAGGAAACACTCCAGGTGCTCTCACCCCAAAACATTCCCCAGCGTTGTTCCCCATCCTGCCCATCAAATGTCCTCGTGGTGCCTCTTTTCCCAACGCGGTACCCTGGTGAATGATGCCACGTGCGTGCCAGCTTCCTACTGATGGACTTCAGAAAGATACCATTGGCAGCACGTGATTTTTGGGAAAAATCCCCGTTTTTGGTCAATGTTTTGATTCTCGGACATCAACAGTGACTGATGTACTGTAGCAGTCAATGACTGGATGAACGTCTGTTAATAGCAGAGATAAATGGCAAGACATTACAAAACGACAGATTTCACATAAAAATTCTTCATTTCACATGGTGGAAGGGAAAGTCATGGGCCAAGCTTGGTTGGTGGGGGTTTCAGGATTGCTCCACAACAGGAAAATTGAACAAACCCTCACAGCAGGTAGGGGTAGGGAAAAGCTTTAGGAGAAATACTGCCCTGTGGCTTACACATGGACTCTGAATGCCTCCTGATGCACTGATGGGTGAAAATTCAAGTTTTTAGAAATAAAATCCCCAATTCTCTGTGTTTTTCTTTTCTTTTTTCTTCTTTCATCCCAAGAAAAAGTTCCGTGGGAAGTGAGAAGCTGCAGGGGTCAGAGCGACAGTCTGGATCACTGCTGGCAGGATCCCTGGCACCCCAACCCATGAGGCTGCTGTCCCTGTTACAGGACTTTTCTGTTCTTAACATTAAAAAAAAAAAAAAAATCAGGACAAAACTGTTTTTCAGGCCTTCTCCCAGAAGACTGACACTGTGCCTGAGTGCACTGTGATGGGTGTTATATCCCCTTCTCCTCCACTCCTTGAGAACTCAGGGAGCAGAAAAAACAAAGAGCAATGGGCACAACCCTGAGCCTTGTAATACTGATGGGCTTTGCTGCCTCAATGAAGTTCATCTGCTCATTAATACTATCAAACCACATTGCCACTAACGAAGCTGACCCAACGCAAGGCGCTGTCACCGTGCGAAGCTCCTGGGCTCGAATAAATGAAGAAAAAATTAATTTTTCCAGACAATTCCGGTGCACTCAGCAATCATTTTGCTGCTTTCTGGGTAGACAGGAAAACTGAAGCTCCTGTTTCCAGCTCGCTCCTCTTGCTCCAGGTGCAGAATGAAAACTGGATCAGCAGACAACCAGATGAAAATTCAAAGAATATTGAACTGCAGCATCACGACTCTTGCCTCCTGCAAAGCATTTGCTGCTGAAAATTTCTGCCCTTTAAATTTTGCAGCAAAAGATTCCTCCCCATCACAGACAGACCAACACATTCATAAGGCACCCAAGAACATACTGCACATCCAAAGAGGTCGGGGTGAAATCCCTCTTCTCTACAAGCCACCAGAAATTCAACGTCTTGCTTGGAAAAATGGGTTTGAGGTGCTGAGTTCAGGCCCAGCCTGCCTGGTCCGGGGTCCATGTGAGCCACCGTCGCGGCATAAATTCTCTTATCACCATAAAGGGAAGTAAATTGAACAGTGGGGAAAAAACCAGGACAGGCTGCCAGCATCATGCCTTCCTCAGCTCCTCATCCGCTGTGCAGATAGGATGGGGCAGCCTGCACCCTCACTAGGCTTCGCTAGAAATAGCACCAGGAGGGATTTTCTAAGTCAAAGTGTTGCTAGATGAGCAAACAAGGAGCCCACCCAGTGTTCTTCATGACTCAGGGAGGGATGCAATGGCGAGGTGCTCCCCGGGACCAGCCTCTCGCCCTCGGGGTGGCATCTCACCATCGTCCCCTGCAGCCGTCCTCTCGCTCGGGATGCTCCAGCACGGAGCCGTGAGGGGATCCTGGAGCAACCTGGGGATCCCCGAGCACACTCTGCTTCCTTGAAAAGGTCTCCCATCCCTCGATGTGCCCCTTACACCGACCGTGGGACAGAGCTGCTGCTGCACACTGCACACCAAGGAACGCTGGATAGCATATTCATCTAGTTAGAAGCCAGGCTCAAAAACTTCTATTTTTGGCTTTTTCTACTTTTCTCTTCTTTTCTCCTTTTTTTTTTGCCATACACTGCTTGTCTTCTCTTTACCAGTCTCCAAAAAAACATCAAACCTTCATTTCTCCCTTGCCCTGTACATTATTAGGCCCAACTACAACAGGCCTGAATTTAAATGTATAATTACAACCATGACAGTAATAACAATAAAGCACTCCTTCAACGGAAACAAAAAAAGTTATTACAAAAAAAAAATAAATGGTTATAGTGGCTGAGGAATAACGGCGACTTGAACAGCAAGAGCCACAGAATCCCCTGTTTTTAGAGCCCCTAGCTCAAAGACACGTTTCTCAATCCACTGAGGAGGTTACTGGCAAGATGACGGTGGCTACGTAACTTCTGCAGTGGCTTTTGGACTCCTTTAAAATACTCCTTCTGCTTCAGCATCTTCACATAAACCGTTAGCCAGCTCGAGGGAAGGTGCTGCTCTCTCCGTCCCCGAGCTGCTCACAACTGTCCGTCCGACAATACAATAAGATAAGAAGAAATTACAGATGCTCGAGAAAAAGAAAACACAGTGCAAGTAAGAAAGTCATCCCGCTCTCCAATCTGCTTCTGAAGGGGTGGCGGGTAGGTGGGGGAACACACAGAAAGTCGAAAACAAGGGAAGGAGGGGGGGAACCTAACGCAAGCCCCACTTGACAAAAGCCATCAATTATGAGCGTCTGGTGTAGTGTGTGCCTGGCTTTGTCCTCCCGAGACATCTGCTGCCTGCTGTCTCCTGCCAGTTGGTCAGGGCAAGGCAGGAGGACGGCATGAAAACAATACTAGCCCCCACTTAGATTATATATTTTTTTTTTCTTTTCCAAATTCTCTGTCTTCTTTCGAAAGCCAAACAATAACCCGGCGGGATGCGCTTGCTGCTGCTTGAGCAATGAGTTCAGAAAAAGAAACCCCTAAAACAAAACCACGGCAGGGAGGAGGGGTGGCACTTGGCGACGCAGCTGAAAAAGAAACATGCTTCTCCCTCCCCACCCCACAAACGTATTCTCGAGCATGCTGGGGTTTGGTCTGCTAGGGGATTTAAATCAGAAAAGCTCTTGCCGGGTCCTGTCAAAGCGCGTCTTCTTCTCTCCCCTCACCACCCCACCTTGCCCTGCCCCTCAAGCCGTCAGTTTCTGGATGGTCTTGTTGTAGTACTGCGTGATGGTGGGCGTCAGGGGGTTCCAGTTGTTGGCGTGCAGCTCGATGACCTCCAGCAGCAGGGATCTGGTCAGCATGGACTCGGAGGGACACAGCATCTTGTCGCGCGCGATCGCCAGCAGCTCCGTCATCATCTCGGGCAGCTGCTCCTCCAGCAGCCGGCCGGTGCTCTGCAGCTGTCGGGAGAAGAAGGGGTCAACCACGGATTATTGATCCTTGTGGGTCCCTTCCAGCTTGAGATAGTCTGTGATTCCATCACTCCATGATATAAAAACACCCCGCTGGTTTTTACAGACACCTCCCGTCCCTCCAATTCTCCCCTGCCCGGTGCAGGCAAGGTTGTTAAAGGCGTCATGGCTTTTGAAAACCAAAACCACCCAGCAGCAGGCTCCAAGAGCTGAACATGAAGGGTGAGGTTTTCAAAAGCATCCATGCTGGTTTGCTGGAGGAGTGAATGGTTCAGCTCCCACTGACTTCAAAGGCGGCAGCACTGGATTGCTTTTGAAAAAAAAAAATCCCACCTAAAAATCATGCTATTGTCAAAACAAAGTGCAGGCTGTGATGTGGTATTCCTGCCTTCTACCTGGCCCTTCATTTACTCGCTGATTCAGAGCTCTCAGTGACTCCCAGTCATTAGCTGGAATAAGCAGAATGCTCCTGTGTGCATAACAAATCCTGCCCTGCCGAGATCTGCACTTATACCTGTCGTGCCGCTTTGCCGAAGACAGCCAAGGGCTTTTTCTAAAACAATTACTCCTTGGAGAGCCTCCAAGGAGCAGAAGCAGCCCTAGGTGGTTCCACACAGAAGGTCCAAGCTTGGAGTGGGCAGTGAGGAGTCCACCATCACAGGAGGATCCCCAAAGCAGGGCTCCCCAAAGTCCTCACCTTAAAAAGTCGAGCCCTCCTCTTCATCTGCTTTGATGAATTTCAGCTATTGAGGCTGCAATTTCAACAGCTCTCTAGAAGGAAAGCATCTATCTCCATGGGACAATCATGTCCCCAAAATGTAACTAATGAAACTCTGCTATATTTCACAGAACCAAAGAATTAATTAGGTTGGGAAAAAACCTACAAGATCATTGAGTCCAACTTGTGACTAGTTGCCACCATGTCAACCAGACAGGAGCACTGAGTGTCACATCCAGTCACTTCTCTTCAAAACTGCTGCTGAGCACAGCAAACCTCTCCATGTGAGTCACGGGGCAGCTTTTGCTCCAATACAGCTGTTTCTGAGCTTAAAACATTATTGGAGGGTGAGATTTGAAGAAAGCAGGATGATATAATTTTGTGATGGGACCTCAGCTACCAAACTTCTTACATCCATTTATATGCATCAGGAGTACAGTGATAGAGTCTCAAGGGTCATCTATCTCATGGTGGTCTTTTACCTACTCTGTACTTGTGAGACCTCCACCTGGAGTCCTGAATCCAGCTCTGGAGTCCTCAGCACAAGAAGGGCATTGACCTGCTGGAGCCAGTCCAGAGGAGGCTGGACTCTGAGATGCTTCCAGGGCTGGAGCCCCTCTGCTCTGGAGCCAGGCTGGGAGAGCTGGGGCTGTTCCCCTGCAGAAGAGAAGGCTCCAGGGAGAGCTCCGAGCCCCTGCCAGTGCCTCAAGGGGCTCCAGGAGAGCTGGAGAGGGACTGGGGACAAGGGACAGAGGGACAGGACACAGGGAATGGCTTCCCAGTGCCAGAGGGCAGGGATAGGTGGGATGTTGGGAAGGAATTCCTGCCTGTGAGGGTGGTGAGGCCCTGGCCCAGGTTTCCCAGGACAGCTGTGGCTGCCCCATCCCTGGAAGTGTTGGACAGGGCTCGGAGCAACTTGGGATAGTGAAGATGTCCATGATCATTGCGGAGGGGTGTTGGACTAAATGACCTTAAGAGGTCCCTTCCAACCCGAATCATTTGATCATTCCACAATGCAAAGAGGCAACAACAGCTTTTGGGTCTGGAAACATCCAACACCTGCTTGACACCTGCATGGCCAAGGACAGAAGGGGCAAAGCAGTGAGGATAAGGGCAGATGTAGAGGTGCTTCCCTACCTCCATGGAGCAGCAAAGCACAGCATCTTCCTTCACATCCTGAGATTGCAACAACTGCAAAAGAGAGAAGAGAGCAGCAGTGAGAAATGCGTGACCTTGTCATCCTCTTCCTCCTCCCTTATGACCTTCCTTCCCTCTCTTTGTCCAACTTGGTTTCTGACACTTCCAGGAGGAAAGGACACAAAATCAGAAAGAGGGGAGAAAACAGATTGTCCACACCAAAACTTGAGGTAAGCAGTGACAAAACACAGGGTAAGATCTAGATTATCAACTTTCACAATAAATTTTGTTCAGGTTACGCTGCCTTCTTTACGGCATGGCAGGCAATGAGAAAACACACTCATTTCCCTCACAGGGACTAAACGCAGCCATCAGTTGACAACAGTGGAGCAGCATAGCCCTGGGAGTGGCTGTTTGGAAGGGAAGGACTCTGCCCAAGACGCAGTCACCCACCCCCGAACCTCCCCATCCCCGTGGGGACACTTCTGACAGCCACAAAACTACCCGACGGGAAGGTGTTACGTCCAATATACTGTAATTAATACAGCTCCTTCTAGGCTGACCCTGACCCAGTGGTGCAGGGGCAAGGGCTGCCAACGAAGCTACGGAGTCTCAGGTGCACCAACTCCAACCCTGCTCTGCTCTCCATGACCTCTGTGTTACAAACATGACCTTGAAAGCAGGAGCAGCTTTCAAGAAAGACACAAAATGTTGCTGGGCATGGCATGGGATGGTGCAGGAGGATGCTCATCTTGCTTGGTTCAGACTCAGGGTGTGCAGCGGGGGTCAAAAGCTCCATCTGGCAAAGTGTAGGAGCTCAGCATTTCTCACCCCCCAAATATTGAAACCATGAGCAAGGACCCTCGAAACAAGACCAAAAATACACATTTTTCTTTGTTTTCATCTTTATGACAGTCCCAGGTACTGGCAACACTCAAAGTTACAGCAACTTCTGTGCCATCACTTTAGGATGAACAAGCCCTGATGACTCTGACCTAATCCCTGCATGCAGCAGGGAGCTGAGTGCATGCACTTACCACTGAGCAAAAGATGAAAAAATGGAAAACTCATTTCACTAGTATCTGAAATTCACTAGGGAAAGGCAAACTTTGCAAAAACGGTTCAACTGTTTAAAACTGCCCATATAAAAATTGCTTATCATAACTAGATGTGCCCCAGAGTCATATCCGTCAGTTAAAATCAGAATTGTGATTCTCAGCCTTATCATCTTTCCTTCCCACTCTTGTTTTTCTACGTTTCCTTTCCCTTGCAAATAAACGCCTGCTTGTTTACCAGCTCCACAATGGCTGGAAAATAGATAGGGGGAAAAAAGGGATAACGCAGGGAATTATGGCTGCTCTCAGAGTTTTGTCTTCACCGTCCTCTGCTTTCGGCAGGCAGCAGCTTGCTCGCTTTGAAGATGGTGTTTACAGCACCTCGATGAGCACGCTGTCCATCGGTTTTATCTCGCCTTAGCCAAAGGTTCAGCCAGGGTTTTCAAGTCATGCAACAGTTTTTTTTTTTCCTCCCGCCGGTTTATCTTTCTGTTGAGCTGTTTGGAAAATGTTAGTTAAGCCCAAGCCGCGTGCTCTGAGATAAGTTCTCACAAACAAGTTCACAGATTCTTCACAAAAAAACATGAGATTATTTTGAACCCAACACCACCAAGGCAAAAAAGATATCAATTAGTGAAAAATATAAACAGGCAGTAGTCCAGAAATTCCCTGCTGGGGTACTTAGCTCATGACCATGGCAAATAAATAATAAAACAATACTTTTCAACAACACCTTTTAAATTTTTGCTATTCTTTAGCAAAGAATATAACATGAAAACTAAATCATGAAAGTGAAGTTTGGATTCCCTAAGAAGGACCTATGGTGGCTCAGCTTCAGCCTTTCCTCTGCCCTGGTCTCCTCTATGATCCTGCTCCCTGCCCAGGATATGTGGTCATAGAAAAGCTGCAACTTCACTTGGGCTTTCCTAGCCCCAGCTTCCCACACACAGGGTTGGGACACGCTTCCCAACCTCAAAAGGTGTTTGTGAGGATGACTATGCCACTGTCAAGTGCTCAGATAATAGGCTAACAAGGAACAGTCTCACCTACCTATGATGAAACAGAGAATATATTCTGCCCCCAGCCTTGGGCAGGCACCCTCCAACTCCATGCTGCCCCCGTGGACACCATCTGGAGTGACCTGGCTGAACGAGGAGAATGCATGTGCTCCATCTTGTCCAGCAGGATACCACATGCTCCTCCACCTCGTCTGTGGAGACACCACGTGTCCCACCTTGTCCATCCAGGCACTACGCATCCCACCCCATCCGCCCAGGATCCACATGCTCCACTGCTCCATCCAGGCACTGCGTGCCCCACTTCACCCACCCATCCACCCTGTCCATCCAAGTGCCACCTCTCCACTGCTCCATGGGGACACCAAGCAACACCAGTCCCACGCACTGCAGGTGAGCCTCTGTCCGAGATGCAGGCTGGGGAGGCCCACAGGCTGCCCTCCAACTCCAGGCACATTCATGTGCATCAGAGGACAGCCCAGCAGCCAGATCTGCCGGTGCTTTGGGGAACCAGAGTCCAAATCCACAACCACAGACGGCTGTCAGCCACCTGCACCAGTTCAACAAAACAAAGCCTGGAGGATCAGAAAGATGTCACTGTTTCTCTGCAGGTTCCTGATCATGTTTCTAGCATGCCGGGTGTAGGCACTAACTATCTGCTGCTGACCCCTGCACGACGGGGCAGGAGGGGATCAGGGAGCCTGGCATGACAACTTGCATGTATTGCTCACAGGGTGTTTCATCCCCACCTGTGGTGCCCCAGAGCACTGGGGTGGTTCCTCCAGCAAGAGCACAGTGTTTCCCAAAGCTCTGTGACCTGCGAGTCAGCCCTGGCAGGGGCTGCAAGAAAAATTGGTGAAAATGCTTCGAGAGCTCCAGGGTAATCACAGCCCTGAAGAACCGGCACTCGTGTGACCACCCAGCCAACGCCATTCACTGTTTGCCATCTAATTCATATCTACTGAAAATATTTTAAGGTAAACACGTTATACCCATTAAGTTAGCACTCCCACATCGGAATTATTATTTATTTAACTATTTATAGATGCTCCTCCCTGCTGTGTGCCTCTGCCCAACTCCCACCACAGGCACCATCCCGTCCCTCTCCACCAGGTTCCCACACAGTTCAAACCAGCTGGTGAACGTGGACGAGGGATCTGCAAAAGGAGCATGAGGCAGACAACAGGGCAGGTGAGCCCGGACTCACGCGTTCCTCAGTTTAACCTGTAATCATCCCCCGGAGGCTGGGGCTGTCTGCGAGAAAAACTTCCCTTTGCTCTCCAGCCGGTTTCCCCCGTATCGGGCGAAGCCGGGCAATGAAAGCAGCAGTTCCTGCTGGAAAGCAGACAAAGAGTCTGCCTGATTTCCTAAGAGAGGAGGCTGCATGCCAGAATCTGCCCGGCCAGTCATATAATACCCAGCCCTGGTTGCGAAAGGCTTCTCACTTTTGTTTCTGGTGCTGGACTGGCTGCTTTGCAGACTGGTGGAAGATACCAGACGCCTTCTCTTTCAAATTTCTATGCCACGCTGAGAGATGAGCACTGGGCAAGGTCCTCTGCAGAGACAGTGTGCCCAGGTGGGCTTTGGGTGCTAAATATTTGCATAAGAAACCCAAAGTAAGTTTTAGGGTCTGCTCCTGGAAGTGCTGTGTGTGCTGGGGGAGTTGCAGTGCCTTGCAGGATGGCTGTTGAGTGCAACTGGTTCCCATGGCTGCTATCAGGACTCATCTCCCTTGGCCTCCATGGCCCCAAACCCTTCTCTTTACATCTTTGCAGAGATAAGCCACATGGGGTGGACATGCAGCTGTGGTTGAAGGACCAAAGGAGCCCCAGAACTGTGGCTGTGCCTCATCACAGACAGAACCAGCTTGGTCCTCCCGAACAGCAAGGGATACGTGCGCATAGGGTGCAGACCACCAGGAGCAAACCAAAAAGCTAAGACAATGGGACTCACCTCAAATATTCGGGTTTATTATCTGCTTTCGGAGATCACCTGGGCTGCTGAGAAGCTGAAGTGCTTACTTGGTATTCTCAGGAATGCCCACACCACGAGGACAGGATAACCTGCCCCACTGCCCCTTATCACCAAACCACGCAGGTTTAATTGTGTTCTTCAGCAATTCTCCCCAGGAGACAGGGTGGGAGCAGCCCAGTGCATGCATTACCCTTTTCCAGCTGCAATGATACTTCTCCTGCAAGGCGCAGTACTAATTACTGTGTGTGATATCGCTTGCAAAATGACACATAAGCAACGCTTGCCACTAACAACCCCTTAGCATGCAGTGTTTTGTGATGCTTTGGTGACGACTCCAGCATGAAAGCGCCAGGAAACCTTGAAAATATCCACCCAGAGCCATGGGGAGGCTGGGGTGAGACCCAGGGAAAGCTGGACTGACCGCAGCCCACGCGCCGCTCGCCCTGGCTCCCTGACGGGCACCTCGGGTTCATGCGTCCAGTGGCAACACGCACGGACAGCCAGGCAGCCTCGGGCCTGAGGCTGCCCACAGGTATGCTTTTCATCTGCACGCAGGTCACGAGGAGGTGCTTCCCAGTATTCCCTCCTGGGGACTGTGGACCACGACCACGGTGCTGCAAACGCATTGCCCAGGTGCAGCAACCACCTCACTGGTGTGAAATGAGGCCACGGGTGAAAATGGAGACACGTCTCGGTGAGGAAGGAAAAAACCCAGCTATTTGTGACACCTGGAGCTTAGAATGGACATACTGTGTTGGAAGTGCAGGAGAGCTGGTGCTTCCCAGCTCTCTTTTAAACCAGAAAGGGCCTTGGGAAGGGCCAGGATGGACTTTGTCCTCTACAAGATGAACCTGTTCCTGCTCTGTAGTTGGGATCATCACAGAGACCCCCTTATAAAGAAGGCTTGTAAGGAAGATAGGGAGTTTTTAGTAGGGCCTGTAGCAATAGGACAAGGATGTCTTGTAACTAAAAAAGGAGAGATTCAGACTAAATAAATGGAAGAACTTGTTTACGATGAGGGTGGTGAGGCCCTGGCACAGGTTTCCCAGAGCAGCTGTGGCTGCCCCATCCCTGGAAGTGTCCAAGGCCAGGTTGGACAGGGCTTGGAGCAACCTGGGAGAGTGGGAGGTGTCCCTGCCCATGGCAGGGGGTGGAACTGGACGAGCTTTAAAGGCCCCTTCCATCCCAAATCATTCTGTGGTTCTGTGATCATCCCCTACAACCACCAGTGTGGCTCAGGTACTAACAAAACTCTGCAGGCACTCTTAGTGCTCTAATGGACCACAGTTGGGGAACTCCTGCCCCTACAACTTCCTGGAGTCCCCACAGTCTGCCAGATGGGTCCTCCTGGGAGCACAGGCCAGTTCTGCTTCATGGGCTCTCTGCAGACATCAACAACAATTTTCTGCATTTCCAGCAGCCCCTAATCGACCTACTGCCACAAGTCTTTAAGGAAGATGCCTGAGATAAGATCCATAGGATTGACTGACTTTGCATGGGGAGAGTCACGCACTTCTCTGAGACGCAGGCAATGGTACAGCTCCACTTTTCTTCTTGTCACAGGGCACGGGGTGGTGAAAACAGCCAGGACTGGGGAAAATGCAGAGTACAAACAAGGGTGTGGGGATGAGTGATTGCAAAACACTCCGCCACAGGGCCAGTTTCAGGATTTCTACAATTTGCTCCCTTCAGATGTGTCAACTCCTTGACCCAGGACATCAGAAGGCCAGCTGAGCTGATCCTCTGTCCACCAGCAAGCTGTGTCAGTCCCACCCTCTCTAAAGGGGCACAGAGCCCCTCTCTGGGAGTGAGGGAAGTCAGATGAGACCTTTCTCTAGAGAAGAAACAAGAGAGCATATGGAAACAGACCTTTAGAAGTCCACAGGCATAACTGACATCTTTTCTGCTCACTCATTTGAGGCTACCCAAACACAAAGTTTTGGGGAAAACCTCTCCCTTTGGGGAAAACCTCCCAGAGCTGCCTGTGCTGATCTCTGCACAAGGCACGGGCTCTGCCGTGCTCCAAAACGTGATTTGTTGGGATTTGAAAACACAGCTGAGCTGGGAGAGGCAGTCTGTGCCCAGCTGCTTCCAGTAGCAATGCTCCTTCTCTCCATATCCTTTCTGCTCATGCCTCTCTGGAGATCTGGGAAGTCTTCAAGATGGAAGATGCACAAGACGCCACCAGATCACGTGTCTCATGGAGGGAACCCTCTTCCCAGCTGCCTGACTGGGGTGTTGTGGTCTCAGCCTCTGTGACAACAAACTGACAGCAACTCTTCTGCTCCATTATGAAGAGGCCACCAGCATGGGCCACTGCTGATCCCAAAAGCAGCTGCCCAGATGAGGTGGCATAGGGGGAAGGAGCTCTGTGCTGGAGTTGCATCAGAGCCATGTCCACAGCAGGCACTTTCTCTAACACATTCTGGACAATTTAAATGAGTTTTGGTGGCACCAACTCCTTTTACATTGATGTGCTCCTCTCGGCTAAGAAGGAGAGTTCTGTTCTCCTATTACACAAGCAGGACTCCCTGGGAGGATGGTAAGAATAGATTAGTTTGTTTATTGCGTCGAGTAAACCAAAATGTTGGTTATCCTCCTTGTCAGGCTCCTGAGGAACTCAGAGATACTTAACAGCAAATTGAATTAAGGCCAGAGGAACAAAATCCTGTGCCCAGTCGTGGGAAACTCCTCCTACTCCTTTCCACTGTAGGCAAGGGAAACCATGAAACACGACACTCTCTCTCCCCGGATCTGGAACAGCAGAAGGGATTCCTGCGAGGATGGAAACCATTAAGAGGCAATTACTGGAGACGACGATGAAGAAAATCTGGTCACTCATCAACCCAGACGCTGCAATCCAACAGTAGCCTGGTGGTTACACATCCCCTGGCTGGAGGTGGACCTCCAGGACCCGAAGGTGAGCAGGACAGACGACCAGAGCCACCCGGTCTGGGTGCACAGGGAGTTCAAGCCACCCAGACGACTGGCTTCATCCTGCCCGGGTGAAGACATAATAACCCTGGGAGAGGAGGATGTGATCTCATCCCAAGGGTCCCGGGGAAACACAAAACATGGAAAGAAACAGTGGCCAGACCGTGGTGCTTGATTGCAGCGGGCTCCACCCTGGCTGGCCGGAGGCTCTGCGCTTTCCTGGCTCTGCAGAGGCAGCGAGCGCATGGCGGCAGACGCAAATAGTTGTGTTTACATCCCATTGAAAGGGTTTTTGGGAACTAACAATGCCTGGTACGGAGGGCAAGGGAGAAAAACAAAGCCACGAGAGGAGGAGGGACCATCCTGTGAGATGGTATCTGGCTTCATTTCTTTATCTGCGCAAATTGCTTCCTCTGCCTTCTCCACGGGTCCCAAAGAAACAAGGGTGGCATTTTCCCTCCCCTATTCAAAATATACCATCACGGTTTTAATGCTGGGACTAAATGAATCCTGTGGTTTTCCAAGAATATATTCCTGCACATAAAATACTCATCGGGGCAGCTGGCCTCAAAGGCATCAGGCAGCCCTCCTTGGTTTAGCCTGTCCTCATCTGCTCCCAAGTAGCAGTCGACCTCCTCCACCTTAACGAAGCCCTTTGATCAAAATGACCACGATGAAGGGAAATTTGTTTTTTCCCAAACAAGCTGCATCCACAGGAGTGTTTCTGCCAGCACAGCAATGGGGGTCTGGGGACGTGGGAGCTTTTTGCATGGTTAATTATTTATGTATGACAGGCACAGAGGTACAGGGACATCCACCCATCCCCTGCGTGGTCCTACAGACAGACACCCATCCCTGCTCTTTGCAGACCCTGCTCCTGCACTGCTTCCTGTCATGGCTCTGAAAGCCCACATCACTCTGCCTATCTGCATGCCTCACTTGCTCCAAAGCCCAAACTTTTCCCCAAGCTCTTCCACATTTACAATCCTCATCTTCTGGACTCCCAAGACAATTCTCCCTTTGTTCTTAACATTTCTCTTTACTCCCCTTGTCCCTGACCCCCAGTCTCCTCTTTTTTCCTCCTTCCCTGAAATCCCTTCCCTCCCATGCCCACAGTCCTCACTCCTCCTCCCTCCTTTCCCACTTTCCCCACACAAACCACTTCCCAGTTTGTCCCCATCCCACTGGACTGGAGACCAAACTGTTGATTTTTTTTCAGAACCAGAAAGGGGGGACCAGAAAGGAACTTCTATGAGGATGTAAGTCCCCTTCTTTATAAAGGATTTATTTTCTCTGTTCAGATCTGGCCTCGTGGAGCTGCCTGAGTGGAAGTGTAGTGTGGGGCACCCCCTTGGTGCCTTTGCTCATTTGATAAAGTGAAAATTATGTTTCATTCTCTGACTCTGAGTATAACATTAAAAATCCTAGCATCTCATTATATTGTCAAAGACCCTTTTTTTGACTCAAGAGGCTGATGCTTTTTTAAAAAGTGAGAGTGATTAACGAAACCCAACACAACCCACGTTAAAAGATACAATTTTCTTTTCCAAAGAGCACCACCCTCCTCGCTCATCCGACTGCAGCCAGGAAGGTTTTCCTTTTTCTTCCTCTGAAGGAGACAGTGAAAAGGCAGTGCCCTCTTGAAGTTCAGACGTTAATTACCATGTTAGAATATTTTGCTAAATTACGCAGCATGGCCCCAGGAGATAACAGGCACTAAGAGAAGGGAGGGGAGTGGATACCCGTCTGCATGCTGCACCGCAGACTCAGACGTGGGGGGAAGGCAATTAGACAGGGAGTATTTATCCTCCCTGCACCACCACCCCGAGGCTTTCAGTTAGCAGCAAGCACCAAGGCAGGGAAGCGATGGGAGTGTGCCAAGATTTTAAACGATGCTGAAATGGGACTGTCTCTGCCAACCAGACTGGAGGTAGGAGACAACTCCTGCAGAGCAGCAACTGTCCTGCCTGCTGCCAGCCTGACGGGTCTGCTCCCTGCTGATTCACAGCTCCTGGGAGCTGCCCTCAGTCCCCAGGGCTGGTATTAAGACCCTAAAAGCATCTGTCCTGGGTCAGGCCAGTGACCACATCTCTCTTATGGGGATACTCCCGGGTTACCCACCCAGCCTCAGCAGCATAACCCCTTCAAGCCACAGTGACCTCCGTGAATTGGTCCTGCAGCCTCCTGCATGAAGGAGTTTTGCAGTTTAATTAATCTTTCTGTGATGAGCTGCTTCCCAGGGTTTGCTCTGAACCTGCCCCAGAGCCCTGTCCGAGGCACCCGCGGGGGCTGAGAGTGGGATGGTGCCAAGGCTGCTCCCTGTCACCCCTGACATCCAAACCCCTTGTATCCTATGGGTTACAACCCAACTCCGCCTGAAGGCCAGGGATGATGACTACCAAGGCATTATCCTGGGACCTGCCCTATTTAGCATCCTTATCCATGACCTGGAGGAAGTGAGGAGCACAGTCTCGTGAAGTTTGGAGATGACACCAAGTTGGGAATTTATGAATGTGCTCAAGGAGCTGCCAAACAGAGGGGCCTCCGTGGGGTGGAGGAAAGTGACAAGAGGAAACTTAAATATTCAATAAAAAATTAGTCCTGTGCAGGAGAAGAGCACATGGACATGGGTAAGGGGTGGGATGGGGTTATTATGGGGTGTGAGAAGGGGCAGAACCCACTTTGAGGGGACACCAGCTGGCGAGGTGCCTTGAGGGACCACAGTGGCACTGCCACATGGCATCACCTTGAGCTTAAGTCCCTGGAGCCAGTTTTTCCATCTCCTTGTCCTGCTGCCACAGGCAACTGCTCAGGTTACCTGGCTGCTAAATGGTGTCCTAAGAATAAACGAACGCATCCAAGGCAGTACCAACCACCTGGGCTGGAAGAGGCTGCTCCTGCCTGGCAGGGGGCTGGCAGGGAGGTGGCAGCTGCCAGCCCCAGAGGCACCTCCTGGGTTGGCATCCCAACAACATCCGCCGAGGATGACACTGAGACACCAGAGGCCAAGCTCCCAACAACACTCACCTGTCCTGGCTTCTCCTGGCTCCACACTGGCTACGATCCCTCCTTCCCTGCAGACCTGAGCTGTCACCCAGAACTGGGCTGGGCCCCTCAGGATCCAATCCTAATGCTCCCACTCCCTGGGAGCACCAAGGGATGAATCAGGAAGGGCATCGAGCTGGGGTGGTCCACGCCCACCCCGCTGACTCCCATGCAGACGTGGGAGCACAGAGCTGGATGAGGAACAGCCAGCTCCAACCATGCTTAGGAAAGAGCTAGGGAAGGCAAAAGTGGTGACAATCAGTGAACAATAGATGGCAAATAATATTATTTATTATCTCTAGATCTTCAGTAGCCATGGGGCACTTCTTGCACCACGCACAGGGCTCTGATGGTGCAACTGACATTTTGCCTTAACCACCCATTTTCTACATTTTGCTGACTCTGCCGAAAGCCACAGAAAAGAAGGAATATGGCCAGGCTGCAAGAACTGAAGTTCCTTGGTTATTCTCCTGGTTTTAGTTGGTTTGGGGGCGCATGCAACATGAAGTGTTGTTGGAGAAGGGCTCAGTGTGGTTTCTTGGTGTTTGAACATGGGGCAGAGACTTTGGGGCAGCAAGGACTGTTCACTCCCCACCATCCTGGAAGGGCAGGAGGAGACATACAGGGAAAAATTTAGAGTGATTTTGTGAAATAAAGTGAGGCCAGAGTAAAGAGGGCTATTGGGCTGGAAGGAGAGAGTGGGACATCCCTCTTTCTTAAGACCACCATGCACAGGAGACAGGACAACTTCCTAATACTGCTAAATAAGTTTTCACCACGTAAAAGGCTCATGGAAGAACGTGGTCCTGCAAGATGCCACCACTGGTCCCAAGTGAGAACAGCCAGGTCTGGAAGCAGGCAAGGGTCAAGCCCACAGTGACGTAGCTGCAGCCAAACCATCCCCAGGGAAAGCCTTTATCCCAGGAACAATGCCCTCTTCCAGCTCGCCCTCGATTCCCCGAAGCTCTGAGGGAAGAATAGGAGGAAAGCTCTTTTACTTCTATCTAACATCTCTGCTTTGTTTTTCTTTTCCCAGGTTTCCCAGATCTCATGGCTACAATAGTCCTCTCATTTTCATCTGCAAAGGGTTCTCCTCCTTTCCCCAGCTGACTTCAGTTCTGATCTTCGGACTGACCTTGGGGACCCACTGCCCTTCTCCAACCTAAAATATGCACTGTTCCAAGCAGAAAAACATGTTTTGATCCAAACCAGAATCCAAACGCACAGTGCTCCATTAAACCACTTTAATGAGAGCTGGACCCACCTTTTACTTCCCTTGGCAAACCATTTCTTTGCCTGAAATCCCAACGCTGACCTCACCAGACCTTGTTGTGAAGACACCCTCAGCCTGCGCAAACCTCACCTCAAACCCTCAGAACAGTTATGGAAATTAAACTTCTTTATTCCTTGGGGATTCAGCTGCTGGGAGATGCCGTCATGGCACTGGATGTGTGGAGGACCCTTCCTTCTGCCTCCGTTTCAGGCCCAAGTGATGGAAGAGGATGTGGCAGAGCCCCCCGGGATGGGGGCCTGGTGTGATTGTGTTTGTGGCGAGGGGCGCAGCCGCTCCCTCGGCTCCCAAAGCGCTGCCTGGGCCAGGTGGCAGCTCTGACCCAAATCTCCTGTGCCGTGGTCGAACACCCGTTCCCGTGTCTGGCAGGGCTCCCTGCTTCCCCAAGGACGGCGATGGGCACACCATCAACCCACCAGCAAGCCCCAGCGTTTATCACTCCAGCCTCGCCTGAAATGAACCTGTTTTTCCGTCTTTTTTTTTTTTTCCAGCCCACAAAACCAACCCATCCACACCGCTCGATAAATAGCGCTGGCATTGTCACCCAACGCCCCAGCCATGTCCCCAGCTCCTCCCCACCTGCGGCCACCCTTGCTCCCACCCACCCAGCTAATGATGGTGTTAATAAGCTTTTATCTGGGGGGAAAGGAAAGGAGCTGGAGAGAGGAAGCTTTGCAGGAGGAAGGAAAGAGACATTCCTGCCTCAGTCATCAGGCAATTTTCCCCTTCCTCTTGCTCAGTCCCTTGCTGACCTTTGGCTGAGTCTGTCAGAGCTATAAAGGAAAAGGGAAAAAGGAAAAAAAAAAAAAAAAGAGAAACTAAAAAGCAAGAGGAGCTGAAAGGACAGGCACAGGGAGAGATGTTATCTCACCTCCATTAATGATTTCTGGTCAAAGGATGAGTGGATGAAGGCAGAAGAAGCTGTGCAGGATTGTGGGCAGCACAGAGGGAGTTTGCAGGGGGATGCCCAACAGGGAAAGAACTAGGGATGAGGGGCTGAGACTGTGCATGGGGATGTACGTTCCGATCAGCAGAAGGGGAAAAACCCCATGGTGAGTACTCCTACACCTTGTGAACCTGTCACAAGGCGTGTGGGGGTCCCAAACTTTATAGGCCACAGTGACACCCTTGTAACACCAGCCCACGTGGTTCATGGAGATCACCAAGGAATCTGCATCTGATTAGAGCATTCCACACTCTCATGGGGGCACCCAGCAGGGCCAGCCCGTGCACATGTCCCTGTCTGCTCCTGAGCGCAGCTGCAAGAGCCCACCAACACCTCCTTGGCTGCATCTACAGCCTGGCTTTGGCCCTGGCAACCATCGCAGAGCCTGGCATCTAGCACTGCTGGTACACAGGTGGTCCTGTTCCCCCGGCTGGCTCTGTGCAGCAGGATTAGCTGACTGTGGCAAAAAAAGGTGGCAAAATGAAAACCCATTCCAGAGTCATGGAAGAGGGATGGCATGAGTCAAGGTCAGAGCACTGTGGAGTGAGCAGTCACAGACCAACCATTTTGGGGCAGGAGAAACAGAAGAGTCAGGCTCATCCATGTCAGCTAAGTGTCTTAGAATCACAGAACGGCTTGGGTTGGAAGGGTCCTAAAATCACCTCATTATTAAAGATCATCTAGTAAAGTCACCTCTGACAAACAGCACCACAGGGACAGACCTGTCCTGCTAAGGAACAGAGATGTATTTTTAAGAGCAAATTTACGCATGACATCTTGATATAATTAGTAAATCTTTTTATGGAGCTGCCCTGTAGCAAAAAATATCCCTGATACATGAAATTCATGTCCTTCCGCACACCTCTAGATTACCACCACGTCCCCACACACCAGAAAGGTGACAAGAGGGACTGTGATGGCACGGCGAGGGCAGACAGGAGTGGGCAGGGAAGAGTTCTGGCAGAATCAGGGCTGTGTTGTGTCAGGATTACGATGGGAAGCGGATGGACACGGGGGCTCTGCCAGACATCAAGATCTTCCCCATAAGGTGACACATACCTCTGTGGGCAGGGATTTTGGGGAAGTTCGGCTATTCTTAGGGCCCCTCTCCCACCTCCTCCCCTGGATATCTGTGTCTCATCATGATGCCTGCATTCCTTCTCACTGCTCCAGTCACCATCTGTGAACCCTGCCCACAATATCACCACCCAGACAAAATGTTTATGGTGTGTTTGCATTCAGAGGAAACTTCCCATGCACGTAAAAAAAGTCATCACCAGCACTTTCCTTATCCTTCCCTTGCCTGAGGTCTAGCGGAGAACTTATTTTACAGTGAGTTATTTATGGCCTGACAGAAGCACCACTGACAATTTGAGATTCACAGCTCCAACCCTGGGCAACGAGGCGGGTGTTTCTGAGAAAGTCTTCTACAGGCAGCAGCAGGAGACAAAACCATCTTTAAAAGAGGATGGAGGGAAGCCCTCTCCTCCTCTCTGGAACACTGAGTGCTTGAGTTGTCTTTTCTGAACGTACTCCCAGAGGTTTCTGCCACCATCCTGAGCCATGGGGTCTCATGTCAGAGTCTGACAATGAGCTCATCAGGAGATCATGTTCTGAAAAATCCCCAGCCCTGGTGACAGGGCTGTGTTTCTGCTGCACTAGGTGGGGTCTAAAGACTTCAGGGACTTCATTTCTCTCCCTCTTTCCTCCCCTCAGTCTGTCTCATCTATTCAGGTGGCTTCACCTGCATTAAGAAGCTTTTTAAGCCGCTTAGGGTGGGATTTTCACAACATTGGGATTTGCAAACTCCAGTGTTGGGTTTGCCATCCCAACTGCTCGTCTTTGCTAACCCTTGGACAAAGGGAGCGTGTGCTTTAATGATTCTGCTTTAATGAGCAAAAAAACAATATGCAGGAAGAGCCAAGCATCCCTGCAGTTGTAGGTACGCTTGAGGTGAGAACTGTTGCTGTGGGCAGAGCAAACCTCTAGGAGTCATAAAGCAAACACAGCATCCCAGAATGGCCTGGGTTGGAAGGGCCTTAAAGATCATCTCTCTAGTTCTGATGACCTGCCATGGGCAGGGACACCTTCCACTATCCCAGGCTGCTCCAAGCCCTGTCCAGCCTGGCCTTGGACACTTCCAGGGATGGGGCAGTCACGGCTTTTCCAGTGTCATGTATGACCTGTGGGCATCTCCATGCAGCAACAGCTTGGCCCACTGGTGGAGAAGGACAAACTGGGAGGGCATTTACCTCCCTGAGGCAGGTGTAGATGGGGCAGACGAGGACTCGGAAGGGCTCTCCGGTGCTGCTCCTCATGGTGCCGAAGACCTCACAGAGGAAGGTGATGAACCCCAGCCAGCGCTCCACGTCCCGCTGCTGCAGCTCCTCCCGCATGGAGAAATCCTTCTGCAGGAGGCACAGAGACAAGAGGCTGCATCAGCAAAACCGCACCGCCACGGGAGAGGCAACGGCTGTCTAGAGAGGGCATTAGGAGGAAACTGAAACTCGGGGTGGGGGGAGGAGGACAGACAGACCGACTCTTTAGTAACAGAGGGGAGATTACTCAACGCATGTGGGGTGGCTGGAATTTCAACACAGCAAAGCCACCAGAAAGCAGGTACTGTAGAAATGTCACCAACCCCTGCAATAACTGCCACGGCTTGCACTGGAGATGGTGTCCCCTGCGCCCTGCTGTGCCCCTCTGACAGACACGGGGACTCTTTTCCATGTGCACAACCAGGATTGAATAAAAGCAGCAACAAAGAGGTTGAATAAATTGCAGGGGGAAGACTGGTGGCCATGCTGGGCTTGGTGGTCCAGGTTGACCTGCCCAGCCCATTCATTCCAAAATCTTCAGCAGACCCAGTGTCTGGCCAGGAGCATCCTAATGGTCTGGCTGCTCTCTGGCGTCTCACAAAATAATGGCAGAGACTGGCTCCCTGCCCAACCAGAAGATCAGGGCAGCCTGGGCTTGGCATTAAAAGGTCACCCTGCGCCTGAGCTGATGGTTGCTATGACTAAGGATTATCCCAGTGACGTGATTTATGGATCATCATCAGGAGGAAGCATTCAGGGAGATAGCTGCCTCCCCACCAGACCTCCAGCTGGGAAGAAAAAAGGGGTTTGTCCAAAGGCAGGATATGAAAAGGGATGTATGTGATGGAAGCTGGTGGCAAAGGGCACAAGACAACACAGGAAAGCAAATAAAAACCTTTCTAGAGGATGGCATGAGGGAGTGTATTGTGCTCAGAGTCAAGAAGGTTTCCCTGGGCTCTAAGAGATGCTGCAGTGGTTCTTGCATGACATCCCACGCAACTTTGCTTGTCTGTCTCCATAGTGACCTTTCCTCAGTACTAAAAATTAGTAGACACTAAGCAGGGGAATGCTGAAGAAGGGACAAGTTTGTTCTTCACACCGCGTGTTCCCAGTGCGGGTTGCACAACATTTGAAATCCAGCAACTAAATAAATTACCTTCTATCTTTTTCATCTCAGTTTATTCCTACTGCCCGAGACAAAGGGCTCTGCTGCTGCAAATGCTCTGACCTGCAGCTGCTCTCTGCAAAGCCAAGGAGATATAAAAGCCACCACACCAAAGTTCGCTCCCTTGCCCTGGACACCACACAGGAGATCTTCCTTTTAGAACAAAGGTAAGTGAAGCAGCTGCTAAAGAAAGCCAGGCAAAAAAGCACGATGATTATTTTCATCACACGACTGTATGCACAGAAGATCCAAGGCGGGAGCTATTTATATGTTTCATTACAAAAGGAAAAATAAAATACGTATTTGCATATGCAGGAAAAAAGACTTGTAAAATAAGCGAGGCACTTATTAACCAAACAGTGATGACTAACTCCTCTCTACACCCATTTCCATAAGTCAGTTGCCCAACTGTGTCTGCGACTTCGAAGTCAACCTGCAGCCAAATCCTGTTGGGTCTCCCCAGACTCTCTGGAGGAGTTTGCAGGGTTCATCCTTTCATTATCCAGCCCATCCCTGGCCAGTGATGGAAGAGTTATTTGCCAGCTCAGATTATCACCCCAGGGTTACCCAATTACTTGCTCTGGAGTTTTCAATTGAATTTTAATGCATAAAAAAAGAAAAAGGAAGTCAAAGAGACATGATATCCTGATTACGGAGAAAATAAAAAACCAAGCAAGAGCATCCCATGCCCCTCATCTGCCTCATCTACCCATATAGTGGACAAAAGCTCCCTTTGAACCCTGGGGCTCTTCCTTGATACCTCTCTATCCCCTGGCACTGTCTCCGGCATCTCACGCAGCAGCATCCCACACCCCATCCTGCCCCTCCCAGCCTGGATTCCCCACAGCATCTCCTGTCCTGCCTGGACCTGGAAGGTCCACCCTCACACTCCCAGCTGTATTTTGGGATCCCTGGGACATGCTGGGAAATTCCTAGCAGCTTGGGATAACTGCATGGGCTCTGCTCTCCCAGATTACTGGGAAAGAATAAAAACCACTGCAGGAAACTCCCCGTTCCTGCCTCAAACATCCTGCTCTGCACCCTTGCAAGAGAGAAAACTGACTCTTCAACAGTTTCTCTTAAAAAATATACTTTCTGTAAAAACAACCCCCATCAAACCAACCAGCCCTCCAAAAATTCCACAAACTGACCAGCAAACCAAACCAAACTCATCAGGCCTGGGATGGGAGCTGGGCAGCAAGGGATTCCATCACATATCACTCTCTTTCTTTCATCCTGTGGCAGCCTGCGGGCGATACCAACCAGCAGAGACATCAATGAACGCTACCGCAGCTTTGTGGTTGAAGAGGACCCTTGTGAAAGAAAAGGGACTGGGGACCACCCCTCCTCCAGTCACAGAAAAGCTTGTGCAGGACAGAAGAAGGGATGGAAAGTGAGATGGATGCAGAAATCACTGCAAACATTTTCACCCATGTGATGCTGCAGTGGGAATTTTGCTCCATTTGCAGACTCTGGTTGGGCCCAATTTTTGCAAAAGGAGATGAGGTGATCTGGGAAGATCTGTCCTTAAATTTGGCCTTCAGACTGCATGCTTGACCCACGGTGTGCACAGATGGGCAACCCGAGTGCCACCCACGCAGAGGCGTCCCGTCTGCCTTGGGGTGTTTGAGGAGACCACCGCAGCCACCGAGGCTTGGCTGGGTTGTTCGGCCACGGGAGCTGCACGTGTGACTCACCTGCCGCAGGTCGGCCGTGCCCACAGCGGCTCCTGCGGCCCTTTGGGAACACGGAGAGCAGCTCCAAGGGCTGTGCAACCCGAACGAGCCAGAGCCAACACGTGGGAGAGGTGAGGAGCTGGCCGGCAGAAGAACAAACCCCACGTCCTGCGCGCCTGGGGCACATCCGGTGGAGCCGTGCCCTGACCCCAGAGCTCCACACACACCAGTGACCAGCCTTGAGGGGGCTGAAAAGCTCTGCAACCAGACGGCCGGGTCACTGCCCTGCCCACTGAACTTTATTTGCTCTGGAAATGCCTCACGGAGTTATATAAAAATAACCTGTGGATTGGCTTGCCCCATGCTTAGGTGGTGATGTCAGGGCAGTAAGCAAATTATCTTTCATCAGTTTGGCTGTATTTTTAAACACGAATTGTATTACTAATTTGGGGGTGCTCTGGCCTGTAGATAATCTGGGTGTGTTTACTGGATGACCTTCCTTCAGCGCCTATAGTTTAAAATAAAATGTATTTATACCAGGTAGCAGGGTTGGCCTCCCTTCTCTGCCTGGTTTGGGAGACGAATTCATTGGGAAACCATGTGGCAAGTGGGGGGATGCCAAAGGGACCTCTAAACAACTCTCATGCAGGACAGGTTTGGGGCACAGGTCTGATGGCTAAGCATGTTCCTAAGCATGTGTGATGGGTGGGACAGGGTGGCCTGTGTTCACACATCACAGAGATGGCCCAGGGCTCAGCAGATCCTCTGACACCCTGCTGGACCCTTTGTAAGCTTGGCTGAACCTCCTGCCAGCAATGGAAATTCAAAATGGGACCTCTCCAAGACTAGGACCAAACTACAAGAGCCAAGAGGAATGACCACGCCATGGGAGAGAAAGCAAATCCATCCTCTAACAGTTTTGGTGGGCAGCAGAGTCAAGTGGGATGAGAAGCAGCATTTTGCCATCAGTTCCAAGCCCTCACTCCAGCTCAGACAGCTGCAGCTGAAAATTCATCCCTTGGGAGTTTGCCACACTTTTTTTAAGATGAGTTGCAAATAACTTCTCCCCAGATCTGGGCCCACCGACCCAAGGCTGAGTCTGTCAGCAGCAAGTTCGAGGGCAAAAGTTTAGCGAGGGATAAAAATGAGGGTTAATTTAAGCATCGCCACCTTCTGAGGGAAAAAAAAGGCACATTTGGGCTTGTTGCTCTGTAAACACAGGGCTCTTCCTCTGGCAGCTCTGCTGTTTACTCAGTCATTGTCAAGGAGGCAGGAAATACTGAGTCAGAAATACTGCACAAAAAGAAATATACGATGCTTAGATATCCATGCTAAGAGCTATATAAAAAGCTGAGAGAGGCTGTGCTAAATACTTGATCTTACTGGCAATGTCCTGCAAAACGCTGGAGCCCTAAATGGCTCTTTGGAAGGGCTCAGACAAATCCAGTGGGCTGGAGGAGGGAGATGGTGGGTAGAGGCTGGGACAGCCTCTGTCCCTTATTTCTGTCCTGGAGAAGCACACCCACTGCCTGCTCCCTCCCCAAACTTCCTAGAAAGGGTTCCATAAATTACATTTTGCACAGTTAACATCACCGCATTATTCCCTGCTTGGAATTTAAATACTACTTGTATTTAGGTCCTGGCTGGGAGGAGGTTCTGGCATGTAGCTTTGCTTCCTGAGGAGCACAAACCAGTGGGATGAGCAGTTTGTAGCACTGGCATTCGAAGAAGCTCCGGAGGTGCTGGAGAAACCTGTGACAGCACAAGGGGAGTGATCAAACACCTCAGCCCATGGATGCTTGGGGTCTCACCGAGCTCCTCTGCATCATCCACAGCTTCACAGGAAATGAATGTCTCACTCTACAGACACCACTACACAAACTCCTCTGCTGGAGCTGGAGGGACATGAAGTGGGATCACCAGCTCTTCCATGGCCCTGCTCTTCCCTCCAGCCACCTGAAGCAACATTCCTGGCCTCTCCACCTGCACCCAGGGACAGAACCACACCGAGGTCCTGCCACACCATCCCTGTCCATGCTACTGCCAGCACAGGGAGACAAGGCAAAGCAGAGTTAAGATGATGACAGAAAACCTGCTTTGAGCCTACAGCTTCCATGCAGAGCCTGGAAAACAGCAGCACAGGAGACTGAGGTTTATTTCCAGCCCTGTGTGGGCTCCCATCAGCTCTGTACCCTGATTTCCCATCCGGCAACAAACGGGAATGATTTGCTCATCTTCCTTTGCGAAGTACTCTGGGGCGTGTGACCGAGACATGCAAATCATGGCAATTACTATGACTCCAACAAAGGAGCTATTGACATTTAAAGCAGATAAAGCTTTTAAATTACAGATGACACCCTGTGCCCAGCCTCACAGAGGTCCTGGCTTCACCCAGCCATGAGGCATTTCACTCCCACAGGCTTTCATCATGTTGCTTCCTCTGAGCTGGATCTGCACCATTTGAACGTGTGCCGGCTCCTTCTCAGGATGTTTTGGCCATTTTGGGAAAAGCAGGAAATTGCACTGGTGGCCTTCAGCGTGGACCTGATTTCATGATAACCACAGCTCTGTGAGTGGTTTTAATCACAGAGTGCTCCAAAATGCATCACATGGAGAAGGTCCAGGCTAGCACGAGCGTGTCCACCACTCATGGACACCTACCACACATCATCTGACCACCAGACCATTTGTAACTTGCATTAGATGTCGCTAACCCATTCACAGAATCACAGAATCCCAGGATGTTTGGATTGGAAGGGACCTTAGAGCTCATCTCATTCCATCCCACTGCCATGGGCAGGGACACCTTCCACTAGACCAGGTTGCTCCAAGCCCCATCCAACCTGGCCTGGAACACTTCCAGGGATATAGAATTCTTTCAGCTGGGCAAGAACAACTCAGCAAAGATTCTGCAGCCATCAGGCTTATTCCTTTCAAGAGGATTTGGGCATGAAAGGGAAAGAAAGGTCAGAAAACTCCCGTTTTTTTTAGAGCAGAGGCTAGGCAAATTCCCAGGACTAGAAACATAATCAATTTCACATTCCCAAGTTAGGGTAACTTAGGCAGCTGATGGCCAGAGCCAACAGGAGCTGCAGGTACAAACACCCCGAGGTGACCAAGTGAGTGGTCACTTGAACCTCCTGGCCCCTGGTCTCACCATGAACTCTCTGTCTGGCTCCAAATCTGGAATCAGCAGCAATTACCCACTCAATGTGGGTGTCTCAGAGCTTCAGCCAGGGATGTCTGTGAGGTCCTTGAGGGGCTGCAGAGGGGCAAGCAGTTAATTATTGATTTGGCTGACGTTTAAATCACCCTTGAAGGAACATAATGATGGATGTGCAAACAAAAGTGTTGCAGTTAGCCTTGCAGTTGCTGAAGATCTGGGAGCACTGTCTGGGTGGAAGCTCTGAGAGGACCAGGAGGGTGAATTCAGTAGCACGGTCTGCACACAACCAACAGCAATCACCATTTTGTCCTGGATGTTTGCCAGTGCCTCCTCCAGCACTACCCAGGTGACGGAGTTGTCTTCCTTGTCACTTAATTTTTATTGCTGCCCTTCCTATCTCACACCTTTCTGGATTCCCAAACACATGCCAGGGTGTCAGCCCAGCTGGGTAACAGCAGTTTATCGTCACTTTAAAGACCTGTTATCCTGTGAACCCAGACACAACAAAACATCATGACCAGCCTCAGCCAGATCTTACAGCGAGCAGCGGGGCAGGGACAGACCCGCCATCTGTAGGACACACAGACACAGGGAACTGATCACATGTCTTGAGAATCAGAAGCCAATCTCTCAGTCCTGTGGGGAGTGACTGGAGAGGAGACAAGGGACCACAAAGAAACACAAATTAATTTCCTTGCTGGATTGCTGTCAGAGCAGCCGGGGCACGCATTTGACCCAGCCCTGCAGACACCCCATGTGATGGCCAGAGGAGGCAGCTCCCCCTCGGCAGCCTTGCTCCTCTGGAGCAGTGCAAGATCCTTGTTATATTCATTTCAGTCATTTAAGTCCCAGTACTGTGGCAGTCTTGAGGCAGTGATGTGCCCTTTGCCTTTACTAGTGTGCACAGGAAACCTCGGGCTACCTCTGGATTTTGGGAGACACTGGGAGACCTGAGATGGAGACAAAGCATCTACGTCCTGTAGAGCATCCCACCCGTAGGCCAGCAGTCCCCTCCATGCTACAGAGAGGTGGTGGGAAGAGAGGGGATCAAGCACAGTGAACCCCTGCTCATCCCAGCATCCACAGCAGCGCCGATATCCCAACTCCATGGAAAAATGTATTAATGCAAATCTCCCAGCCCATGGGCTGCGTTCCCCACAGCACGAGCTCAGTGTAAAACCATAATGGGTTTGAAGAAATCTCACAAAAACCTATTCTGGGGCTACTTCACATGGGTGGGGATGGTTTGATGGGCAGTTTGCAAACCTTTCCCCACATTAAGGCAGGATCTGACCCCAACACCATCCCCACATCTGCTCAGAGGCCATGTATGTGCCTGCACAAATGCTCATCCCACTCCCCATACCAATCTGGGGGGATGATTGGGACCCCAGCTGTGGCTGACAGAGGGATCCTGCTTGCAAATGCCATGTCTGGACATGTCCAGCCTTGGAGGACACAGCAGTGATCAGCTGGATTTTGCCAGCAGGATGCACACTTATTTTAAGTTCTACACGTGCAATGTGTCCTCTTTACAAGGTGGAGGTGATGAGGGATCTATGGGGACAGGCCAAACTTGGAAAGAGGGATATAAGAGGAGGAAAACTGGCTGTGGAGACAAGGGCTGCTTTGTCCAGGCTCCAGGGCTGGAGGAATTCCACTTGCACTGGAAATGAAGCTGCATCCATTGAAAGGTCAGCTTGCCCATGAATGAATGAAACTGGGCAGGGAAAAGCAGACAGCTAATCCTGTTTGCCATCAGGAGCTTTATTGCACAGGCACTCCTGGTTCACATCAGTTTGGTCCAAGGAAGGATTCTCCTGGGTGCCTGGTAGCTGGCAGCAGGATGTTTTCCTGTGGGGTGCTAAGACCTTCCTAGAAAGTGCATTCTTGGTGGTGTTCCCCGTGGGATTGGGATCATCCATCTGCTGAGCTGGCTGTGGGGTGCAAGACACTGAGGCTTGGCCTCTGCTTCTCTGCGAGCCAGGACCAGTGGATGAATGAAGCCTCAGGAGTTTCTCCTATCCCCAAAACCTGCCCCTCAAGTGGAAGTCCCTGAGCTCGGCGGCACAGGGAAGTGGACAAGCTTTGGATGGACATCAGTGCACAGAGGTGGCTACAAACAGATCCAAGGGGCATGAGGCATTATAGAATAAGGGTTGGAAAGGATTTTTAAAGGCTGTCTACTTCCAATCCATTTGCCACCTTCCACTATCCCAGGGTGCTCCAAGCCCTGTCCAACCTGGCCTTGGACACTTCCAGGGATGGGGCAGCCACAGCTGCTCTGGGAAACCTGGGCCAGGGCCTCACCACCCTCACAGCCAGGAATTCCTTCCCAATATCCCATCTATCCCTGCCCTCGGGCACTGGGAAGCCCTTCCCCCTTGTCCTGCCCCTCCATCCCTTGTCCCCAGTCCCTCTCCAGCTCTCCTGGAGCCCCTTGAGGCACTGGCAGGGGCTCTGAGCTCTCCCTGGAGCCTTCTCTTCTGCAGGGGGACACCCTCCGCTCTCCCAGCCTGGCTCCAGAGCAGAGGGGCTCCAGGCCTCAAAGCATCCTCCTCTGGCCCCACTCTTCTAACAGGTCCATGCCTTTCCTACACTGAGGACTCCAGAGCTCCATCATGGCCAGAGTTCTTGTCTCTCTGCTTTAGAAGAAAGCAAAAAATTCCAGAAAGATGGATGCACAAGAACTTGGTGGGTGGGAGAGCACGGGGAGTCCTGCAGGCAGCTGGCCAGATTCAGCCTGAGATGGTTCTTCCTTTCATCTGCCCTGGGACCAAACCGCACGGATGATCAAGGAACTGGAGGAGTTAACAGACTCCCAGCCAGAGATATTCGTGGCACCCAGAGTTCGTCTAAAGTTTCATACCGGGACCCTTTACTAAATTCTTTCGGTCATGGGAGAGAAAACACTGCAACTGTTTAGTCTGCAGGGAGGTGGTGGCTCTGGCCCAGCACTCAACATCGCTGAGCAAACACGCTGGAAAGCAAAGGGGCTGTCAGCCCTCTTATCTCCTCTGTCTGCTTTTCACCACGTCTCTCCCACCACCAGGCATGTGATGGGCATCGTGTCCTGGTGCTGGATCTCCCTGCTGGAAATGCAGCTCTGGGATGGGGGGGGACAAGCGATCTCTTGAAAATACAGACCCGGAGGTGAAGTACCAGTTTCCTAAAAAATGCTATTTACACAAACGAGCTCAGAAAATCTTTCTCAGAAGCTAATATTTACGAATTCTATGTAGCCAGGGCGCTTTTGCTATAAGGAAAGCTGTATTTTGCTGGTTCTAGTTTTTTTTTAATGGATGTAAAAGATGCATTAATCTTTTCTGCTCATCCCCTGAAGCTAGCAGGTATGGAGCAACCCACAATGCCTCTGAAGCTGCCTACCCATGCTGGAAAAGCTAAGATTACAGAAAATTGCTGCAGAAAACAACACTGACCTGAAAAAGCCCTCAGTTCCTCCATACTTTGTACCTCTAAAGGGATGTCCATGATTACCATGTTATATTTTGCCATATGTTGGCAGACTTTGAGCATGACCACGTAAGACCACTGGATGGCATGGGCTGGAATATTAAAGAGATGCAAGGAAACACACCTAATTCTTATGAATGAAGCAGAAATTGAAAGGTTTGGTTTTCCAGCCTAATATCATTTCCTTAGCTAGTGGACAGTTTGCTCTTGCTGTCTTCACTTTCAGTTCCTGCTGCTCCTGGACTGGAAGTGTTATCACAGAATCACAGAAGGGTTTGGGTTGGAAGGGACCTTAAAGATCATCTCATTCCAACCTCCCCACCATTTGCAGAGACATGTTCTACTAGATCAGGTTGCTCCAAGCCCCTTCCAACCTTGCCATATCACTGGGATTGGATTCTCAGCGCTGCCAGAGATGCTTCTTTTAGCTCCTCTTTAATAAAAAATTAATATTCAGAGCAATAGTAATTTTAAAAAAAAGGAAGCAAGAAAAGTGAAGGAATTTATTGCTGGCAGGGGAAAAGGAAGCACTGGTTTGGGATGCTCAGTGAAGGGAGAGAGCAAGGTGGTGGCGCCCCATGGGTGGCAGCACTGCTGATGAAACCAGAGGATGTGTCAAGGTGGGGCAGCACCATCCGGCCAAGTATGGTTTGCTCCTGTCCCCAAAACTTGGATGCTGTGTTTTGCATCAGTATCAAGCCTGGCAAACTGTAGGACAGGGACCTGAAATAAAACTCTGACGTCTCACTCCTCACCCCCGAACTGCCCTCTGGCTCCCCTGCTCCCAGGACCCACCAAAGCCACTTCCCACCATCACTGTGCATTTTCTTGATTCAAGGTCTGCAGCAGGAAAAGATAAGGCTGTGCAAAATGATCCCCGCAGGGGAGGTAAAGGGAATGTGGACCTCATGGAAGCATTGATTCTCCAAATCCAGCTTTTGAGAGATAGTTACACACAAAAATACCCACCAATGAAAGAACCCGCCCAGGGCATGCTGAGGGTGCTCGTGCTGCAGGTCCCATGGGACCATCCCTTTGGGTGCCACCACAGCAGTCAGGCTCACTTGGCTGGAAACTGAATCTGGTACAGAATCCTGTGACTCAGCTAGAAAACCTTACACCAAGAGATTTCCTGCTGCTGAGTGCAAGAGCATCCTCTGTATGCTATGGGCCTGCATCCAAGTAAAGCCAGGGATGGGCAAAGCACAAGTTGTCTCATTCTCCCCATTTCCCAAGGAAGAAAAGGATGTGCTTCCCTCTCCAATATCCTTCTGCCCAAACCCCATCTTTGGGCTGATGCTGGCACATGCATCTGCCCTGGCCTTGGCTCAGGAGCTGATGTCCCTGGCACCTGCTTCTCCATGGTGCTCCTGTGTCAGGAGGATGCTTCATTCCCTAACCAAGTGATTGCGGGGTGTGGGGTTTGCAGGATGGGGCCCAGGCAGGGTGATGCATCATGGAGTCCCAATGAGCCTCCAAAAATCCTGTCACCAGGTGAGGTGAAGGGAATCACCTGAGAGCAGGGGTGAGCATAGCAGGGTGTCTGCGGGTATGGGGAGCAGGGATCTTCCAACCCCACAGCACCCCGAAATCCCCACCTCGGGGTGGCTGCAGCAGCCTGAGCCGAATCTGTGCCGGAGCAGGCAGGAGCAGATGGTCTGGAAGGAAGGTGCCTTAGGCCAGCTGAGTCCCGGGGCTGGCAGGAACATACTCCCACATCCTGTGGATTTGAGCCTTTTGGGAGCAAACAGAGTAGGAGCTGATGCCAGTCCAGCCCGACCAGGCGTGCCCCAACACTGAAGTGCCCCCCTGCCCTTCCTCACCTCTCATCAACGGATATATGGATTTCCAGGACTTTTTTTCTGCCTTTTCTACCAGGACCCCCATCATCCTCACCCACCAGCAATGGCTGGGGGCTGCTGGGAGCCCACCCCAGCATGAGGCTGCTCCTGGCTCTGTCCCAGGGCTGCAGGCAGGATGCAGGCAGGCTGAGCAGTCTGCAGTCTCCACCTAGAGCCCAGAAGAGCCTCTGCTCCAAGCTAGAGCCCATGCACAGGGCGTGCACGTGTCCCACCACCCGAAGGCCCCTGGTCTCAACTTGGCTGTGTTTTTTAGGAGACAGCAGCAGTTCAGCCAGGGATCTTCCTGACAGTCCTCACCACCAATCTGCAAGAGGAGCCTCTGCTGGCTCTCACCACCACTGGGAGATGCCCAGGGCATCCACTGCCCAGCAGAGATGATGAGACACCAAGTACCATCCCTGAGGACCCCTCATCTGCTGGAACAGGGGCTGGTCCCCACCATGGTTTTGAAAGCCTAGCCCCTCCAAGGTGAAAAGTAGCCAGGAGAAACCACACACAACTTATTTATGGAGTAGAGGTGATGGCTATTTTTTCACAACACACCTGAGCACTGCAATATAAAACCTTACCAGCACATTGAATTAAAGTCAAATACACCAATCTTTAAACTCTAAGGGATTTTTTTTTTAGAATCTCAGTCCTGCTTCCCATCAAACTCTCAAGTGCACGATGCACAGCTAGTCTAAACTAAACACTTCTGTGTAGAGCCATGTGTGGCTGCATCAGGCAGACTCCAGACCCAGGGACCTGCAGAGCAGTGGAGACACCCCCTGTGACGCCCACTGCTACGTCAGTGGCCCGGTGGCCATCTCCTGCAGTTCAATTCCTCAGAGGGGTTGTGACCCCCAAAACCCACCCCTGAGCGAGGACTGAGGACTGATGGGCAGTGCGAACCCACTGCCAGTTTAATTTAGGATCTGGCTTAACTATTCCCAGCTCCTAGTGCTTGTGGGGCACAGCTCCTGTCCCCATCCCCTCCTTCCTATCAGTGTGAAATCGCCTTTTTTTTTGCACTCCATTACAACCTGAGATCCTGGGCTCCATCAACCCCTCCCTCACCTCACCCCTAGCCTCCAAGGAGGTGCTGCCCAGCGCTCCCTGGCCCCCACCACATTCCCACACCCCGGAAAGGCTGCGAAGGAGCCGGGTGTTTCTCAGAGCCACCGCTCCGCTTGGGAGAAGCGGCAGGTTCAGAGCACGCGGCCGGACGGACATTCAATCCAGGGCTCTCCGGTGACCCCCAGGCCCGCGCGGGGCCGGTGTGCCGGCGGCTCCCGGAGCCTCCGTGGCCAAGCCCAGCGCTGTTACTAGGGGCAGGCAGCACGGCTTGGCCGGGCTCGGGGGCGAGGGCAGGGACAGCCCTAATTGATGCCCGGCCCTGCCCTTCACCTGCCGGCGCAGGCAGGCTGCCAGCCCGCTCCCCTGGCTCCCTCTCCTGCCTGCCGCCGACACTTGCACGGGTTTTGCGTTTGCTCCCGGGTGACCGTGCAAAAGAAGGGGAGGGGGGGAAGAAAAAGAAAAAAAAAAAAAAAATTAAACCCGGTAAGAATGAAAAATAAATACTGACATTGTAAGCTATACAATGTTAATGTAGGTAATAAGCAAATGTAAATATGTAAAAAATAAGCAAAAAAAGAAATAATTGAAGATAGGAATAAAATGAGAAAAATGATAAAATAACAAATACTACAAATAATAAATACACTGTTACAGAACTACAGAGCGTCTCCAGGGACACAAGTGCAGGCAAATGACAGGGAATGTGTCTCCTTCCCACAGCAGGGAACGTGTCTCCTTCCCACTCTTTTTCTCCGTGCTTGAGAGCAGGAGGGTGAAGCAGCTGGGGATGCTCCTCAGAGCCACCCACTGGGCTGCATTCCCCATGCCCCTTCAAGCACTACACAGATATATCTGCGTGCATGAATTTAGAACTGCCTTTGAATTCCCTGGGGGTTTAGAAAATAAATCTCTTCAAAGCTGCACTTTGCTGAGGGAGTCCCACAGTGATTTACAAAAGCAGGACAGAACTATCAGTATCAGAAATGTAAGGAAAAAAGGTTTCCAAGCTCTGCAAGTTTCTGCAAACCCCTAAGTGCAGGTGTTTACACAAGGGCAGCATCATTTGCCATTTCTCTGCTTGTGCTGGGCTCCTGAGGAGCTGGCAGAGCCCATGCACACATCCACTCTGAGGTTCACCACCAAGGTGTTCCTCATGCCCCTGCAAGAGCTGTGGGGAGCAGCTTGAGCTGAGGAGGCCTTCCCCATTGGATCACAACCTCGCTGTGGGAATAGCTCATCAAACTCTTCTGGAGGAGAAACCAAAGGCTGCAACGTGAGGCTCATGCACAGATCTCAGAGATGGACGTGGTGCTGCTCTGTGCAGCTGAGTGAGCAAACCCTCAGTGCTGTGGCACGTGAGAAACACACTTTTATGGCTTTAGGATTTGCTCCAGGGGCCTTGGGACCGTTTTTCCCTGTCTTTCAGTGAAGCAACCTCTTTGATGTTTCCTGGGCAATGTCTTTTCAGAGACAACTGGTACCACTCTGTTTTATGTGCACAAATTGGAACATCAGTAATTAAATTAGATTAAAAACAGCCACAGAGAGGACTGATGGGTTTTTGCAGTCAGGGCTGGACATGGTGTACAGGTCAGATGCTCTCCAGCCGCGCTTGGATCCTCCTGCCTCCATCTCTGCCAAACCACAAACTGTTCCTCACCAATAACCATGTTGAGAAGGGAAAAAAAAAATCTGCCTTTCAGCATTAACCATTAGTGTATTACTTAGAATAACACAGAACATCATAGAATCATTAAGGTTGGGAAAGACTTCTAAGATCATCGAGTCCAACCAGCTTCCATGTCCCGGTTCCCACAGTATCCACCCAGCGCCTATCACTACAACTTAGAACCCCTAGAATGCTGAAAGGGCTGCTGTCACTGGGAGGTTGTTTGCTCAAATAAAGAGGAAGCCTACAAGACAAGAAGGATTTCAGCTCATTCCTCTCAAATCCTCAGGCTCAGCACAGCAAACACTTCACACTGCACCCTCATGTACTGAAGGGAATCAGTCAATTCTCCAGTACCTTATGCTGCAACATCTACATCCCAGGAAATGATTCCATCTAAATTCTCCTCTTCCATCTCCCACCTGGGATGACAATAAAGGATTTCTGGCCACCTTACTGACTGAGCCCCTCCATAAATGATCACACCAATCATCTCAAACCCAGCCAAGGCCACTGAGACCCAAGTGCAACCTCTGCTAAAACCCACAGGATTTGTCTCAAGGGACTAGAGGGGAAGGGTCTGGAGGAGAAGCCATACAAGGAGCAGCTGAGGGCACTTGGTTTGTTCAGCCTGGAGGAGAGACTCATTGCAATTACAACTTCCTTGTGAGAAGCAGAGAAGGGTCAGGTGCTGACCTCTTCTCTCTGGTGACCAGTGACAGGACCTGAGGAAATGGCTGGAGCTGTGCCAGGGAGGGTCAGGCTGGATATCATGAAGAGGTTCTTCCCCTAGAGGGTGGTAGGCACTGACCAGGCTCCCCAGGGAATGGGCACGGGCCCAAGGCTGCCAGAGCTCCAGGAGTGTTTGGACAACGCTCCCAGGGATGCACAGGGTGGGATTGTTGGGGGGTCTGTGCAGGGACAGGAGCTGGAGTGGATGATCCTTGTGGGGCCCTTCCCATGCAGGATGTTCTGTGTTCCTATGAAGCTTCTACAACCAGAGCCAAGCACAGCACTGAACCAAGGAAGGGCCATTTTTGGGGCATCAAGAGGTTACAGCGATGAAGAAACCCTGTGTGGGTGTGCAACAGGGTTTGCCACGGGGAATATATCAGGATGTGCAACAGTGCGTGCAATAGGGGTGCAATAGGGTAGGCAATAGGGTAAGACATAGGATATGCACTTGCGTATGCAATAGGGGAGGCATTAGGGTGTGCAATAGGGTACACAACAGGGTATGCATTAGGATACCTTACAGGGTGTGTATTAGGGTATGCCATAGAGAATGTAATAGGATGTACTATAGGATATTCATCAGGGTATGCCATAGGGTATCCAACAGGATATACAATAAGGTAAACCATAAGGTATGCATGTGGGTGTGCAACAGGGTAGGCAATAGGATGTGTATTAGGGAATGCATTAGGATTAGGGTATACTTTAGAGTGTGTATTAGGATAAACCATAGGGTATGCCATAGGGAATGCATTAGGGTATGTAATAGGGTGGCATTAGGATATACCATAGGGTACACCACAGGGAACGCATTAGGGTATGTAATAGGGTGGCATTAGGATATACCATAGGGTACACCATAGGGAATGCATTAGGGTATGTAATAGGGTGGCATTAGGATATACCATAGGGTACACCATAGGGAATGCATTAGGGCATGTAATAGGGTGGCATTAGGATATACCACAGGGTATACCATAGGGAATGCATTAGGGCATGTAATAGGGTGGCATTAGGATACACCATAGGGTATGCCATAGAGAATGCATTATGCTATACCACAAGATATTTATCAGGGAATGCCACTGGATATCCCACAGGATATGCACTAGGTGAATACCACTGAGTATGCATTAGGGCATGAATTTTGGGATACATGAGGGTGTGCAATAGGGTATGCCATGGAGTATCCTGTAAGGTATCATGTGCAGTTTGCCTTAGGGTATGCATGAGGGTGTGAAATTGGGTATACACTAGGGTATGCCCTAAGGTATGCCGCAGGGCATCCAACAGAACCAGCCCTTCGCCACTGGCACCACGGCCATTCCACATGCAGGGATGCACCAGGGACTGGCTCTGGCTCCAGGCCAGTGGGTGCTCTGCGGCGGGCTCTGCTGCTCTGTGTTGGGATGTCAATTGCGTGATTTTTAAAAATTTTTTTTATTATTATTAAAAGAAGGTATCAGCCTTCTGTTTGATGTGCTGTTGGCCACGGTTGCTAAGGGGAGCAGTGTACAATTACAGCCCCAGTGATGTCCACTCTAATAATACACTTGGCTCTGCATAGCTCAGATGCAGACACAGCTCTGCTATAAAGAGCACGGTTGTTCCAATAGAGGAGTACTCCAACTTATGTTACATGTGAAGGGTTTGTGGCACATTGCTTTATACCCTCCACTTAAAAAAAAAAAAAAAACCTGGACATGCCAATGAGTGAAGCTATGACAAGCAAAAACCTCTTGCAGGAGACTTACTTTCAATGTATTAATTAAGAAGGTCTTTCTAGAGGCATGAAGAAACTGTATACGTGCCCACTAAGATGTTCTTTCATGTCCCCAGCCATCCAAGTTCCCCAGGCCCAGCTCATCCAGATCCATCCCAAGGGCTCACACAGCTCAAAATCACTCCTACTACCAAAACACTAAGCAAAACTCAATGAGGAGAAAATCAAACCCAAATCACAGAATCACAGATTTGTTTAGGTTGGAAAAGATCATCAAGTCCAACCATTTTCCCAGCACTGCCAAGGCCACCAGTGATCCATGTCCCCAGGTGCCACTTCCACACAGATTTTAAATCCCTGCAAGAACGGTTCCTCCACCACTTGCCTGGGCAGCTGTGCCAGGGCTGGACAACCCAGATGCCAAATGACCCCACCAGTGCCAAGCTCCCGCATGGAAGCATCTCCTTGAGCTCTACCAGCTGTTCACCCCATGACTCCTCTTTCCATATATCATCTCCTGAAAGGCTCACAGCACCCAAATTCAAGACTCAGCCAAGATTTTGAACCAAAACACAGAGTGAGGGATGAATTCAAACCAGAATTTTCCTGATGGATCCCCTTAAGAGCATAAGATGGGCCAAACTGGCTGCAGAGAAGCTCTTTAGAGGAGCTGCTGACAGGGAGGGGGGTGATGTGAATACATTCCCATGCTGCAGCACTGTCACCTCTTTTGGGGTCAAAACAAGACCCCTGAGATAAGCTGTGAACATGTGCTACTCTTGAGCATGAGCATCTTGTCAACAGCTGAAAATATAAGAGAAGCCAGATTTAAAAGACAGTTTACTGCTTGTTTTACAGGAAAAACCCCCCTTGCTCCTTGTTTCAAGGTCCAGCAGGGTACAGGGACGCTGCTGATAGGTACAGGGATGCTGTCCATGGGTACCAGCACACTGGCAAGGCAGCTCAATGGGTTCATGAATTAATTTCTGAGATCCTCTGGCGGGGGTGAGCTGTTGCCATCGCAGTCCTGAGAGAAAGGGACAAACAAGCCCCTACAAAACAGGAGCATCTGCCGGGAGCAGACGGGGGGGGCGAGCGGTGCAGCCCCAGGCGCCAGCAGCACGGGGAGGGATCACGCTGATCCCGATTTATCACACCCCGGCAGAGTAATTCCCCAGCTCGCCGGTGCCCAGCAAGCCGAGCTCCTTACGTCCGGGGATCAGATTAGTCTGAAAGGTGCTAGAGAGACACAAATCCTGCTCTGGAGCAAGCGTTTTATTAAAGGTTTATTTTTCTTTGTTAATTAACGGTAAACTATCTAGAAATGGCGGATGGAAAATATCTGGTGGCGGAAGGGCCAGGACTGGAGCTGGGTATTGTTATATCATCACTCACATGAAAATATGATTCTATCATGTGGATATATATGGATACGTATAGATATATATATATGGATATATAATAATTGATATCAGTATATTAATATATCAGATATCAATAGGATATCCACATTACTCCATAATATAATACCCAATATTATATCATATATATATATATATCTGTCTCAATATATTGACACTGATAATATATTGCGTATCAATTCCAATCTACCATATTGATATTGATAATCAACCTCCATATTTCACACCAAGGCAGCTGCAATGGTTCTTTTGTGCCTCATACCAAGCTCTGTCTCCATGCCTCAAAAAATTCTTGGTTTAGGGCTTGACCAAAGTATATATGAATCTGTGTGAGTGCATCTGATTATTTTGGTTGGAAAAAGAAACTGCTTGGAGAAAGTAAAAATCCTTTACTATTGGAAAGGAAATGTTAAATTATTTAATTTCACATAGCACTTTGCTTTTGACCTGTAGTCATCTACCACCTTTTGCCCCATCCAGACATTTATAAAAGATGTGCAGCTTGGGGCTGAACAAATCCCTTTTGCGTATTTCTCTGTGCCTTAGCACGTGAACTCGGTCACCTGCACACCCTGCTTGCTCTTTGCACTTCGTTCCTCCCCAGCTCTCCGCACTGCTCCCATCACACTGTGACTGGCTGCATGTTCCTGAGAAGCACTTTGAGACCCTCTGGAGATAGGAGATATATTATTTATCCTATATTCATACTGTGAAGAGCTGAATGTGAAGTCACTTGCTCTTGCACAGGATGCTGCAGTATAAACCAGTTTACTGGGTCTGTTCACATGGGTGCAAATGCTGGGCAAGAAAATAAAGCAAATTGGAAGGGTCGTCCCTGCCCCAGGACTGCCGTCAGCATCAATTCTGGGGCAATAACACCCTGCTGCTCCCTGGCCATCATTCCTGGACTTTATTTTGGATTTCTTAGATTGCTCAACCAAACAGAGGAAGACACAAGAGTGACCTGGTACGTGAAGAGCAGGATGCATGGTGGGTTTAGAGCCTCTTGCTGCTAAATCTGTGACTGATTCTGACTGCAATTTGTCTCATTCTGATTTATAAACCCTTTGGAAATAGTCATCTGGAAAAAAATCACCACCTGGTACAGGTGATGGGCAGGTGTGTGTCCTGCACAAGGGCTTTGCAGGGGAGAGTGGGCACAGGGAGAGATGCTGGGTTTGATACACATCCAGAGCAATGAGAGAAGCAAAGTTGGACCAGTGACTGTGCTGAATTATCTGATACTGATTTTCATTATTTTGTTTTATTACTTATTTCCCTGCTTGCTGTGTTGCCCAAAAGCCAACTCAAGGTACAGGCAGCCAGGCACAGCACCCAAGAGAGAATCTCCAACAAGAGCAGAAAGAAGAAAGAGAAGATGACTCAAAAACTGGAGTGATGCTGAGCAACAAACAGGTGGAGAGCAGAGAAATGAAAAACGAACTCTGTACGTCCTGCAGATGAGATGTGTGTGTGAGGGAACAGCCAAATGGAAATGCACATTAAATTAAGGATGGAAATTCATGGTTTCAACTCTGTCTCCAGAGGCAGAAAATGGGAGGTGCATGTGACACCCTCACAGAAAGCAAACCCCAGTCTGATGGTGGCACTACAGTAAAACACACTTCCCTCAGCAGACCATGGTCAGCTGAGGACAGCCCTTTTTTCTCTAACATTATTATACAACCATCTAGGCTGGAAAAGATCTCCAAGACCACCGAGTCCAACCATTAACCTCATGGACCAGTTATCAGATCCATTGCTTTTTTCTCCCCTCTGCAACTTTGCTGTCACTGATGGTTTTGGAGCAGAACAACCAACCAGTTCTCCATATACCAACAAACAAGCCACCCAGAATAATGAGAAAATACACAGCTATTTTCAGTTTTGCTTGCAATCATAAAGCAGGAGCAAGCCCTTCAGCCAGGTGATGCTGCCAACAGCCTGCTCAGGGACCATGACTTCTCCTGGTGCTGAGATGGACCCTCTACTTTAAGAGCCTGCATTGAAAGACCCTCCCACCTCACTCCTCCTCATGCTGTGTGGATGCTGCCTCAAGCAACTGACTCACTCCACAGACAGCCCCTGGTGTGAGACACCACAACTCCACGTAGAGTTCATGAAATGGGAATGAAGAGCACCTTGCAATGCCCTCAGTGCCACGTTAACCATTAAAGACGTGCACAGACAGAACAGCAGATACACTCTGAACTCATCAATTCGGTTCGAAAGGAAGTTGGTAAAAGCTCAGCTCCAAAATAAGCTGAGTAAATAAGCTGGGAAGACCAGGTGAGGTGATGCTATAGGCATCTAACTAGCTAATTTTATCTCATTACCTGCAACATGTTGAGGAGCAGGCTCCGGAATTTGGTTCCTTCCACCATGAAGAGGGCCATTTTGTCACAGAGCTTGGCTGCTGTGGAAGCAAAGCTGCGGTCTGTCACCGCTTTCTGGTAGATGGTCTTGACTATCTCCCCCAACATCTCCTCAGAGTTGGTGGAGTTCTGGGCCTCCTCCATGAAGGTGGTGAGCTTGGAGTCAACGTCACTGCTGTTGTTCCTCATGCTGTTGAGAATTTCAATTAGTTTGTCCATTTTATTCTTTTCAGGGTCGGTGGTTTCCACCGTGACTTCGTCCTGGTCCGTGAAAAGGGAAAGACAAGGCGTCTGTTACACAAGGAAAAAACAGACATATCAGCCCATGTCCTTGCACAAACAGCAAAAGGGGAAAGGGGATTGGGAGGACATAAACAGAGAGAGAAAAGACAAAGCATCTTTTACTGGCACAATGGTATAACCTCAGCATTGAAAACTACAAGCGCATGAATCCTGCCCCAGAAATGCCCTCTTTCTCCATTTCCCACATCACTCAATTCCAAAGTCCCCCCTCTCAGCTCAGGGAGAAGATGTCCTTGAGGGTCCTGAGCCAGGATGCTGAGGTCTGACTCCCCTGACTGCCTTTGGCATCTTGGACCAATTTCTGGTTTCTGTGACATCATGACAATGGATGTTTTTTTGCCTCTACTTAACAAGTGCTCTGATGTTTGCAAAATGCTCAAACAACAATCCTACAAAAATATCTACTTTTAAATATATATTTAACGATGTGAATTGAGATCAAAGAAGTCAGATGATCCCAGCATTTGAAAGACTCTCAACCTTTCCATCTCTTGGCTGTTACACTTTTCACTTCACATCGTTACCACAGAAATTACTGCTTCTTTTCAATGTTTTATTACGCATTAGCCCCTTTTTCCCCAGGCATGCATCCTGCTTGTTCTGGTCTGCTCCCTACTACTCCTCCAGATCAGTCTTATAATGCACTATACAATACAAACCTGTAGCAGTTGTTTGGACAAACCCAATGCCAACAAGCAGTTGGGAGTTGTCCAAACCTCCCATCAGGAGGACAATTGTGTTGACAACATCCCTCCAAGAGCGGGTGTTGATGTGATTTTTTTTCTTATAAGACTCTAAATTCTTGTGGGGAGCATTAAAATTAATACTCTGAAAGTCTCTGCTACACCCCCATTGCCTTAAAGAAAATAAAAATAACTAACAAAATCTCTTACTCCCCCTCATGCTACAACCAGAAATAGTACATGCTCATGCATTCAAAGGTATACGTTTCCAACGTGCACTCCCATGGAATTGTATATGGTCAGGTTATTTCTGCTCCATATTTTGGAAATCTCATTAGAGATACCCCCATGGATGCGTTTTCCAGCCTAACAAAAGAATCTCAAGAGAAAGAATCTGAGTTTCACAGGAGGCAAATGGAGATATCATCTCCAAATTCCTCAGAAATCTGTGGCGGAATATTGTTTCCAAAAAGGATTTCTCCTCCGTCACTTGCATGCAATAGTTTTGTTATTGTTGGGTTGTTGGAAGGAAGGAGGAAGATAAGGGCCTTTCAATTCATTGCAGAGATAAGTGGATATCAGCTTTAAAGCAGTGGAGTCCAACTATTCAGCACTCAAGGGTCGAAGTTTGGGATTTAGCTCTGTAGTTGCAGAAGGACAAATTGCCTTTTTTAAATGTTTTTTTTCAAACTAAATGAGCTCTTCAGACTAGGAGGGAGCTCATGTCTGGACCAGCCCTCCCCCATGGATAAGGGGAGAGTTCCCACTCCTTGGAGAACTCAAGCTGATAGCAACCTCAACCAAGGAGTCAAGCTCAGAGCCTCAGTTCATCAATAAGAGGCCTCCTGAAAAAGCACAAAGACACCTCAAGAGAAGTGCTAACACTGGGAGATTAAGATAAGTTGGGAGCACTGATGGAAAGGTCCCTTGAGCCCACCCCACCCTTTGTATGGAGAATGGCCAATGGCCAGACTCTTGGAAAAAGAGAAACTCCACCGTTTCCCTGAGAAATAATACCTTTTCTTTTAGTCTCCTCCTCAGCCTGTCTTTAGAAGACTGAAGCAAATTGATCTTGGGTCTCTCCCCAGTGCGCTCGTGGATGCTCTCTTTCCTCTTGGTCTCTGGCTCCGGGATGTACTGCTGGGACTGCTTCTCCACAGCCTCGGGGCCTCGGGGTGCCTCCACAGGAATGTGCACCGTGCAGGCAGAGCTGTCCTCGATTTTCAGATTCTCAGTCTCTTTGGCGTTTCTGTGCGTTTCTTTGTCGTTGGGTGAGTGCTTCTGGTTGTGGTGCCATCTCCGGTTCTGGCTGTAGCCGTGGTGGCCCGTCCTGCCCGAGGAGTGAGGGGCCTGGCCTCCTTGGTAGAGTTTCTGGTGGTCCCTGTTATGTTTGGTGCCACCCTGCTGATGATCCGCGTGCTGCTGAGACTTGTTCCCGCTGGGAAGTCTCTGCTGTCGCCTGGAAAGTCAAAGGAAGCCTTTAGTTCACCCATTCCTTCGTGGTTCTGTTTGGTCAACACATCTGTCCCACCAAACAGCCTGGCCCTTGGCAGAGGACCACAAAAGGGGAGGCCATTTTTTGGCATCTAACCACTGGGCATCAACGCATGCCTCTAAATCTCAGTGACAGTCATATTTCAGCAGGAAGCTTTTGTGAAATTGGGCAACGTGACTTTGGCTCACATGAAAAAATCTGCCAGGTTTCTGTGTTTTCTGTGTTACTTCTACACTAACCAGGAAAAACCTGGTTAGTTCCTGCTCAGCAGCAGGACGACAGGTAGGCAAGAAATACCAGGAGACTTTTTTTTCTGAAGGCTTTAATGCTCCTGATACACCTGGCCTAGAGCTTCACTTTCTCCTCTTGCCTGCCGACATGGCAGACTGCTGCAGTGGTGTGCAGTGAGCCATTTTCAGTGCATCAGGAATTTCTAAGTGGAAGAAAATTAGCTAAAAAGCAAACTGGTAACTTGCCCACACCAAATGGTTTTGTTCGGCCTTATTTGATGCCTGTCCTTCATCACTGCTACACCAGGACAGGACACATGCATGGATGGTGAAGAGGACCGTGCTTGGCTCTGGCAGCATGGGGAGCCAGGACCACAACCTCCAGAAAGAGGGCTATGTGCACAGAGCTCCAAATGGATAACATGGAAATCCAGCAGCCACAAAGAGGAGGAATTGCCCAAAAAGAGTTTACTCGAGAGACTACAACATCTCAGAAAGAGTGAGCAAGCCCCTGTGTGCTGGCCGTAACCGGTAGCCGAGATGGCAAGTCCCCAAAAAAACAACAGTTGAATGGAAGAAATGCTTTGGCAGTCTCAGGCATCTCAGATTTCCAAACAGGCTGCAGCGTGGCTGTCCCCAGTGGAGACGACAGGGCCAGAATGCCATCATCAAGGATGCAGCTAAGATGGAGATGGTCCTGGCACTGGCTGCCTTCACCAGGGCTGGTGCAGGGTTACCCCAAGCACACTGGCAGCCCCGTGCCTGCCCACTGCCTCTTTAACACTTGGTCTGAGCTCTGAGAGCACATGGGATGTTTTAATGCCTGGCTCCTCACTGCTGGGAGCAGTGTTTGAGGGTGACACAGGACCTCTCCCCAGCATCAGCCCCAAAACAGGGAAATGACTGCGAGCGCTGTGGTGACCACAGCGGTTTGCACCCATACTGGTTTTGTAGTTGTTAAAAATCTCCTGCTCAGCCTCATTGCTGACCCCAACCCCCCACTCCCATTAGGATAAATAGCAGCGCTTACTTTAAACCTGTCCCACAGCAATTAATTTTATTTCCATCATTGGCACTCAGCTCAGGGCACTCACACGAAGGAAGCAGCCATTCACAAATACATTTCAATGGTCAGCAGTCTCCAACCCCGCCTGCCAAAGCCATCTGCCCACGGAATCTGTGTTCCTTGGCATCCCCAGGAGTTAAAACCTATTTTCTGAGGCCAACTGGCTTTTAACCATGAAGAGTGAGGGCTCGTGTTTAGTGGACGCAGGATGAAGAGGCTTGTTCGTGGCACTGGAAGGAATTCGTGTTTAGTCTCAGACCACCAGATCTGGTTTTCTGAGATATTCACTGCGGTTTTTTGGTTGGGTGTTTTGCGTTTTTTTTTTTTCTTTTTTTGCAAACTGAATGGCAGAGAATTAGAAAGAAAAAAAAAAAAAAAAAGAAAAAAAGAGATGGGAACAGCTTTCCTGTTTGCTGGAGCCTACAAGCATTTTATGAGTACAGATTCTCCACATCAAGTTTTCCTGGCATTTCTTTGTTTCCTCTCAGTAATGCAATCACATAAACCGCTTTGTAGAGAGCAATGCTTATTAAAAGGGGAATGTCAAAATAAAAGTTAGTTAAAAACCTTATCTGGTATTAAGCCCTCACAAGCCTAAGTGTGCAAGAGTTTTGCTTTCTGTGGTTTTGCTTTTCTCTCAGACATCTGAGTTTAACTGTTTGGTTGCACTTCACGCCTTGGGTTATAAACCAGGCAGTCTGCTACTTTATTTAATTTGTAAATATTGCACAGATATTACAAAAGTTGCACAAAGGCGTGACTGTAATTTCAGAAGTAAGGGAAAATGACTGGAAATGAGCTAGGAACCAAACTCTGCTGTAAATTCCTGCAAGAAATGCATGCAGGGATAGTTTTTTCTAAAGACATAATGATATTATAAACCAAACCCTTTAGGTTTAAGGGCTATGAATGAAAAAAGGTTTAAGATTACACAAAAAGCTCAGTTAAGCCCATGTGGAATGTGCAAGATTGTTCATTTTGGGGCTGTTGCAATAGGATGGGGGAGCATAAGCAGCTCTGTCGCTCTACAGGACAGCTAGGTGATATCCCCATGGCAAGGGGCAGAGCAAACACCAACCAAAGCTCTGCAGTCGCTGACCAGAGGGTGGAAAACATCAGAGTTTAAAAAGTTAGGGGAAGAAAATTGCAATAAATAAAAGGCAAAGGAAGGAGAATGGCAAACAAGGAGCAATGTCTGTGACTTGGCAGAAGTCAGGGGTCTAGACAAACATCCAGCATTCAGGCAAAGACTCATGCACTTTTATCTTCCCAACACCCCAGTGAAGAAGAAAAGCCAAGAAGAAATAGGATCTGCAGGGAAGAAGAGCCAAAGCAGGGAGAACAGGGCTCAGATCTTAAAACTTTCTTGACTGCACAGCATCTCAAAGCCTGGGAGGTTGGGATGACCCATCCTTGCTCTCAGGTGTGACTAAGGTGCTGGGGACATAGCCCCAGAAAGGGACAAGATGGGGACCTGGGCATCCCACCACACTCCTACTGTGGGCTGCTGGTGAAAAGAACCTCGTGCTTGTTTGAGGGCAGCAGTGCAGGTGCTCAGCTTGAGGTGGTGTCCCGAGATGGTGCCCTGGGGTGATGTGCCAAGCCTAGGGAACCAGGCCAGGGAAGAACCCAAAGGCACTTTCCAACCCAGGCTTTTAGGTCTGAGATGCTGAAGGGAGGAACAGCTGAAGCTTGAATAACACAGCAATACCCTCAAGACAAGCAAGAATTCACCCCAGAAAAATGCTGCAGTTACTGGGAAATCCTTCCTCTGTCCTCCTCTGCTCATCTTTAGCCGTAAGGGCACAGTGCCTTGCAGAGGACCATAATTCAACTACAAGAAAAAGCATCTAGACAGCACAATGGTTTCTTATCTCTTGACTCCATTTAACATTAAATAACTGTTTTCACTTCAAAGGCCAAATTCCAATTCAGTTCAAAACTCCCCCTGACTTCAGCGGGACCAGGGATTTGGCCATTGGACAACACGGAAACTAAAGAGACATTCAGAGTCACAAAGAAATTGCAGAAGGACTAAAACCCAAGGGGAGACAGTCAGGGTTGCCAAGCTGGAAATAGGATGGTATCGCTTCTGCTATTGTTTCTCCACAGGTTTTTTTATTTAATTAACTAAATGAGATACCTTTCAACAGAATTTAGATCTGACAAATGTCTGTTCTGTCGGAGAAGCCTACGCAAACAAATCCGAGGCTTCAGCTGTCTCGGTGATTACCAGCCTACGTGCTCAGAAATACGTGATTCCTGCAAGTTTTTACTACATCGTTTGCTCCCAAGGAAAGGAGCTGGAAGGCACAAGGCTGGGGAAAATAACTCCAGACACGTGGACAGCTGTGGTCTAAAACACAGTTGCTCTGTCCTGTCAGCCTTGCCCATATGCCCCCGAGCGAGACAAGTCCTCCAAGAGCCCCCACCATTTGTCTGGCACGTGGAGAGCTGGAGGACAACGTGGGGTTGCATTCTCCTGGTGGCTGCATGGAGATTTGGGTCAGCAATTCCTGCAAACACTGCTCAGGTGTCAGAGGTTGGGAGTTACATTAGAGCACCATCAGATGAAGGGCAGCTGAAGGAGCTGGGGGGCCTCATCCTGGAGAAGAGGAGGCTCAGGGGGGACCTTCTAGATCTTCACAACTCCCTGACAGGAGGGGAAGTCAGGTGGGGGTCGGGCTCTTTTCCAAGGGACAGGACAAGAGGAAACAGCCTCAAGCTGTGCCAGGGAAGGTTTAGGCTGGGTATTAGCGAAAATTCCTTCATAAGAAAGGCTGTCCGGCCCTGGCACAGTTGCCCAGGGCAGTAGTGGAATCCTCCTTCCTGGGGGGATTTAAAAGCTGTGTGGATGTGGCACCTGGGGACATGGGTCAGTAGTGGCCTTTGCTGTGCTGGGGGAACAGCTGGACTTGATGGTCTGAGAGATCTTTTCCCACTTCAACAATTCTGAGATTCTGTACCTTCAGACATTGACCACATGATGCAGAGCACCTTGTATGGCCAAACAGACTGAGATCCCCTCCTGAGACTCAGGGACTGGGTCTCTGCACATGCTGGTAAAAAACCTTCCTGGACACCATGCTTGCCCTCAATCCAAGGCAACCTTCCCATGCCACAAACCCTCCAGGACATGATAAGCTTCCTGGTAGAAGAGAAATTCTGATTTAGCCCTGCTTTTGTGCAGAGGAGAATACCTGGTGGGCACAGATGGGACACCCAGTAATTAATAACTAATATGGACTTGCAAACACTCAATCAAGACACTGAGAATGAAGAGCGGTGCCATGGCCGAGGTCAAACCTTCTCCACCCCCTGCATGCTTCTGGTGCTTGAATGAAAACATTCCTCACTGCACTTGACAGGCAGTAAGTCTCTCTCCACTCTTTCTTCTGCCCAGGCAGGGTCTCATCTCTGTGTGATCAGGAATATAATGCCAAGTCTTGGAAGTATCTCATGATCAGCTTTGCTATTAACATAGCTGCAACTAATTAGCAATTATTGTTATAACTGATGGCTGGAGATCACAGAATCATAGAATGGTTTTGTTTGAAAGGGACCTTAAAGATCATTCAGTCCCACCCCCTGCCATGGGCAGGGACACCTTCCACTAGACCAAGGTGTGCAAGCCCCATGCAACACTGGAACACTTCCAGGATTTGCTGCAGAAATGGACTCTGAGGGATGTTTCATTCCCATGAGGATCTCAGATCCCTCTTATCTGTGACACCCCTCAAAGCTGGGGGAGCAGAGCATTCCCAAGGAACTCAGCTGCTGTTCCTGCCAATGGAGGACTGGTGCTGCTGGCGCTATGGGATGACAGGCCACCTCTCTCCACCTTCTTTCTGAGAATGCCACCACAATTTTCCACTGAGGGAGGGAAGTTAAAAAGAAACCTTCTGAGAGTCAACACCAAAAGAGTAAAATTCACGGTTTAGCCAGTGGGTTCTTCCTGGCTGTACTATCTAGCTGCCCAGGATACTCCATCTGCAGAGGGAAAGGAGAGGAAGACGAACAATCCTCTGAAACACCCCCTGAACAAACCCAGTTCTCCCGGCCCAGTTTTTCTGAACTAAGCATATTCCAGCCAGATCACAAATAATTGAACTGGTACCCCTAAGTAGGCACTGCTGGAGGGGTTTGGGCATGGCAGTACTGCTGTTGTCAAAACCACCCATCATCACTGGCTTTGGGCACCTAAGGGATGTTGTGGTCCAAACTGGAGAGACTGAAGGATCCCAGTTAGGACCTGGTAGAATTTTATAGCATCTAAAACCGGTTCCAGAGGTCTGGAAAATATTGTTATTGGTATAATGAGGAAAAAGGTCTGAATTTCTATACTAGAGGCCTGACTTCTTCCAAAAGTATTCTTCTACCTCCGCCAAAGGCACTCAGATGTTTTATGTGCATGTACGATGATAACTCAGTGCTGCTTTGCTGCAGGGAGCATCACAGCCCAGCCCCTGGCCATTTTCTGTCCTTGCTATGGCTGAGAGTGGGAAACACTCAAATAAGCTTCACAGTTCCACACAATTTAATCAAAAACCTCAAAACCCCCCGGAAAGCAACAACCACCAGCTCCAAGGATGAACACAGGATTTGTGCTGTGTTTTCCCTTTGGCTTTCTCTCTCAAACTGGTTTCACTTGGCTCCAGTTTCATTTTTGTTTGCATTTTTCTCAGATGAGAAGGGAACAAGATGTCATGTTCACTCCTGAAAACAGAAATGGAATTATTCACACTTCTTTCATGCCTTTCTGTCACTAGGATTAAAGACCACCCCAACTGTGAGACTGACCCCATGTGATCTGGACAGACACAGAATTTTGGAAGTGCAGAAAGTCCACCTGTTGAAATGGTGGTGACCAAGATTTAGAACCATCTTTGAACAGCTGAGATGAAGTGCATGCTTTAAGTCTTACACGTATGCATCTTTGAAAACATACAATGAACGCCAGAAGACAAGCACAGCCAACCAAAACAACGCTGTGAGGGTAGAGATCTTTGTGATGAGGCTCAGAGTCTCTGGCTGCCGGGAAAAGCATTATGAAACCTTCATGTGAGCTGCCTACACAGGCCACAACTGCTCTTGTCACCCCCTTGGTCCTGAGCTACAAGCACTGCTGGCAACCCCTCCCTTGGGCCTGGACACCACATCTGACTTTGTCTGCTAGATATGATTTCCTTTGGCCTTTACAGCATAATTAGACTCACTATAAACCAACATGGTAGCACTGATATTCACAGTGAGGGTTGTAAAACACTAGCACAGGTTGCTCAAGAGAGGCTGTGGATGCCCTATTCCCAGAAACATTCAAGGCCAGGTTGGACGGGGCTCTAAGCAACCCTGGTCTAGTGGAAAGTGTCCCTGCCCATAGGTAAGATGAGCTTTAAAGGTCCTTTTGAACCCAAACTATTCTATTAGTGTGATTCTACACTTTGCACATCCAAAATTCCCACTGACTCTCAAGCGTACAGACGAAAGAAGAATTTCACCCACTCTCACAGGACCACCAGATGGGCACCCACACGGTGCTGCAGGAGCAGAGACAGCCCTGCTGGGCTGAGAGGACATGGCATAACACCCCTTGGTGTTGTTTGAAGGGACTCAAAAGCACTGAAGAGCAAACTTGTCTGCTGCTGAAGCCCAGTGAGAGCCCTCACACTCTGCAATGCTTGGCCGCACAGGCTGCCTGAGTCAGCTATTTCCTTCTAAGCTTCATGGCAATGAATCTTCAGGAGGAATTTAAGGAGCTGTTTTGCAATACCAGCTTGGGAAAGACATCCCAAGTACAGATGGCATGTGAGATAGCTCCAAAACAGCTCTTTGAATGCTTTGCTGGATCTCCCACAAATCATTAGGGATGTCGAGATAGAGGTCCTTGTTGCACAGAGCGGGCAACCAGCTAGGAAGGCACCCCCTGGACTTCAAGGCTGACTGCCCAGACTGGTGTAGAAATCACTGCAGTGATTTCATGTAGAAATTGCTTGGACATGCTTCTCTTCATAACTACATTACTTGGAACTATGTTGTTGGATTCTAAGCGTACTATAAACAAGATTGCAAAAATTACATGAAAGCCATCAGAAAATACAGTGACGAAGAACTGAATCCAGTTTAGACGAAATAGTTTAAATTAAGACACAATCACACACACAATGTTTCCCAAACACAAACGAATCCTGGACTACTGGTAAGAATGTGACTTGAATGAATATGGAACCATCTTTTACTACTTCGCAATAAAAGAGCTTATACTTCAGACTCCAGGCTGCCTCCTTTAAAAATATACCCGAGATCTGATAATCCTCCAAGAGATATAAACTTTAAACCTGTGCCAAGAAGCATAGACAGAGCCCACCACCATCCCTCCATGGTCCTGTCCCCCAAGACACATCCTAAATAGTACAGTGAGCCCCCACCTGCTGCCTTTATGTTCAGCTGTCTTCCTTTAGACCCCTGTGCCTCTTTGACCTGCAGCAAGGAGACATCCTAGGGGTTTTTTTTTTTTCCATATCCTATTTATACCAGTGCTTTCTAGTGAAGAAATAAATGTCTTTCCTGTAGGAGCTAAGGCAAGATTTGACAGGATCTCCTAACAGCTGTCCAGACATATGAGATGACCCAAAGTCAATGGCAAGCAATTACTTCCGACACAGGGATCCAGTAAAACACCAACCCAAGCTGCAGAGATGCTGTGGGCTTATGTGTGCCAGAAGCCTTTATCAAACACTTTAAATAAAATTCTTTTAAAATGGTGCAGCCGGCTGTAGCATTTAGTGTAGAGCTCTGGGAGCCAGGATTGATCTGGGAATTGATTTATTGCAACCTAGTGATAACATTAGATGTTTCCTGAATGTTTATTTAACTCTGTTCCACTGTCAAAGGAAGAGTTCACAGACTCACAGATGTTTTGATCTGTAAGGAACCTTTTACAGGTCATTTAGTCCACCCCCCTGAAATGAGCAGGGTCATTTTCTACGTGGAGAGTTGTCTGCTCCTGACCCCACTCCTGCCTCCTCTCTCATGCGACCCCTAACACTCCCATGGATTTGCTGAGCTGTGCCAGGGTCTGATTTACTCCCCAAATTTACTTTCTCTTAGATGAATTTTCACTCATCAGTTTGGATGGGAACACCCTGCCTGGGGGGAGGCACAGAGCTGGGCCACCTTTTGCAGCTCCAGTGTCACATAGCTGTTGGCCCTTGCTGCTTGGGGACCAGCACCCCCAGCTTTAATCAGGAAATTAGGAAGATCCACAGCATCTGCACAATGCTGGGAATGGCTGGAGCAATGTTAGTTTAAATAAAGGAAAGAAGCCTGTTGTCCACTCGTGCCCTGGAGGCTGTCACGCTAAATAAAGACATTATCAGAGAAAGAGCAGAGACTCAGCGCCTTCATGCCTGTCAATGACCCCGACACCTTCCAAATCAATCTAGGGACTCTCTTTCCCACAGATGGTCCCTTGGAGACAGACTGCTGTGGCTTTAGCAGGAATAAATGGAAACAAAACAGTTAACAAATACACCAAAATAGAGCATAGCTAACTTTTTTTTTTTTAATATGGAGATGAAAAATCCCTGTGTGATTTATGTGCCAGCAGAGATATTAGCTGCATATAATAGATGCAATATTTTTAATACTAATATTTTGGGCTGAGACAAGAGCCGGAATGGAAAGTATTTCCAGTGCCTTGACTTCTTTATTTTGCAAACATCAGTTGCTAACTGGGGTCAGACAGAAATATTGTTTCTGCAACAAGAGCCCAAACAACTTAAGCTGGCAACTTCTTCACACACTAACCACGCCAGGAGGCCCTGCAGAGCTTCAGCTTGTTGCTCCCTCCCAGGTCTCCAGGGTCAATGTCCCCAGCTTGGGCTTGCACAGAGAAGGAGTGGGTGGAAGATGTCTTTTGCTGAGAGGGTGGCTACTTGTCCTGGCCAAAAACTGGAAGTCAAAGACCCAAACTGTGCAACCACATCACTGAAGTGCTGCTGGGCTTCTTCAAATGGGCCAGGTCTCACTGAAAGATGTCATGTGGGACGGTGGATGCCATAACGCATTTTTCTTACACCCATTGGAGGTCTCAACCTGTTCTTGCCCTTATCTGTGAGTTCAGTTGCCAGAGCAATCTGGCAGCACCAAGCCCTGGTGCCCACCCCAAGGGATCACCGGCAGTGGCACATTTGTATTTGAGGATGGAAAGCACCAGAAAGAAACAGGTTATTCCACTTTGTATCCACTACACCAATCAACTGCTGACAACACCTCCATGAAGTCGTGCTGGAAAACAAGGTGTAGATGGATAAACCCATTTCCAGCGCGGAGGAGCTGTGCCGGAAACACTCCACCAAAGAGAAAGCCATTTCAGTAACAGATCGGTTTCCTAGTGCAGAGGAACCTGCCGCTATATTTCCTTCCCTCAATTCTGCCCGGCTGAAATAGCATCACGTAGTCACTTGTGTTTTGCACTGTGTGACACTGGAACAGCAGCCCTGAGGGGCAGGCTCATGGGTGGTGGGGCTTGCATATAGGAGGATCTGGTGGCCACAGGTTCAATGCAAGGTCTGTGATGGGGGAAGGTCCAGCTGCAGACTCTTTCCATCTTTCTGCCTCAGCTTCCTCACAGGCAAAGGGAAAGAATACAGAGAGCAGTACCCTGCCAGAAGGCATTCTGAGGTTGGTGAAACACTGCTGAGGTGTTTTGTTGTCCATCTCTTTGGCTGCCTGCCCTGGGGATGGCTCTTGCATCATTTCTCAGTGACCTGTCCTACATCTGATTAACTCAACAGCACCCCATGCCTGCACACATAATGAGCACTTTCCTGTCAGGTCGGGTAAAAATAAATAAGTCACACCATCAGCTACCAAAGCAACACCAGTACAAGCAATACCAAAGAAATGGACCTGCTGGAGCCAGTCCAGAGGAGGCCACGGAGATGCTCCAAGGAGCCCCTCTGCTCTGGAGGCAGGCTGGGAGAGCTGGGGGTGTTCCCCTGGAGAAAGCTCCAGAGATACCCTACTGCTGCCTCCCAGTACTTAAAGATGGCTTGTAAAAATAAGAGTCAGTAACTTCTTCCACAGGCAGATAATGATAGGACAAGGGGGAATGGTTTTAAACTTAAAAAGCAGAGATTTAGATGAGGTGTTAGGAAGAAATTCTATACTGTGAGGGCAGTGAGACCCTGGCACAGGTTTCCCAGAGCAGCTGTGGCTGCCCCATCCCTGGAAGTGTCCCAGGCCAGGCTGGACGGGGCTTGGAGCAACCTGGGATAGTGGAACGTGTCCCTGCCCACGGCAGGGGGTGGAACGGGATGGTCTCTGAAGTCCCTTTCTACACAAACCATTCTGTGATGCTGTGAAGATGACCAAGGTGTCCTGGATGGAAGATAAAAATTGCTCAGAGGACTGGAGCATTTCTCCTGTCAGGAAAGGCTAAGAGAGTTGGGATTTTTCAGCCTGGGGAAAACTCTGTAGAAACTTTACTGCAACCTTTCAGTACTTAAAGGGGAAAGTAACCTTAAGATCATCAAGTCCAACCATTAAGAAGGGGAGAGCACTGCTGGGAAGCAGCATTGCATGCACACCCTGTCCTTCTCACCCTTCTCCTAGTGTCCACTGCTGTCCACCAAGCCAGGTGGTCTTGTGTGACCCATCACACCTCTCTCTCCTCTTGCTCTTACGGACCTCCTGTCCAGCTCCAGCACATCACATGCTCCTGCTCCTCTGCTGATGGAGGATGGCAACCACAAGGTAAGTGGAGTGATGTCCCAGCTGGGAGGGGGCTGCAGGCACAGCCAGTGGCATGGGAGGGCAATTACAGCCGCCCTGCTCCGGCGCCGTGACTCATTAGGCCGCGGTAACACAATCACCCAGCTGAGCCCTGCTAGGAACAAACCTCCGAGATAGCACTGTCCTCTGGGGACCTGCAGCCTGGAGAATTAATTTAGTGTAGTAACTCCCAGCGACGCTGCAGAAAATCAAACCAAAATGATGACCTGTCTGTAAGCTGCCTGCAGCTGACCCCTCGGCTGAGGCCTGGTGACTGCCAGCTCTGCTCGGGCAGGCAGAGCAAGCACCAGCTGCTGTGGTTGTCATGACTGTGAACACTTAGTCCTTGAGGAGCCTCATCATGAAGGACCAGCACTGCAGTAAGGAGCTCTTCATCTTGTTCTCGAGAATGCTCAGCTTCAGTTGGCGCAGTTTTCTTAGTCATATGGTTTAGTTTTAGGTAGTCCTGTAAGAAGCAGGGAGTTGGACTTGATCCTTATGGGATCCTTCCATTTTGACATATTCTATGAATAGGACAATGGGGACTTTTTTTTAAACTAAAGGAGGAGATATTTAGATTAGGTATTAGGAAGAAATGCTTTCTGATGAGGGTGGTGAGGCCCTGGCACAGGTTTCCCGGAGCAGCTGTGGCTGCCCCATCCCTGGAAGTGTCCAAGGCCGGGTTGGATGGGGCTTAGAGCAAACTGATCTAGCAGAAGGAGCCCCTTCCCACGGAGGTGATTTTTAAGGTCCCTTCCAATCCAGACCATTCTACGATTCCTTTCTGAGAGGCACCCTTAGTGCAGTTGTTCCTGAAAACATGACCTGTCCTTCATCACTGGTTCAAATTTTGTAAGTATTAGGCAGAACTGCACCTATTATTTTAACATCTCTGCTTTCAGCTGCCTGGAAGAGTTCTTTTTGCATCATTACACTCTAAACACTATGATTTATCTAGATGCTCTTATGGCTGTTCCACCATTGCAAGCAAGTACACCACCAGACTTACTTTTCTCAAAAAGAAAAAAATATTTTTCCTGAGTTTACTCAGGAGAAGAGGCAGTTTTTCACAGCCACCACTATGGTGGCTCAACTCCTTTGCACCCCACTCAGCAAGGATGGCTGTGACACCCCTGTTGGGTTTGGGGTGTTCCCTCTGTACCCCCAGAGACAGTGCCCCTGGCAGCCCCAGTAAGCCTTATCAGCTCCCAGGAGGGCATGGAGAAGACAGAAGCATAAGGAGGAGGATAAACCCCTGACTTCCAGATGCTGCTTCAAGGGTTCAGACCCATGTGCTGTTAAACCTAATTAATTTGATTTGGAAATCCCACTGAGAAGGAAAGGGGTGTTTCAACTTCTTCAGTTCCTTCCCCTCCTCTCGATTCTGTTCCAACAGAAGTTCAGCAATACACTGCAAATCATTTAGCTCAATGCTAATTTTCAGTGAGTACCCAGTCCATCTCAAACATTTCGTTTTGTTCCTGCTAGGAATGGCCCTTCAGCCCTAAAATAACATCTTGATATTGTTGCTTTTTTTAATAAACATCCTCTCCTCTCACTGCAAAGCCCTCAGCAAATGGCCCTGAAAGAACAAAAGACATTTCTGTATTGTTTTAAGTTCTCTTCCTTTCTGAAAAACCTCAATTAAAACGGTGAAAAAGCTACTATACTCTGTAATTATGAACTCATTTCTATTCACTCGCTCAGCAGGAGAGCTTTGTCCTGTTGACCTCTGGGAATGGGTTTCTAAGGCTTTTCCAAAATTTCACAGCCTTAAAACTGACCCATTCACGCCAGCCGTAAAACATGTTCACCTTCGCCTTCACCCAAAATAACTTGCAAACTCCAAATCCAGGGTGAGGGCCGCTCCTGTGACTATTTTTATTTGTGGAAGGAGCCCTAGCTTTGGCCATGAATGGACTGGCATGGGAGTGCCTCTGGAAATAGTGCAACCCCTCCAAGACAGCACGAAATCTTCATGAATACGAGCTGTCAGCTTGTTGTAAAGAGTTTTCAAACAAACACCTTGCATGGCACGCTCCTGAGCGATTGCTGGGAGTCTCTTAACCATCCTTCCAGCACAAAAACCACCTGGCCCGAAGAGGATGCATCCCAACTTCTTGACTTGCCAGTGGGAACGAGTGTGGAGGTTTCTTTTGGCGAAGTTCAGTTGAGAAAACATTTTGGGAGACAAAATGCTGGGACAGCTTGCTTACATGTGTGTCTATATCTTGACTATACATGTGTGTATAGATGTATCTTTAAGCACTCAGTGCAAAATTAAGGAAGGTAAACAAGAGTGAAAGCAATTATTTTATGAGATGAAGCAGTGGAGAAGAAGATGATGCCTGAGAACACAGAATTAGGTAATGATGAATGCAGAACAGCAGATTTTCATATAAAATAAATTAATAGTGTCCTCCAAACACAAGCTAGAAAAATAGCTTTAAATTTCACACATAGGACTACAAACCACACTGCTTTAGGGTCAATTACTGATCCTCCCATGATTTCATGTGTCCATAACACACCTCAGCACATATATTTATTTTCTCTTTATACTTAGGACCAAATCTAAGGGAACACATAAACATCCACAACACAGCTTAGGCACAGCTGAGGAATTCACTGCTCATCAACCAACTTCCTAAAATCCTGCTCAAGTTTTGCCTGAAATGTGCAAAAGGCACCACAGTCATGCACCTCCTGATACCATCCTCTCCCCAGACCCCCCAGTTTCTATCTTAGGACATACCAGATGCATCATTAGGACATCCACCCACCAGCTCTCTTCCACAAGAAAAGTTCTAGAAGAAGGTGCAAATTGGTAAATGATATGAAAACAAGTTAAGGGTTGTAGCCTTTAAGGGGCTGAGGGCTAAACCCTCCCACCTGTGACGGCAACAGTTCTGCTGACACCTGTTTATGACAAAACCAAGGACAAAAAAAGGCTGCTACAGTAGGCTGCTGAGACACCAGTGACTGGTGTTAACTCCATCAGCAGGACAAAGCCAGTTTGGCTGGTAGAGCTTGGTAGGGTCTGACGGATAAGGGGATCTTGTTCTGGCAGCCTCAACAAGAGCTTGAGCTGAACAGGGGTGTGGGATCTCATCAGCCACGTGCATCTTCCAGGTACAAACATGAGCCCATTCTCTACAGGCTCCTGAAATACTTATGGCCAGGTGTGAAGTGGGGACTGCTGCCCTAAAACTTCTCAGGAAGTGCCAAAAGGGCACATGTCTCAGTGGATTCCTTCCTTGGCTAAGATTCCTTCCTCAGTTTCCTTCCTTGGCTAAGAAAGGTTCTGCTCTCTATGAGACAGGAGAGAATGGGATCACAGAACCACAGAACCATAGAAAGGTTTGGGTTGGAAGGCACATTGCAGATCATCCTGTTCCAATCCCCTGCCATGGGCAGGGACACCTCCCACTATCCCAGGTGGCTCCAAGCCCCGTCCAACCTGGCCCTGGACACTTTCAGGGATGGGGCAGCCACAGCTTCTCTGGGAAATCCGTCCCAGGGCCTCACCACCCTCACCAGGAGGAATTCCTTCCCAATATCCCATATAACCCTGCCCTCTGGTAGTGGGAAGCCGTTCCCCCTTGTCCTATCACTCCATGCCCTTGTAATTAAAGTCACAATCCCAGCTGAGACTGGGATGCCCAGCCTGAAGTTTCTGTTCTTGCTGAAGAGAGCCTAGAAACACATCCCTGCCCTAGCACTCCCTCTTGTGTGAGGTGTTTTGGCTCTACTCCTCCCACAGCTCTTTGTTTTTCAGACTTCCTTGGTTCTGGTCAACATGGGAAGGCAAAATAAAGCAAGGAAATCTGTTCTCTGTAAGATGACCAGGCTGATTTTTCTTTTGTGGGAGTGAAGCATCCTCCAAACTTCACTGAATACATCCCCTCTGAGCATAATGGAAACTTGGCCTTTCAGTTCATATCTGGTCAGCGTAGTTGTGGACACATGCACTGAGATCCACAGGGCAGTCACACTGGGGATGCCTTACAGCATCTTGTTTGGCTTACAGCCCCATTTTGGTGCTGGTGCCATTAGGTCTGGTGTCTGACAGCTCCTTGCATGGATTTCAAGACAAGCCAGGGCACCTGAAAGAGAACCTGTGATCACAGAGGTGAAGCTCAGCAGTCTCTGATAAAGGTGAGAACTGAAATGATGTCTCCCATGTTCTCCCCAAAGTCTTGGACTTAAGAGTGGCTGCTCTCCTACCCTTCTCCACGGTTGTACAGCTACCATGAGCTCCTGTTCCCCACTCCAAAATGCTCACAAAAATGACAGAATCATACAGGGGTTTGGGTTGGAAGGGACTTTCAAGACCACCTTGTTCCACCCCCGCCATGGGCAGGAACACCTTCCACTTGACCAGGTTGCTCCAAGCCCCCTCCAACCTGGCCTTGGACACTTTTGAAGAGCTGTCAGTGACTACAATTCAGTGACCTCCAGACCAGCCCCTGATGCCACCCAGGAACAAGATACCTAATAAATACCGAGTTTTGACGAAATCAGGTATCCCTCCACCACAGACACATGAAGTTAGAATTTTTTTGCTGGAGCAATTATTTTGCTTTCTTTGTGAAGAAAAATTCTAAGACCCCGAGCTTATCCAGCAGGCCATGACATTTCTATTGAGGTTTCATAACAGTAACATGTTTTGCCCGTGGTACATAAAGTCTTTCAATCAGCAGCAGAGATGGAGAAAAACAACCTGCAAAAGCCTCCTGATGCCATAAAGTCTGCTGTCAGCTTGGCAATTCAGGTTAAATTTAGTCTGCAGGACAGGGGTCACTTCAGTCACCATGACTGTGAAAAAAAAGGGAATAAAAAGTCTTGTGTTGTAGAGTTTTTATGTAATGACAAAGCTGCTCTCAATAGAGAGGTGGCAACCCTGCAGCTGGGAAATGCACCCGGCTCGCTCCTGCCACTGCCTCCTGGCATTAAAATAAAAGGAACAATGAAAGGAAAGGATTAAATTTGCTTAGATGAGTATCTTTTAACTGTTCTGCACCATATCCACAAAAGGAGGATGGAGCATGGCATGGAGATGGAGAATGGCAATGGACACGCATCTCCTGACGTCCTGCTCACGAGGACCACGTCCTATTGAACTCACAAAGGCTTATCTTCTTCCTTCCATTAGTCTTGAGCCCACAGAGCTCTCCGACATTTACAGGAGTGCGTTTTCCCTGCACTACATAAAATGCAAAATCCTGTTGGCTGCTGCCAGCGTTAGGAAAGGAGCTGCAAGCAGGGCACCCCTCCTGCAGTGTGCTGTGCCGGCAGCATCGCAGCTGCACCATCTGCCTCCGGGGGTGACTCATGGCTGGGCACATCTTCACTGGCACCCTCAGGCACGTAAGGGCTCAGTGCTCACCATGGCAGAAACGAGAGCAGCTGGGTGGAAAACCTCTGCTCACCCTGCCACAGCTTGAGACATGGGTGACAGGCAAAACAAGCTCCCCGATGGATGCTGAACACCAATTGCTCCACCTCACTGCTCCCGGTGTTTCACATGGAGCACCTGGATGATGGGAAGACCCTACGTGTGCAGCTCTGGGGACGGTGCTGGGGCAGGCGAGTCACTCTTAGATAAAATGGTCCAGAACTGATGCTAGGTATAAATTTGGCTGAACTTCAGATGGCTCCTGCAGAGTTGTTGCATCACCTGTGCCCTGAACGTAGCAGGGCTCAGATTACTGCACAGAGATACCACAGAATCCTAGAGCAGTTTGGGGTGGAAGGGACCTAAAAGCTCATTCCATTCCAACAACACTGCCACGGGCAAGAACACCTTCCACTATACCAGGCTGATCCAATCCCCATCCAACCTGGCCCTCGACACTTCCAGGGATGAGGCAGCCACAGCTTCTCTGGGCAACCTGTGCCAGGGCCTCACCACTCTCACAGACAGGAATTCCTTCCTAATGCCTAATCTAACCCTGCCCTCTGTCAGTTTAAAGCCCTTACCTCTTTCCATGCTGTGTCCTGTTCACTGAGCTAAGGTACACAGGCAGCAAAAGGTGCTGATGGACCCAAAGAACCTCCAGATCTCACCTCCCAGAGTTCCCTCTTGACAAGAAGCTGAAGTGCTGCCCGGCAGCTCCACCCGTAGCTGAGTCACACCAGCTGCATGTTCACAGGGTGTCAGGAGGTGGCTTTTTGACCATTTGAAGACTACTCCTGCAATGAGGAGCCTGGTGCAGGCTTTGTTCTCAACAACCTCCTCCCAGGAGCGGAGTCCCCGTGCTGTGACCCCTGGCAGAGCCTGCTCCTTGATGCCTGGAAGGAAGGGCAGTGGGGCAGGGCGATGCCAGGGCGTCTGGCCAGTGTGGCTCTGCAGGTCGAAAGGGCCCCTGCTTGACCCTTCCTGATACCATCTCTGCCCTGCTCCATCATCACCTTACCCAGAGAGCAGCCAATGGACTAACCAGATCCAAATGACACCAGGTCCTATCCAACAGCCTCGTGAGACGGTATGGGAGTAACTACAAACACAGGGAGGAACGACTTTGTGCCACTGCAATTCCCTCCAGTTCCCTCTACATTACTCCCTTGGTGTCAATCAGACCTTCCTCTGACTTCCAGTCTTAATTAAATGGCCAGTTTTATCCACTTGCTGCTCACAGCAGCGTGTTTCTTCAGCAGAAACACCCCTTCTCCCCCTGCAGCTTTTACCCCTGGGCACCTTGAGAACATCTACATCCCCTTCCAGCCTCTGCCAGGCAAGTACAAACCAGTCAACATATGTGAAGCAGCATTTCCTTCTCTGTGCTTTCAAGTTTATTTATCCTTCACTTCCCTGGGTGACCCTGGATCCTTTTATTAACAAACAGCAAAAATAATAATAATTAAAAAGAACAAACAAAAACCCCAAAAAACTTCTGCTTTCCATCTCATCTCATCTTAAATCCCCCCTTGCTCAGGGCTCCATCTCACTCCAGCATCACACAGTCCTGCAACTCCCACCCGACCCTGTATCTTGTCTCTGAATGAGGAGATCTTGCCCTTGAAGGAGCAAGCTGGGCCAAGCTGATTCCCGTGGTGTTTTACGACAGGGTGAAGCGGTAGAGTGCCCTTTATGGTGTTTTGAAAGGAAATTGTACAGGAACAATGTCCTGAGCAGCGTGGCTATTGAAAACCCTTCACAAAAGGAGTTTGCCACAAGAGGAAAAGCAGCTTAATCAGTCGAACTAATCACTGTAGGTGGTTGAGTGTCCCCGAGGGTCTGTAAAATTAAATATAATGGGAAAAGAAATATATCACAGCTTGCCTACGCTCCTCAGCGGAGCCGCCAGCGGATATGGGACGCTCCCTGCCTGGCCCCGAGCCCACCGTGACTGTCCTTCGGGCTGTCCCTAGGCAGAAACACCTCCTTGAAAGACCCAGGCCAGGGCCACACGGGTTGGCTGGGACGAGCCCCAGCGGGTTTCTCAGCAGCGCAGACTCTGAGTGGGGAGTGGGGACAGGGATGCCCACTCCGTGCGCTCACCCCAGATAACCCAGCGTCCGGCGTGGGCGTCAGCAGGAGGGTCAGTGGCGCTTACACAACCCTCCTGCTTCAGGAAGAGGAAACTGTCCCTGACAGCCACCCGGGGCTCTCCGGGGAAGGAGGATATTTCTGCCTCCCCCAGCTCTGAATCTAATTAAGTCCAGAAAACAAAACACACACACACAAAAAAATAATCCAGACTGTTTTTTCCTGATCGTTTAAGTGCAAAGCCAAGTTAACGCTAGGAAGTAAATAAATTCAGTCAATGCAAGAGAAAACTTGGGGACATTTCTGTAATTCTGTTCTTGAAAGCTGTAAGTATTTGGGGCATGCTGAAGGGAGATGGGGAGAGCTACTGAGCCTCTTTGCTCCCAACCCTACCCCCCATGTACGAGCCAGGACTTAGGCAGCCTTCTGTTGCAGCTCCCCATGGAAGGGCTTTATGAAAGATGGATTTCCCAGGTGCAGAAACACACCTCCTAAAATTTCATCCAACAGGAGAAGGAGGAGACAACACAAAACTCAGACACAGCTACAAGTGATGGTCCTCCACCTGAGGCTGGCTGTGGTCCTCAACAGCCCTGGCTGGGACAGGCAGAGCCGTCCTTCATGACTCCTGTCACCCCAGAGCCTGAAGACACTCAAGCTGCACAGAAGAAGCACAAGGGTTTCTCACTTTTTCTATGGCAACCTAGGAGAAAGATGGCTTTTGCAAAGAGGAGATTGATTAACTCTGAGGCCTTTACTTCATCCTCTCCAGGACACGGGCTGTTTTCTCTGCCATCCTCTCCTGTTCTTGTCCATAGAAAAGGACCACTCAAAGCCCCGTGAGGTACCAGCCAGCATCTCTGCACACCTGAGGATTTCCTTTCGGTAAGGTACTCAGCCTGATTTGTCTTTTGAATCCAACAAGATTTTGGATCAATGTGATGCCAACAGTGCAAACTTTTTAAGACTTTCCCTTTTCCTGGTCCTCAGGAGAACTGTCCCCTTCCTCAGGTGACAGAATCATTTCAGTGCTGTTAACCAGAAGACCAAGAAGAAGGTACAGACTCATCTGTCTTAACCCATTGTAACTCCATATATTCCCTGTAAATCCTATCTAAACTGGCGATGTTTTTTATCATTCCTACAAGGCTGGGGCAAGCCTCTGTGCATGCATTTCCATGCATTTCCAGGCCAAAGGATTTGGCCAGCTGGACTCTCCAACCCAAACATATCCCACCAGGAGGCCATGGGAACTGGAGGAATCCTGTGCAACATGAAGTCAACTTGCAATGCTTCAACAGATACTTAAGAAATGGTGGGTTTTGGGAACTTTCTGAAAAAGAAAGGGCCAAACTCAGAGCCCACCCATTCAAGGAGACCACGTCCCGACACAGTTTGTGCTCTGCCAGCAGAGAGACATCAGGTTGGGAAAAGGAGAAGGAGAGGACTTGAGAAATGTGTCTGTCATGCCCCATTATCCCAGGGTATTTCTTTTATTGCAGGAGAGGTCCTGCCACCCCTCAGGAAAACTCCCTCTTTCCTGAGCAGTGGATGCCTACAGGAGGTCAAACCAAGTGGCCTTTGATGCCTTTGGACATGGTATGAAAACACTTGCCTCTGCTGCTCTTCTCCCACGATCCCAGCAAGCGGTGATGCCCTCCACCATCCTCATCAGGAGGTGGCAGTCACACCTCCTGACTCTAAGCCAAGAGAGAAAACACTGGCTGCAAAATTTCTGCCAGGAAAGCTTGGGAGGGTGATACCTCTCCTGCTCTGATCGTAAGCTCTCTGCAGTAAGGACCTCATTACCTCCTGAAGGCTTTTGTAACACCCTGTGCAACCGAACCCTCCATCAGATGTGGCTCTGATGCTGACTGCTGTTGTGGAAAATGTGCCCATAACAGTTTTTTAAATTACATCTACTTCCCTCTTCATACCTATCTTATGCAACAAATGAAGCACGCATGCATGAAAAAATCACAGGATCCCTGGGTTTGGGCTGGAAGGGACCTTAAAGACCATTCAGTTCCACCCCCTGCCATGGGCAGGGACACCTTCTACTAGACCCGTTCAACCTGGCCTTGGATACTTTCAAGGATGAGGCATCCACAGTTTTTCTGGGAAAAAAAAATGACCTGTGGAACATATAAACATAGCACATACGCAAGGAAAGAGCTATGGGGCACGCCCATGGGGTTCCTTCTCCCTAAGAGAGTGAAAGGTATGTGGCAGAGACCTCAGGGTAGGTGAGCTGTGCTCCTCCACAACACAGGGACAGCATTTCCCAAGGAAAGGTGACGGGAAGGAAGCAGGGACGGGCGCTATTTATAGCAGGGCCGGACATCAGCGTCATTCTGCATGTGAAACAAAAGGTGCTTCGCTAGCCCAAGATGTGTCCCTGTCTGAATGTCACTGCCAGGGAGGAGAGAGAAGCCTGCACTCACTCTGGGAGGGAATCAGTATCAATTAGAAGACCAGCTGGGAAGAAAAAAAAAACCAAACAGGCAGATTTCTGGATACCAATGTGCTTTATCAGCTTTTTTGCAATATCTGAGTTATATAAAGCTCCATTCAACCTGAAGGTCAGCTACAACCAGGCAGGGCCAGCTGGACCTGTGCATCGAGCAGAGGTCAAGCTGGGGGTTGACACCTCGACCCAAGCTGGATGGCCACTTGTGAGAGTGACTCCTGCACCTGGCAGGAGGATGCCCATCACAGTCACCTGGGATTTGTCAGCCTCGGATGGGGCAAGTCCTGGGCAGGAAGAGCCTGTGCACCACATACAGGCATTGCCAGGCCTGGGCACTGCCTAGTGCCGAGTACTCACCAGCTTCAGGACAAGGGGAGAAGCTGCCCCAGGAACACCAGACCCAGGTGTGCCCAGGACTTCGGGGCTATGCCTGCTTCTCACCAACTTCGCAGGATAACCTCTTCTCTTCTTGCAAGTTCACTGTGTGCCAACCCTACTCCCCTCCTTGGCTGCTGCCAATCCCCTTCTAAGAAACCAGACCTTCTTCCCTTGGGTCCAGGAATCCAGAGCTGTTTCCTAGCCCTGCTCAATCTCTCCCAAGCCTCGCAGCCTCTGACGCCCCCAGTCCTGCAATCCACAGCCCTGCAATTTTGAGTCTCTCTGTATCCAGATGAGGTTTCAAACAAAAAGCCCGTAACTTCCAGCTGTTTTGCCTGACATAAAATCTCACCCTGAGGAATTTTTATATCACCTGTGTGGCTCCACCAGCTCTGAAACAGAGCTTTTCTCCCCCAGAATGATGCCTGGGACATTAAGATAATAGCACTGCAATAAAGTAAATAGCTTTGTAGTCTGTTTGTGCTCCAATACAGCCTTGTTTTTTTTCCCCTATTCCTACCCTTTTCCCCCTCTACTTCTATCATGTTTTCCACATAAAATAAACATTCTGAGAGCTAACTTACTGCTAGAAACCACTTTCAAGGAGCAAGGGCTCTCTGGGAGCAACTCAAGTGGCACTAGAAGGACTAAAACTCACCTCCTAGTCCCAAATCACCACACAGACAAGGGGACCCTGAAACCCCCAGCAAGAAAACATGTGGCATGAGGAGAGAGAAGCTGCTGAGGTGTCAAGCCAATTTCTAGGGAAAGGAACCATGCCTTTGGCTTTTAAATAATTACTCAAAACACTGCTTTTTCACTTCAGCTCCCTCTATTCAGGCTTCTTTCTGAATTTGAAATAAATGTGGGTTTCTGTCTAAGCTTTGACAGCAGTGTGGAGGACTTGGGCAGGACTGCATACTCTCTGCTCTTTCCATTTAATTTGTGACTGCTTAGGGCTGAAATGACCCTATGTCTCCTCCGGAATGATGCTGGATCAATTAGACTTCAAGGCTTTTTTCTCTTCTCCTGGGATATTATCCCAGTGCTACTTGGTCAGGGCTGTATCTCACCCCTTGATCTTCCAACCCCAGCCCACTGCAGTTTCTTTTGCTATCTCTCCTTGCCATCTGTGCAGGAGGCAGGGATGCCCTGGGGGGCTGAATTCTTCTGTCTGCTGATGGCTTATCTGAAGGGACCAGAAAGAAAAAGAAACAGAAATGCACATCTGGTGTGATCTCTCCCGTCCCTGAACTGGCTGTTGTTTTGGCTGTTGTTTTGGCTGAGAGGGAAAAACCAACACACTGTTCCATGGTTCATCGCAGCCTTGGGCACGGGGCTTTATGCAGAAGATCCCTTGGCTCCGAGGGTCTCCTCTCATCAAGCACTCTCTGTATGGCAGAGGAAGACCCCAGACGGGAGCAGGATGCTCCAACCCGCACTGCGATTTCTCTGAGGAGCCCAATCCAGTGCTCCAATTAAGCCCACCCAGCTCACTCTTGCAACACAACAGACTTCAGCTTGGTTTTAACCATGTTTTGGTGATCGCAGAGCTGCAACCCAGCTGAGATGAGACCCCTGGGTTTTTTTCCCCCCACCAAAATCACAAGACTAGATTGGGTTTTGAATTGAATACAGGAAAACAGGAGGGAGCCCCAAAGAGGAGAGGAAATGAAGTTTGCTGCTGGAGAACTGCCCTGCCCACGAAATAATGCTTCTAGGTTGCCTGAGAAAACTCTCTTCAGGTGTTTTTTTGGTCACTCAGTGAAATTTAGGAAAACCAAACCATGCAGAGTTAACTACATCACAGTTCTTCATGAGAGGAGAAGCAATGGGGAGATTTGAGGACACACTCCAACTAATATAAGGCGTTTGTAGTACTTCACCAAAAAACCCCTGTGACATCTCAAGCACAGACTTCATTCTAGGAGAAAACACCGGTCACTTTTTCTCCTGTTCAATCACCTTGCAAAGTCGTGGTTTTAGAACTGCTTTATTGCCCTGGATGTGTTGTCTCAGCCACAGCAGAACAAGTAGCAGAAATAAAGCTGCAAGTACAACTAACTCCCTTATTCCTTGCTTCTTTCCACATTGAACCACCACAGTCATGATTCCTACCAAGGATTTTAGATGCCCTCATATAATTGAATATGCATTTGACACAATTAAATATTCAATCAACACAATTAAATTAACTCAATGGATTGAAAGCACCAATGCCACAGGAATTCAGCTGCCTATACAGCACATGCCCTCCTTCCCACAGACATCTGAGGCTCGATGTGACCTCCTCCTAACCAAATCATACCCACTTTTCAGGCAACCCTGAAACTCAGTAAATGCTGCTTTTCAGTAGAACAGGAGGAAGCAAATCCCAAGGACTCAAGCTTTTACAGATTAATAGCTTGCCAGCTGTCTCTTCTACTACAAGTGGGGGGACCTGGCCAGGCTGGAATAAGTACAAGGGGAAGAGATGGTCATTAAGGTACTCCAGGAGAAATACAGGACACATCCCAAAATATTTTCAGGATGCTAGTGCTCAAATAAGGGTTTATGTATTAACCCAACATTGGCAGCTGCTGAACAGCAGCACTGTCCAAAGACTCACCATGAGGCAGCTGAGGAAGATATGGAACAGAGAAGATTAAAAAAACCCCAAAATACTAAGTGGGTTTCACCTACCTCCGGTCGTTTCTCCTCCGTCTGAACAGTTTTTTGGTGTGTGCGATTTCAGCTTCATGAGGCAATGGATGGTAACCCTGTAAAAGAGAGGGAAAAGCAGTAATCAGCTCCAGGAGGCATCAGTATGGAAGGGGAGAGAGCTCTACACCCAGCATGTGAGTGTGGTTTTTAAAGAAACAGCTCCCGTGCAAACATCCTTACAACACCCCAGACCCTACAAAAGCAGGTCTGAAAACCCAGAGACTTCTTGTACCCTCTCAGGGCCGGTGCAAGGAGCAGGGAATAAGGTTATCTGTAATTTCTGTATGGGAGAAACCATAGCAGGCAAGTAACTGGATCACATACATATAAATCCCAATATACACCATCGACAGGGAATTCATCCCCTTCACACGTGACACTGGTGCACCTAAGCCATCCACTTTCCATGGGCTGCTTCCTTTGTATATTTATCCAAACCCAGCCGTAAAGGAGGATGCCTGGAATCATTCTGAGGATACTGGAGGAAGCCAACAGGAGCCGGCAGGTCTGCTGGGGCTGTGCCCTCACGCCCGTAGGAAGGGAACAACCACATCAGGAGCACCTGGCTGAGCCTGCCCACCAGGAACGGGTCAGCCCATGCCACCCCTGCAGGAAGGACAGGTGGCAACCACCTTACTGGAAACAACTGAGAGGACAAGGATGCTCAGTCATGTCCCCAAGCCCACAATGATGGAAGGCAGATCTAGATTAGATACTAAGAAGAAATTTTTAATGAGGAATTAGGAAGAAAGTCTTTACTATCAGGGTGGTGAGGTCCTGGTACAGGTTTCCCAGAGAAGCTGTGGCTGCCCCATCCCTGGAAGTGTCCAAGACAGGGCTTGGAGCAATCTGGGATAGAGGATGATGTTCCTGTCCATGGCAGGGGCATGAGATTAGATGACCTTTAAGGTCCCTTCCAACCCAAATCATTGTGGGATTCTAAGATTCTAAGCTGAAGTGTGTGTTCACACAGACTCCAGCTGCTGTCTTTCCAGTGTCTTTGCACTGAAGGTGCCGACTCTGACGTGGTCTGTTCATCTGATAAGGGGGATGCCGTGTTTACCATCCTACTATGGGCATGATGAGGCTTCGTTAATGCTCACACAGAGCTCTGAGGTTCCTGGATGAAAGGCCCCACGTAAGTGCAAAGTATTATTTATTTTCCAGGGACCACAGAGCTGTCATAACCATAATGAATTTTATTTATGCAGTATTGTCCTTCCCCGGCTGGCAATAAAAGCCCTGTAAAAGTCAGTCCTTTTATTTCCATCGCAATCTACCTCAGCCTGGAGCTCCAGCCACTGCTGGGAATCACCACGTGCAAGGGAGGAGCCTGGGCAAGGACAAGGGCTGGGTAGGGATGTGCCTCATGCAGGAGCAGCTTTGTGGCAGTGGCATGACAACATAACACACCAACTTAAAAAAAAAGTCCCTCTCTCTTCGTGTGAAGAGCCTTCGAAAACGACAGGGGATTTTAGTAGCAGTTACTGAGATAGTAATATTTTTACTTTTTTTGGTGGAAGGTGTAATGGAGGGGAAAGGTTGCTGGGGATGAGGATGAATTTAAGCCACAGAAGGCACCCATGAGTCAAAGACAGATAGGGTTTATCGTGACCATCCATCCTGACCATTGCAAAGAGCCTGGGGACACTGCTGCTGCAGCTCCATGCAGCTCCCTTCAGAGACCTTTGCTCCTTGAGACTTCAACCAATACAGAACTCACTGAGCCAAAATATAAAGCTATTAAAAAATGTCCAAAGGAGAGCTACGATGATGGTGAAGGTCTGGAGGGGCCATATGAGGACCCTCTGAGGTCACTGGGCTTGTTCAGCCTTGAGGAGACTGAGCTCAGACCTCACCTGGGGCTGCAACTCCTCCCAAGGGGCAGCTCCAATTTCTGCTCTCTGTGAGCAGGGACAGCACCCAGGGAATGGCTGGAGCTGTGCCAGGGGAGGGTCAGGCTGGATATCAGGGAAAGGTTCTTCCCCGAGAGGGGGGTGGGGCACTGACCAGGCTCCCTAGGGAATGGGCACGGCCCCAAGGCTGCCAGAGCTCCAGGAGCCTTTGGACAACGCTCCCAGGGACAGGGTGGGATTGCTGGGGAGTCTGTGCAGGGCCAGGAGCTGGACTCCGTGATCCTTGTGGGTGCCTTCCAACTCAGAATGTTCTATGGTTCTGTGATTCCACAGCAGCTTAGAACCGTAGAATCCCAGAATGGTTTGAGTTGGAAGGAGCCTTAAAGATCATCCAGTTCCAATCCATCTGCCACGATCACTCAACCAGGTTGCTCATACTGAGCCTTCTTCATTACCGAGGGCTGTGGTTTGAATGCTCCTCATCACTTACCTCTCCAATCATTTACTTGCACTGAATGCATAGAAGGAGCTTAACATCTCCGAGACCTCTCTTCCTCTGAAAAATAACTTGAAATTGGCCAACAGATACCAAATTGAATGAGAAAAGGAAGGGAAGGAGGAGACACACACAGCCTGATCACATCAGCAGTGCTAGTTTAGGAAATGAGGCTAAAAATAGTACAATAATCAGTGAGGCTGTTTTTAGACGTTGTACTACCACAGCAGGCTAACACTTGGGGTGTTTTTAAGAATTTAAGCTGCATTGCAGACACATGTGCAAATACAATTACTTTGGAAAAATGAAACTATCTCTGCTCAACACAAGGACCAACTTCCACTGGTGAAGCCTTCACTGAAGTCTCAGGAGCTGCCCTTCTGCTCATTCCAACTAGAAACCATATGTACAGTGGTGCATTCCTGCATGTCCTCCTTGCAGAGAATCCCTGTGCTTCCTCAGACCTCTACCCACCAGCAGCTGATGTCAACGGGATGAGAGATGAATTAACTACATGGGAATAAGCTCCTAATCCAAGGAGCACTCCTGGACGTTGCCTGTGCCTGAACAGAGGAGAACTTCGTGTCCCTATTACGAAAATCAAACATCTCCCTTCTCCAGCAGAGCAGTTCCCTTCCTTAGTCCTCGTCATGAGACAATGTTTTGGAAAAAAACAGTCACCGATCCCTACTCTTGTCTATTTCGGTGCCTAAACAAAGCTAAATTTGGAAGAGAGAAAAGTTGACTTTTTTGTGTGTGTGTGTGTGTGTCTGTGTGTGTGTGTGTGCAGCGAGCTGATGTAAAAGGAAATATCAGCAACTTGCAAGTAGGGCGGAGTGGCTGGAGAAGACCAAAGGTGATGGGTGGGTGGGGACAGAATCCCAAGGGCATGGTGAGAGCTTTGATAACATGGCTCTTGTCTCGAGGCTGCTCCCCACCACGGGTCAGGCAGGACAGCCATGGAAGTGCCTTCAGTAGCACTTCAGTAGCCTCAGACAGCTCGCTGAGGACAACGTGGATCTGAAATGCAGCTCTTCTATCTTTCAGCAGACACACTCCAAAATGAACCAAAATCCCTGAACAGAGTCAAAGGGAAATGTCTCACAAAGCAGAAGACCACCCTCTGCTCTGCAGTGGGTCTACAAGAAGATCTGCACAAGAGGGATGGTTTGGGCTCCTGCTTGGGCCAGAAACACCATCAAACTCAGGTGCTCATGGTTTTCATAGGCAGGTTTGCAGCTCCTCAGTGGGCAGAAAAGTCACATTTGGTCTCTTTCCCACATGGGTTTTATTTTGGTATTTATTCACAGGTGGCTGCAGAAGGTAACAAACCAGTATTTCAGTGTTGCTGCTTCTGAAAGCGAAGGGTGTGGGAAAAGCAAAGCACAAGGAGCCCATGGTCACAGGAAGGAATGCTAATAGGGCTAATTTTCAATTTTGGAGCTAAACACTCTGCGGTTTACATGGTGGGAAGCTTGGAGCAGAACCTGAGACACCCACGGGACTTCTAATGCACATACGTTCCAATTTAAATCATAAACATACATGCTCTAACAAGAAAGGCCAAAAGCTCTGGAAAAGAAGGGTTGTTCAGGAATGGTCTGCCCTCTGGGCCAGTTCCCAAGAGATCAGCTGTGTTGTGACGTGCACACACAATTTTAGATTTTCCTGGGGAAAACAACTCTTGGAGAAGGTGATGTCTGGCAAGCTTAGGTGTCTGTCATATGGCCAGCTAGAACACAGCAAGGGACATCTGTCATCTACAGGAATTGCTGCAAACAGAGGTCAGAGGGAGCAGGTTTGAAGCCCACATGTGCTCTTTTTGTGTTTCACGTTCCTAATGAAGGTGCCTGTCCAACATTCAGCCCTGTCCACCTGCCTTGCAAATTCAAAAATCCCCCCCTCTGCTGCCCCAAACACATCTACATCAAAGTTTAATGAAAGAACAAATAAAAAGCTTTCAAGATCTCACTGGCACTCTGCAGCAACCCAAGAGCCTCCACCTCTTCCCCTACCTCCCCACTCCAGCAACAGCCCCCTGCTGATCCCACCCCCCCACCTCAGCCCAGTAACCTGTGGGATACTGCTTTGGGAGGTACACAAGGAAGAGGGACAGAACAGAGGAGGGAAATGCTTGGGCTTAATGCTACCTTGCTACAGGAAAGAGCTTGCTATTATTTTTCTCATGCTTCCTTTGCAGCAGTATCATCTGAAAAAGCTGGAGGAACGTACCAGCTTTGCCTGTTTTACTGTGATGGTAAATTGGTAGAAGCCCAGAATGATTTGGGTTGGAACGAACCTTAAGGATCACCTAGTCCTACCCCTCTGCCAGGGATGGGGGCAGCCACAGTTTCTCAGGGCAACCTGTGCCAGGGCCTCACCACCACCCTCACAGACAGGAATTCCTTCCCAATATCCCACCTATCCCTGCCCTCTGGCACTCGGAAGCCATTCCCTGTGTCCTGCCCCTCCATCCCTTGTCCCCAGTCCCTCTCCAGCTCTCCTGGAGCCCCTTGAGGCCCTGGCAGGGGCTCTGAGCTCTCCCTGGAGCCTTCTCTTCTGCAGGGGAACAGCCCCAGCTCTCCCAGCCTGGCTCCAGAGCAGAGGGGCTCCAGCCCTGGGAGCATCTCCGGGGCCTCCTCTGGACTGGCTCCAGCAGCTCCACGTCCTGCTGCTGTGGGAGCCCAGGGCTGGGGGCAGAATCCCCCCCTCCCCAGATGCCCACGCTGGGGGATCAGCCCAGGGCAGGGGGGGTTCAGGGCTGGGGCAGGGCCATCGTCTCTTCCATGAACACTCCCAAGTCACAATTTGATAAACAGGAATGAGGAAGGGTTTTTTGCTGCCCATGGTTCTTCTGTGATCACCCTAAGGCAACAAATCACAGCAACTCCTCTGGCATCTGACAACTGCCTTAGAAAAGAGATACTCCTATCTGGGACCAACCTGCACCCTCCCTCCTTCTCCTCCTCTGCTGCACTTACCAAGTGCAACCTTTGCCTGAGGTGGCTGAACTCGTGGGTGTTTCACAAAGACTCGAGGGGCTTCTAGAAATTTGGGTTCATTGCTTCATCCCTGTGGTTTTCGTGTTTAACATAGCCTGGCTTTCAGATGTGAAACCTTACCCCACAGAGAAACTGTCTTCACTCACACCAGCTTACTGAGGCTCTTTCACAGACGTTCCCCATGCAGCAGAAACACGACCAGCTTGTGACAGGCAAGCAGGTAGAAATGAGTGAATAGGAAACAGCAACACTGAAACCCTGAACGCAAATGAAAGGCTGAGAAAGCAACTGGACTGATGGAAAGGAAAAACTCAGGTGATGAGGGAAGGAAAACAAATGATCCAGCCACACCGCGGGATCAGTCCACAGGAGCTTTATCTCAAGAGCCTTTTGTGCCCTCAAGAAACATCCGCCCTTGCTTATCTTAAACAAATGGTTGCAGAAGGCCTGAACTGAACAAACAGGTTATTAGGCCTGCGGTAGGAGCTGGGAGTTTCGCTTGGTTTTATTGCACACAAAGTTCAGGGTGGGATTTACTTTCTGGGGGAGCAGGAACGGTGAGGTGGGGCTGGAATCATGGCAGCCCCAAGGACGCCCCATCTGCTGTGCAAAGGGAACAACAGAAACACCGACACTGGAGGGAGTGTAAAAAATAAATATGTTGTAGTTCCAGAAATGATCAGCAGAATCCCACCCAGTGAATTGCAACACCCTGCAATAAGGCTTTCATCTGCCTATAGGATGGATTATCCACAGCAGGAAAGTCCGGGACAGCACAGAGCTGCAGATATATTTAACTTTTATTGTGCCAGTCCCACAGTCATGGTGCCTCTGGGGTTGAATGTGCCAATACTCAGTACGACCATTCCAGCCAGCCCCTTGCAGGTGAAACACATGGTGAAGGTGCTGCTACCTCCCCACTGGCAGAATCCCCATCACCTCTATCCACCCAAGGCCAGCATTTCTAGTGGAGGTGGTTCTAGTGGAAGATGTTCCAGCCCATGGCAGGACAGTTGGAACGAGATGAGCTTCATGGTCCCTTCCAACCCAAGCCATTCTGTGACTCTATGGTTCAATGATATATGAACATCCCTAAGTCCTGTGGGCACTTCCAGCACAGCTATCTCCTCAGAGGCCACTTGCCTCTTCCTCTTCCAGGAATTCCCATGCCTTTGTTGTGTCACTCATTCTCCTCTCTCACACAAGGCGAATTTTTCACCTCTTGCAAGGAGAGAGCTGAGGCACAAACCAAAGCCTTGACCGGGTTTGGAGGCCATGGAAGGACACCAAACGCTGTCAGGAAGCCACGCAGAAATTATTTCCTCCCTGTTAACATGTAAGTGATAAATCTGTTCCTTCAAATTGCAAGCTATTCACTTTTTCCTGGAAGGTGCTTACAATGAGAGTTGCCTCTGAACAAGCAAGCAGTTGATGCTCAACATCCAAGGAATAGAGAGTGCAACAATTTTACAGAATGCACAAGAGGCAGGTAAATCCTTACAGCACTGGATGATTGTGGCTCTCCCATCCTTCCTCACCCACAACACAACACACATGGGTCCTGACAATGTCCAAGGGCACCTTCTTCAACCTCAACCACTGGAGCCATGGGTAAACTAAACTAGAGGGCTGACAAAAACATTAGTTTCCAGCCACCTAGGAGGTAGAAAAGGAGCAAAACTCTCCCAGCTTTGTCACCACTGATCCAACAAGTCCTGTTGTGGAGTAGGGATGCGCTGTGGGATCTTGACTGTACAAGGTGCTGATGTCATGGCATGATGGATCATGGCATAGTGCAACATGCCTCAGAGAGGAGCTCCAGGAGTGTTTGGACAATGCTCTCAGGCACAGGGTGGGATTCTTAGAGATGTCCTGTGCAGGGCTACGAGTTGGACTTCAAAGATCCTTGTGTGTCCCTTCAAGCCCAAGTCATTCTATGGTTCTATGATTCTAAGTAATTTCATGGCAGATGTCCCGGTTTGGAGGATCTCCTGATTCACAGCATCTTTGGGGATTACACCATAAATCACAGACTGCCAGCAAAGGCTGAACGTGTAGCAGTAGCACACACGCCTCAGTCATGAGCACCTTGGAGGAGACATTTTCCAAATGGGTGGGATGGCTGTGACTGTGATCAGGCCTGTCACAGCTAAACATCATCATTAAAAACACCAGCACTATTCCCTATAGGGCTCTGCCCTCCCACCTTGCCCCCAGGACACAGCCTCCTGGATTCCCACTTGCCAAGTGTGAACGCTCTGGTGTACATGGTCCTTCTCACAGAATGGTGGGTGTTCTCACCATTCAAAGACTCTACACCTGCAGTCCTAGGCCCAAAGAAGTATCACTCACACACTTATTCTCAACCATTACCCCCCGCCAGTGTTTGCTACTGTCTGCTGGCAGAGAGCAGACACACAGCTAGAAGCAAAAGAGCAAGAAAATCGCACTGAATACTTGGTGGCAGCTGAGCTGTCCCACCTCAGCCCTCTGCAGCCAGCTCTGGGATGGCACAAAACACACAGAGAACGGCAGAACAACCCAGCGTGAGACTCCCTGTGCGGGGTGAAGGATGCAAATGCAATTAAAGCATTAGAACAATTAGGCAAAGCATCCCAATTAAAACATGGCCTGAACCTTCCTCGACACCTTCTGCTGATTACTGACAGCACGTTTTCCGGGGTCTATTTTTAACTCTTGGCCCCTAAGCTCTTGAATTATACATAATTCTGAGATAATAAAACTTTAAAAACCGGGACAAAGTCTCCTAGGAGGAACTGCCTCTGCAAACACACACGTTCACATCAGCACAACCAGGACGGGCAGGAAGAGAAGCCCAACCAGTGCCTCCAAGGCCCAGCTGAGCCACAGAGATGGGGACAGGCTGGAGACACTGCTGCACTGAGACAGGGTGCTCCAGACATGCCGACACAGACACACGGTGCCGTAGGAAGAGTATAAATAACAGACAAAAGAAATCCCCTTTTGTTACCAGAATCCGCAAATCCCAAATCAGTTACAAGCTCACTTAGGAAATGGAGCTTTTTCCCATGTTATAGCAAAATGGGAACAATACTTGCGAGTGGAAGTAACTCTAATTGTTTTAACTGATGTTATTTTAGTGTTGTTTAGGTTTATTGTTTATTTGTGTGTATTTCCTCTACCCTGGTCAGGCTTAAAAACAAACTGTACTGTCAGCAGTAAAGCATCCCATCCATAAATAAATACATTTATCCAGTAAGTATAGATATAACCACACCGTTGCTTGGAGTCCTTAAATATAGAATATTTAAAGAATCACTAAAATAAATCGCGTTGATGACCTGAGTTTGCTTTTCCCTGGAAAAAGGAGCCTTTTCCAGCTAATATTGGGAATAAATACTGCCCACATCACTTGTGGCCAGGAGGCACCACACATGCTGTTTGCAGTCTGTCCAGGTAGACCAAGATCATCCTTAAAAAGGGCTCCACTTCTCTGAAAAGCAGTTCCAACATTTTCCTTGGCTTGCACTAGTTTAGGGGTGAGGGAAGAACTGCTTTAGCTGGGACTTACGAGTGTTATGACGTTGCTATTGGAATATTTATAATTTGAGCTATTTCAGTCCCTCTGGGACCTTACATTTCTTTAAAATACACTTTTCCTCTGTATTTTTCAGGTTCCCTGGTTTGGTTTTTCCTGTCCCTTGTGCTCTCCAAAGCCTACCACCCCCATTTGTGCACCTTGGTGTGCTGTTTGAACGTGCCAGTTGAGATGGCGTGTGAAGGTGGGATGGCAGGAGGTCCCTCAACACCTCCCCACCTTCCATCGTGGTGGGTGGTGTCACAAGGAAGAGACCTGCAGGCACAACAGGGACTCCTTGATAAATTTTTAGGTTGACCTACACACAGACCCAATAGGCCCTCAGGGAGTTTGGGACCAGCCCAGGTCACCTCTACGTTGGAGGGTGTGTTGAATCATCCCTAGTGCTGGTACAGCCTCCCCTGGCCAGGTGTGCTCAAACCTCAGCATCACTCCTGACTGGTGGTAAGGGCTGCATCCAAGAATATTTCCATCTCACTCTCATTATTAACACAAGATGGAGAGTTTTCCATGTCCATTTGTGCAGTCCCCCAAAACCAAGCCTCCACACATATTCTTTTAGGCAGACCAGGGTTCAACCCAAAGGAGCCTCGGATCATGCAAGCTCCCAGGATTTGGGACAGTCCAACAGTGATGAAATCCCTTATTTACAGAGTGACAACTTCACAACCTTACACACAAGAGGTGGCTTCTCTTTTCTTTCAACATGGGTAGATCCAGAGGCACCAGGAGAACTTTCTCACTGCTCAGCCCTTGGCACTTCCTGTTGGATGTCTTCCAAGAGCATTGTTTTTCAACACCGCAAGATCACAAGCAATAGTTTATAATTCAACAAACCTTTTTTTTTTTTTTTTTTTGCCATGATCCGTATCACTGTGATTCATACACTGGACTACCAAAGCAAAAGGGAATTTTGGCATCAACTTGAATATGGTCATGGTGGTGGCAGCCCCTCCTAGTCCATCAGTGGGTGCTCTCATAGACCTTCATGGCTGAAGCATGGTCCTTTCCTTTTCCAAGAACCCTGTGTTGTGCTGGAAGCATTTTCACACAACAGACATTCCTGTTTGCACTTGGCTGAAGAGAGAGTCAATGCCCTTTTCTCAGGACTATGGCACAAACAGGTGTCTTTCCTCCTCTCTCTGAAGTTGCTGCTTAACTCTAGTTCAGTCCAGAGAGATCCACCGAGGATCCCATGTCTCAACCACCCCAGTCAGGAGAACACCTCAATGTGCACATGCCAATTTAACCCTATAAAAATCTTATTCCTCCCTTTGAAAAGTCCCATTCCTTCTTGGGAGTGTGGGCTGTGCAACACAAGGGCCTGATCTGCTCCTTGCCAGTTTACTGTCAGTTTGTACCCGGGTAGGAGAAACTGCTTCTGGAGCGTCCATCTGATCCCTCACAGGATTTTCCTCTTATGCATCGAGGATCTAAGATGCCTTCTGCTATAATGGGTTTTAATGTAGGTAAAAGCTCACAAAACATGATGCACTTGCCACAGACTATCAATCATATCACATCATCTATTAATTATGCTGGTGGTTTTTCACCGATGCTCTGCAGACCTCTGGGGGCACAGGCTACTTGGAACAGTAAAATGGGGATGAGTAGGAAAGGCAGGTTTGTAGCTGTTTTACAGCAGTGTCCAAATGCGACACTGGAAATGTGTCTGGCATCTCCACCAAAAAAAGAATCCTGAAAAACTGTTTTCTATCCGAAGTTGCTACAGGACAGGCAGCAAGTTGGCCAAATCTGCTCTTCCATATCTTGCAAAGGCTGAAAACTCAACCATGACAACTCCAAAGACAGTGGCATCACTCAAAAATCAGCTTTCTTGCCAGGGAAAGCATGAGCTACAGCTGCTTTTGTAGTGACTACCAGATGTTGGGTGAAGCTTCCTCAATTCATTTCATTTTGGTCACAAGGACGCACCTTCAGGTGTTTTATCAGATCCACGTGGGGCAAAAAATATTAGATTGAGATTGGATACTAGGAGAAATTTCTTCATGGAAAGGGCTGTCCATCCCTGGCACAGCTGCCCAGGGCAGTGTTGGAATCCCCACCCCTGGAGGGGTTTAAAACTGGTGTGGATGTGGCACTGGGGACATGGGCCAGTGGTGGGCTGGGCAGTGCTGGGGGAATGGGTGGACTTGATCTTAGAAGTCTCTTCCAATCTAAACAATTCTATGATTCCGTAAGAATCAGCACTAAAACCCAAGAAACCACACACCTTCTGGATATATTTTCACATGTCAAATGACCAACATCAAAGACCTTGCTCACTGAGATGTCTTGGGTCACATTGTCCCTTCTTGCTACAGCTTTTCCACCTGCTTTCTCATCTCCTTGGTGCATGTCTAGTTGGCAAAATTGGGCCTGTGATGGGCTCAGATCTAGAAGATGGAAAGGGTCTGACACAGTGGCCACCAAGACTGGAATGGGTAGTGAGTAGAACGGGGCATGACAGGAAAATGCAGATGCACTGTGTGATGAGCAACTTGGAGGTGAACATCAAACTGCTTGCTACCAGAAAGATGGTAATTCTGGCAACATCTGCCATGTCCATTCAGCCAGCTCCCTTCTCTGCTCAGGACTCCTGTCCATCACCATCAGCATCACAGCCATAAGCATCCTACAGATGTTATGCCTTCAGAGTGGCTTTGAAGTCACAGAGAGACCCCACAGGAGCCCCAGGATGGAAAATGGAGGTCTCCCAAGCTACACTCCATGCTCACCTGGATATATCTCCTGGGGCCTTAAATTAGGTAGACAAGTATCTCACTGAAAGCAGTTTTAAGACATCCTCACTGGCATTCTCACACAGCAGAAGGAGGGTGGATTTAGATCAGATATTGGAAGAAATTCCTGGCTGTGAGAGTGGTGAGGCCCTGGCACAGGTTTCCCAGAGCAACTGTGGCTGTCCTATCCCTGGAAGTGTCCAAGGCCAGGCTGGACGGGGCTTGGAGCAACCTGGGATAGTGGAAGGTGTCCCTGCCCACGGCAGGGGGGGGAACGAGATGGTCTTTAAAGTCATAACCCAAACTATTCTATGAATCTGTAAAGTCTTTGCCCACTTCGTTTACACCCATGTACAAGATGCTAAAGGCACATGGGAGTCCTTCCTCCTGCCTGCATCTCTGCTGGGATCAGAGACAACCCAGCGAGCCAGGATCTCTCTAGCCTGCCCTTCCCAAAACCAAGTCATCAGACATCTGCGACTCTGCTTGGCAGCCTCAACCTTTCTCTCCTTACCACTGCCAGAAATTATTCACTTAACATCCATGGCCATCCGCCAGCAAGAGCACAAGGAGCAGAAAGAAGCATCTCCTCTGCTCCTCCCGCAAATCAAAGCAACGAAAGTGAGGCTCCTACGCAAGCAAAAAAAAAAAAAAAAAAAATTTCCCACCAGCTAAGAAAAGCTGGAGGTTAATATAAATTCCATGGGTTTGAGGGGGAAACGGAGCTGCATTCAAAGACTCGATGGCTAACCACGCTTCCTTAGTCTGGCAACTGCCCGCTCCCCCGGCAGAGTTATTGAGGAAGTTAGACGAGTGCTGTATTTGTTCCAGCTGCAGATTTTCCTTAACCCCTGGTAGTGGTGTTTTCAAAAAACACAGATCTTGTTTTCTGATGGTGGTTTTTCATTTTTGTGCATGCTGTGGCTACAGTTATTAGCTTTAAGTGCTGTCAGTTGTAGATTAAAACTAAAGAAAAAACCCCTTTGCCATTCTAAGAAGTCCAGGCTGGATGAGCAAAATGGGGGATTAGAAGAAGGCTTTCAGGAATTAGCTTGGAACAGGAAAGAAGAAGATAAAGCCATTATAAAAGCTTGTGCTAATACAGGAGTCCTTTTTGTTGTGTTAATGCTGCCACACAAATTCCTATGAAGATTTATTAGTCAGGTCAGAGAATCTGCCCTCCCTACTTTTTTGATGATAAAATCAAGACTCTTTTCTTCCTCTAACATGCTCCTCTCTCTCAACTAAGAGGAAAAAAATTATATATTTTTCCAAGACTGTGTTTGTGATACACAGAAGGCTACATGTGAGGCTGATGCCTTCATAACAGAGAAATGCAGATGCTGAAATTCAGGTACCTGTTTAGAGGCTGCACGGTTTGGATGCTCCCTGCAAGGTGAGCACAGGCCCAGGTCTGTGGTACCTAATGCTGAGTAACTTGATGGAGCTGGGACATGCAGCACTGTTCCCTGCCAGCATCCCAGACCTGCCATGCACCCGCTGTCCCAAGGAACTTCAGTCCAGTAAAGCACTTACTTTATGTGATTCTGCCCCTAAGTCTACTATTTGCCTTGGCCTGCAGCCAGCCAAGCACTTAGGCACATGCTTAAACTTAAGCACAAGAGTAAACAGATTGAAGTCAGGGGGACTTAAAATTAAGCACATATTTCAAGGATTTGCTGGATAAGGGCCTTAACCCCGGTGTGCAGCATTTAACTGGGATGATTCCCAGTTGATTAGCTCCCCCTTTTCCCCGACCTCCCCTCCATCGGACCAGGAAACAAACGGTTTTTGTTTTGCCACGGTGCTAAAGGCCTGGCTTTAAAGAAACCTTGTCAAGCCTTCAGGCAAAGCATGTCTTTCTTTAATTATACCTGCCTGTGAAATACCTTCCAGAAATCCCCACCCAAACAAAGCCTCAGGAAAGGAAATAACGGAAATTCTTGATGGTTTCCACGGGGGAAGTGATCCTAACCAGTGAGACGAGGCGCACGTAAGATGAGGCTGATGACTGTTCCTACTGTACGCAGCTCCCAGCACGGGGAGACTCCTTAAAGCTCCAGCAGAAACTCCCAGTTACCTCAGCCCTCACCTCCCAGGGCAGGAGCCTCCCTGAGCCTGTGCCCTGGATGTGTCTTTCTGCACGTGTTAAGATCTGAAAAGCCATTTGGTGGACACACAGGAGAAAAAGAGAGATGTGGCAACACAAAATCCATGAAACCACCCCAGGGCTAAGTGCAGCACCCAATTGGGAATTTTTTGAGATGCCAAATACCGTTCAAAGGGCTGGAGGTCACCTGCAGGACAGAGGTGTGTTGGTTTTGGCATTCAATGCCCTTTTATATGAGCTTTTATATTTCAATTGCATCTACCCATGCTAGGACCTCAGTGGCTGGGGGTACATGGGCACGTCTGGCAGAGTGAAAGCCCTCTTGGCAAAGAGGCAGCCGCTCCGAACAGGCATCACAGGCAAGTATTGGAAGATATGGACAAAACAGACAAGCAGAACATTAGAAACCTGGACAGAGAAGATGGAGATTTTCTGCCGATTTCTTCAGAAACAGGATTATGCTCATCAAGGAGCAGCAACTTGCCCAGACTTGACAGTGGACTAAGGGACCATCACAAAGTGCCACTCCCATTCCTTACCTGTCCTCATCCAATTCACTTCTTACCATCCTCTGCTACATTTCCCTCTGCTCCTGAACAGTCAGTCCTTCCCACCAGGGCTTTAACTTCTGATTTACCTGCGCTAAACATAGCAGAGGCACCAAATAACCAAGTGCCTTCGGAAAAGCACCTGTGAAAGATGCCTGGATTACTCCATCCAAACTGCAAATCAGTCCAGGTGACCACTACACCAATTTTCACATGCTGAAAGACTTTGTGCTGTCAAAACACCCTGTTTTCTGATCAACTTCATGTCAGGAGAGCCACCTGAGACCTCCCAGAAGACCACAGCCACCAGGTGCTGCACTGCAGCCGTGCCCTTCCTGAAGCAACAACTCTCAGAAGCTGAGGGCTGGCAGAATAAATTCAAGTCCTGCCTTGTATACAAATAATGCCATGAAAAGATACAGCAAGTAGAAGCCAAACAAGGCAGTTTTCTTCTCCTTCAGACAGGAATGTCAGGATGGTCAAGTAGTCACAGAGCTCCACCTCTAACGTAGCAGGTTTCCAGGCTCAGGTACACATGCAACCCTTGGAGCCACTTTAACTCTACTTCTGTGACCTCACTGGCCATGGGCAGCTGGGCACTAGTCCTCTGGAATATCAGCAAAGGAGCTGTGTCTTGGAATTCTGTCACACTTCACCTGCCCTCCACCAAGGTCAACGCAGGCAATCTAATTATTGTTCATACTCGGAAGCACCACCAAACTCCTGGAACTAGACACTGTGTACAGGGCTCAGAGAGCTGCTTCAGCACCAGTAGAAAAGCAGCATAATATCAAGGCTGGAAGAAGAACTTGCAACTTGCTTGCTTTTACCTTCAAACACAAGCATTTGCTTAAAAAGAAGAGTTTAAGTCACAAATCTGTTTGCCTAAGCACTTATAAATTGAACTACAAATAGTTTTCCTTTCAACTAAAAGAAAGTGTAGCGTGTGTAGTCCCAACACCGTGGCACTGCAGGGGGCTGGGGGTGAATTCCACCCTGACCATGAGTGCACCATTGCAGGCAAGACACTGGACAGCATTCCCCCACCTCTGACAGGTTGTCATAACCGTGTTTGGTCTCCTTCGGAGCATTAGCATTAGGAGAAGAGGAGTTTCCACCCACCCGCACCAACGAGGCCGGTGAGGGGAGCGAGGAGCCGGCGCGGCGCTCCTCGGATCATGTCAGGTCGCACGTACGTTTGAAGTCGGCCACCGAGTTCTCAGCAGCCAGGAGCAATCTCGCAACGGCTGCTTCCTCCAGCACTCGCAGAGCTGATCCTCAGGAAAGCTCTGTAGTGCGAGGAAATCCTGGCCATCGCCACCGCAGCGTTATGGACACGGCGAGGAGATAATAATGGCGGGAACTGCCTCACGGCGACACCGCCAAGGCCTAGTGAGCCGGGACGCGGCGAGGGGAGGTCATACATGCTCTTAGCTGGGTATTGTGTTAAAAAGGAAAAAAAAAAAGGTGTGGGTTCATACAACTTGATGAGCATCACTCTCCCTCTGGCAAATGCATCAGGTCTTCAGTGCATGATGTGGCTTATTGGCGCTGAACTCGACTTCTCTTAGAAGGCCACAGGTCCCACCTGCTTCTCTGGGAGGGCAGATGGCATCTAGCCTGGCAGATACTGCCTGGAAAGAAAATCGCCATTCATGGTGGCAGAACCTAGCGTGATCTGCAAGTTTTGTGACTGCTCTGGATTCACCAGAAATATCAGAAACCACAACAGCCCTCTGACCCATGTACAGCCTCCATCCCGGAGAGATGCAGGTGGCCTTCATGGCAGACAGGACTGGTGGGCACGTTGCTGTGATCCCACAGCAATTCTCAAAGACCTCTTACTCCAGGGACTGCTCGCTCAGACCTTCCTGGTCTGTGATATGCATCCGAGGAGTGGCAGGCATGTCATTAAAGGTGCTGGCTTGAAAAACTGGGTGCTGCCAGGTGGTGGGGAACCCCTGGAGCAAGCACAACACGTCAAGCAGCTGTGCCTCCTTCAACCCCTCCTTGCTGGAGACCTTACACCTGCAGCACACAGGCTTTGCACTTGCACCACAGGAGCAGCAGAAACTCCCTATCTTGGACAAGCCAAGGAACTGAGGAGGTCAAGGGCTGGTGAGACACAAGGGCTCTCCGTGGGTGTGGATTTGGCCACTTGCTGAGCAGGGGGTAGGGAAAGATGCTGCTGTGGCATTGTGAAGGAGCATCTAGGCAAGGGGACGGATTTCCCCCCACCATGAGAAACACCCATCGGTGGAGAAACACCTTCTCCAGGCGTAACACTACACCAGAAATAGAGCCCCTCTGAGAGTTCATTTTGTTTTTTCTTCCTTCTTTTTTTTTCCTTTTCGCAGGATTACTGAGTTCGCAGAGCCTCTCTTTAATGTCACATGTGCAGCTCAGGTCCCTCAGGCCCCAGCAGAAGCAGCCTGGGATATTTGCACAGACCCCTCACAATGGAAGGAAGAGGGTGTAGGAGGGAGGATCAGGCTGCTGACCCCTTTATTGTTCTTGGGCCAGAAGAAAGCTTCCTCCTGGCTTAAGAACCACGGCGCTGAAAAAGTTTTCCAGCCAAAACGAGTCAGATGGAGTCACTGGGTGGTGGTTTTTATTATTTTTTTTTTCTTTCTCCTTCCCCTGCCTCCCCCTTCGGTCAAGCGACGGGGAGTCACAGGGTTGTGCTCCATTCACAAAATACCTGCTGCACATCACGTAGTCCTTCCCCCCGACGGCGGGGAAAGGCGCTGTAACCCAAGCAAACGAAAATAAACCTTTTTTTTTTCCTTTCTCTGCAGATTTGAAAAAAAAAAAAAAAGAGAAAAAAGAAAAAAAAGAAGGGAAGAAAGGACCTTGCTCCCAGACTGACGCCTCCAGCGTGCGCCTGCCGGGGAAGGGGTAGGCGGAGGGGGGAAACAAGACGACGATATGAAAGAAAACAAAAACAGCAAATTCTGCTCCGAATGGATTAAATGGAGGTTTTCCAAAAAAACACCCCGCCATTATATAACGAGGCTTAACTCAGAGTCACCGGGGTCACACGATGCAGCAGACTGGAAAAACCAAAGCGCAGTGTAGCCTTTTAATTGTTAAGCCAACCATAAAAAAAAATAAAATAGAAAACCGATATTGTGATCGCACGACACAAGGTGGCCACTCACATACTGATGGTTAGGGTATTTTTTTGCCCTCTTTGCTCTTCCTGGCAATGAAATACCATTTTAGTGTCAGCCTGACTCCTTGCCTTTGTGCTTATTGGGGTGGTGACCTGTTGTGCTGGGACACTGCTGGCTCAGGGAGCACCGTGACTGCACTGCCTCCTGAAGCCTTAAGGGGCTGCTTTGCACTGAAAGCAAAATAAAGCTCAAGTGGAAACCTTATCACAACAATCCGGGTATCAAAACACACCGGGTTTGCAGATCAAGATTTGCATGCAAGGAGATGATTTTTTAGCACATTGGTTGCACCTACATGATCCATATTCACCTGCCTAGGCCACAGCTTCTCCATAACCTTTAGCTTGAGTTGCTTGTACAACCACAGGCAATCCTGAAGCTCCTTCATCCTTGATGTCTCCCAGTGCTGTCTACAACAGAGATAACTCATGCAATCATAGAGTCATTTAGGTTGGAAAGGCCCTTCCAGATTAGTGGGCTCAACTGCTTCACCAGCACTGCCAAGGCCACCACTGACCCATGTCCCCAAGTGCCACATCCACATGGCTGTTAATTCCCTCCAGGGATGGGGACTCCACCACTGCAGCCCGTTTCAATGTTTAACAACCCTTTCCACAAAGAAATTGTCCCCTAATATCCAATCCAAACCTCCCTTGGTGCAACCTGAGGCTGTTTCCTCTTCTCCTGTTGCTTGCTGCAGGATACAGACTGACTCCCTCCCGTCAGATCCTGTATGCAAACAATCCCCAACAACCTCCATGGACAACAGGGATGGCAACAACCCAAACAAGAAGAAAACTTTAAAAAAGCCCACGCTATCCCTCTGCTTTTGGAAACCCAAGCTTTCACTGACCACAGGCCCAGTGGCCGGAGCAGAGCAGCCACTGCAGTCATTCTGTGCCGTGCCCAAGGAGTCCAGCAGCAGCAGGATGGTACCATCAGGCTATGATGACCTGCAGGCCATCCTAAAATCATGTTTTCTTTCAAATTACAACACGAGCAAATCTGTGTCTCACACCTGAATCTTAAAAACTGCCTTTGGTCTGAGTTATTGTTGTAGAATAATCATGAAGCAACAGGACAGGGTGTGTCATCTCTTCTGCTGCTCCTTTAAACCATGTACATTTAACTGCTGACCCCAAATTTTCTCATTCTTATCTAGAAAATGTGCAGCAACCTAAACTTAAGAAACATATACTTTTATATGGTATTTGTGCACAGCTCCAAGAGGAAGACTGGCCGGCTAAAGGTGCACACAGCCCACCAGCTTTAGGCAATAAAGCCACTCACAGATGTGTGATGGAGCAAATGTCAGCAGTTCCTTCCCCAGAAATAACAAGCAGAAGCAATCTATATCTTCGGTGATACCTGCTTATTTTGCCCAGTCAAGGGGTGTTATTTTTCCCAGCCAAAAGGAAACAAACAGCTCCTATTTTCTTTCCGTTTAGCAAGGCACCTCAAAAGAATATACAATGAGAAAAGAAATAATGAAGCGGGTCACAAAAGCAGGAAGAAATGAAGCTTTATCATTCTCTAGTGGTTTCTCTGCTCATACATTACAAGAATTATTAAAAAAAAGGGGAAAAAAAAGAATGAAAAAGAAAGCAAGCCAACAATGAGTTTCTCCACAGCAGTACAGGAGAAGGATAAAGATAAATAACCCTGAGACATGGACACAGGGGCAGCATCATCTGGCTAAAGACGTGGAGACCACATTCCACTTGCTATTCCTATTAGTCCCAAGGAAATCTTTCAAACCCAACATCCAGCACAGGAATTCTGCGGATGCCACAGAGTTTTCGTTCACTGACCATACCAGCATGTGTACATCTGAGCCATTTCTAGAGCCAGCAGAGAAGTTAGTGGAGTATCCCTGGAAGTGTTCAAGGCCAGGCTGGATGGGTCTCTGAGCAGTCTGGTCTAGTGGAAGGTGACCCTGCCCATGGCAGAGGAGTTGGAAAGTTGGAACGATACAATCTTTAAGGTCCCTTCCAACCCAAACCATTTAATGATTCTATGATCTTCAAAAAACCCAACCCCAAAAAGCACTTTTAAATCATAAAATGAGGGACAATATAAACCTAGAGCTAAAAGGACCTCTGGGTTACTGAGCTTGGTCTGCCACCACCACAAGGACATCATTTAATCCCTTCATAAACAGTCTTTATTTTCCCCGTGGAAGAGACATCCAGGCGTCGTGTGCAGCAATAAATTTCCCACTTAAATGACAATCTTTGACCAAACCACCCTGGATTGCAATAAACACTCATCCTGCCACTAAATACCTATATTTACACCCATAGCTATATATACATCTCCCCAAGCTGGACGGGATTCACTTACCTGCTGCCTCTGGGCAGGAAATTCGCATTTTAAGAACTTCTGGTCTCATTTATTGTATTAGTTTCTATTCCCACCACATCAGAGGAAAGGCAGCAGAAAAGGGTGGGGGAGCATCTTCTGGTTAAGAAGAAATTTATAAATGTGACAGGAAACATTAAACTCCTATTTTGTCAGACCAGGAATGAGGACATCCCCCATTAGCAGGATTTTTAGAGAGCAATGTGTTTCTAGGCTCTCTAGGTCCCTCCAACAACGGGGATGTATGCACGTCTCCCTTTTCTGGTCCTGTGGTATGCCTACTTGTTTTTCAAGAGAGAAAATTCCTTCCTTCCCTTTATTTTATTAAAAATTCAGGTCTTCCACAGAGAGCAGGGAAGGGGATTAGGATGTGGAAACAGCCAACCCAGCAGAAATAGCTGTTTGACCAGAGAGACATTGAGCTTTTACTTGGGGTCTTTGGAAATCTGTATTTTTTTTCTCCCTGCTACTTTTAATAATCTTTTTTTAAACTTAATTTTTACTTCACATTAATTCCACGTTTCAGGAAAATATTCAGCAAATTCAAGGGAGTGTGGCAAAAATGCTCTCAGTTTTCGAATGACTCCCGTGACAAAAGAAGGGAGAAAAAGATGTAACATTACTGAGAAGTTAAAAGTTCAGGCAGGATTTGAAAGGGGTGTGTGTGTGTTTTGGAGTATATAGAAATGACTGGGAAAAACCAAAACAGGTTTGCTTTGGATATTATATAGCTGCATAGAAGCAAACCTTTCTGAAAGGGAAGTCAGCTGTAAGGCTGGGAAAAATCCAAGTAGCTCCCTGGTGTGTTTAAGCCAGAGCATAATGTGGTGACATTTTAGAGCCTGAAATGCCTATTGAGCTGTTATTTATACCCCAGTACAATTTCCCTTGCCCAAACCAGTTAATTCCCAGAGGTCTAAAACTACTTGTGGACTCCTTAAAAGTAAATAGAGGATCTTTCTCCAGCATCCCCCCAGGAACAGACTTATCCACCCAGCTCTTCCCATCCACCTACCTCTTTGTGGTCCCTGGTCATGAATCCAAACCCCACCACTTCCTCTTGGTAAGCCCAGCCTAGTCCTGACATCTCTTTGTGTCTATCCCTCCATCATCCTGGCCCAAAAAAAAGCTGCAAAGCAGCCAAAATCCCATTATTAATCTTATTTTGTGGCACCAAGTGCCTGCCAAAATGGAGTCTAAGAAGCAGAGGTGGTCCAGCAGTGGGCAGCCTGTGATGCCCATCGCCCTCCTCCAGGGGCTGGCATGTCCCTAATGTGGGGTAGGTACAACAGGGGAGCTGGGGGCTGGGACAGATGGAAATGTGGGTGTGCAGGGGAATATCCTACCCTTGACGGGGCAGCAGCACTTCCAGGGAAAGGGAGAACCCCTCAGCACATGCGGCACTGCTCCTTGGTGCGAGGAGCATCGCTCCAGACTGAGCCGTGCTGGAGCATCCCATAGGAAATGCACAGAGTTGAGGATTATGTTTGCAAAGGTGGGATTTCCAAGGAGTCATGAGGAGTCATTAGTGAGAGAGAACTGGGCGGTGGGGCATCTCTAATCCCTAAGCACCAGCTTCCCTTGGGGGTGGGTCACTGACACCTTCAGTTTTAACCCCATTCTGCTCAAGGCCAATGTGAGGCTCACACCCAAATTCAGCCCCAGGTATGGAGAAACACCTTCAGACTTCCCCATGCTGGACACACACTCCGAGCCCAAGGTGGACACAGCAGGATGGAGAGCAGCATGACCTGGTACAGGAGGGTGAGAGTCACTGCAGACTGGGGTTTTTGCTTGGAAAAAGCCTTTGGAAAGGCCTTGTTTCCTCTGCACAGACCCATGTTCTGCAGCGAGGCCGCAGTGCCCTCTAGTGCTGCAGGACTCCCCTCTATCGTCAGCCCTGTCCCCTCGGCCACCAAACACTCTGCCAATTTCAGAGCTGCTGGATAAACAATCCTTGCCCTTCACACCTTGTCTCCTTGCTCATCCCAAACCCAGTGCCTGACCAGCCCAATCCAACTGTGGTGCAAGAACATCGCAACGCCTCCCATCCTGGCAGGCATGGCAACCTGGCCCTAACTCTGACCAGCTGACCAGTACCAGCTCCAAGAGCCACTGTAGAACAGGATCTCCAGGCCCATCAGGTTGGGAAGAGACCCCCAGGAATTATGAGCCAGCACTGCTAAGGCTGCCTGACAGACAGAAGAGTAACACCAGCCCTGAGAAGGGAGAGCCCATCTCATTTTCCACAACCAGGAACCCATTCTGAACCATAACAATGATAATAAAGATAATAATAATAATAACATCAACAATAACCATAATAATAATAACAATGATGAAAATAGTATCAACAACAGTAACAATTATAATAATACTAATGATAACAATAATAATAATAATGATAATAATGAAAGTAATAATGGAAACATCAAAGTTCTTGGCTGTTTCTGTAGTGTTTCCTTTGTGCACTGAGTAAGGTTACCATATGGTATTAGGAAACTGGATATTAGAATAAATTCCTACATGGAAAGGACTGCCCAGCCCTGGCACAGCTGCCCAGGGCAGTGTTGGAGTCCCCATCCCTGGAGGGATTTAAAAGCTGTGTGCCTGTGGCACTTGGAGACATGGGTCAGTGGTGGGCTGGGCAGTGCTGGGGGCATGGTTGGGCTCAGTGATCATAAGGGTCTTTTCCAAACTTAATGTTTCTATAATTCTGTGGCATGAAAGACCATCATAATCTGAAAAAGCCACTGGAAGATCTTCCCTTTCCTGCATGTCTGATAAAACTCACAGGTTGATCTTTACAACCTGGTTCAGGGCTCACTGTGCTCCAGTGCCAGAGTCCAGGAACCTGTGAGGTGATGACCTGCACGGGTGGTTAGATAGTCTTGGTCCAGTCCTCTCCTCTCCAGTGCTTTGGAGATGTCCATGGCTTCATTTGCCTTCCTTGACAATGGTAGTCTCATCTGCGACAGAGAAGTGATGCTGGAGGGGTTAGAAGTGACCAGGGCAGTTTGCCCTCTCTGTCCAAGGCGACGGCCACTGCCAGTTGGGCTAAATGCACAGAAACACTGCGTCTCACTGGAAGCCACGGCGAACCAGAAGCTTTTTACTCAGCAGTAGAGCTCTAACTCCCAGTATGTTGTGACCTATACTCAAGTAAGCATTGGCTCTTTGACAGGGACTTTCCACAGTGGTTTTAGCCGTTATAGTATTGGAAAGACCCTTGGGATATGGGATATGGGCTTGTCAGACAAGAAACCTTCTCTGAAGGCAATGCCATGCCTACACATCCTGGACAGACTCCAGCAGGAACTGGTGGTGGGAAGAAGTAATTCCTCCTGTTTTGCAGCTCCTAGGGAGGAACCCAAACCTTTTCGTAAGTGTTTGGTGGACACTTAAAAGCCATCAGGGTTGGACCTGGTGAGTGACAGCAGGGACATGGAGCACAGGGGGCACACATCACATGGACTAGGTCACTCCCAGTGGGAGGGGATGCCAGGCAGAGGGCCAAGCCCACTGCAGGTCCACCAGTACAGAACCTACTAGGAGAGGGCCACATTGCTACGGCCAAGGTTGTGAAAGAGGAATCTGGGTTTCCTAAGGTGCTGGGTTAAATGAGAACTGCCCAGCCTTGTAGTGGAGAAAGAGCAGGCAAGAGAGGATTTACTATCACTCTATACGGTGATAGTAAATAACACCACCCCACCAAAGAGCTGTCCCTGAGCTCCAGAGAGACCTGTTCCCCTGCCACCCCCTCCCTGGAAGGGTCAGTGATCTGCAGGGTCCAGGAGCAAGCCCTCACACCAGTGCTGGACACCAATCTCCCTGCCTCACACGAGTGACAGCAGAGGGGATGCTCACCCATGATCCACCCTTCTCCCCCTGGACACCTGGGCTTCATCTCTCTTAAGGAACATCCCATATCTGACCAAGTCCTTGTGTGAGCTGGTCCATCTAGGCATGCTACAGAGCTGACAGGGAAAGGACATGGGTGTCTTCAGATGGGAATCACCCAGCTTTTCCTAGACCCCTACATTTAGATGCCACAAATCATGTGTCAGTCTGCCCATGCCTCACCTAGGGCAGGAACCCCAAGTGACCAACCCATACAAAAGTCCCACCTTTACTCACAGGATGTCCACACTGAACTGTGAGGTCTGACTTGAAAATACTTGTCAGTGAGGAGAGGTCCCAAGGGAAACAGGCAGAGATGCCTGTAGGTACCTAAATTTAGATGGTTTCCCACTATGAGGAGAAAAGCAGCATAATATTGAGGCTGAGAGAAGAACCTGCAGCTTGCTTGCTTTTATCTTCAAACACAGGCATTTTTGAAAAAGAAAAGAGTTCAAATAACATATCTGTTTGCCTAAGCACTTATAAATCAAATTACAAACCAGTCGGAAATCCCAGTGCTGCTAACCCGTTTGGACAAAATCAGGAGTACAGTGGTGCTAAGAGGAACACGAACAACTTACAGAGTCTGCCTTTCTCCTAAGAAGCTTCTCCCTTGTCTCTCATCCAACAAGGAAGCCGCATGACGACCGCAGCCAGGAGAGAAACAAACAGTTTATTGTAACTGCAAGCATATGACAAAGGGGGTCAAGAACCAGTAAGGAAACGGAAGGAGATGAGCTGCAAGGCACTAAGATGCCAAACCAAATTATATCAATGCCATCTTCAAAGTTTATCTCATTACAACAGTAAAGCCCAATATGCCTTTCGAAAGTGTCACATAAATTCTACCTCCTAAAACACAAGACAAGGAGCAGCTGGGCAGGGAAGGCACATTCCCAGCATTCGGAGGAGGGCAAGCCCATCCTGAAGGCACGAGTCCAGCAAGCTGAAAGCCAAACACTGCAATACACCAGTACAGAATCCACTTGGGATACGTCCCAGAACTCTCTGCTTGTGTCTAGAAGCATTCACAGCATGTCCCTGTGACGTGCAGCCTCCTGTATCCTTTGTGAGCTACAGCAGTTCCACAGGAATGAGGGGGGTGGATCTTGCCCAGAGCAGCTGTGGCTGCCCCATCCCTGGAAGTGCTCCAGGCCAGGTTGGACAGGGCTTGGAACAACCTGGGATAGTGGAAGGTGTTCCTGCCCATGGCAGCAGGTTGGAACGGGACGAGCTTCAAGGTTCCTTCCAAACCAAACCATTCCAAGATCCTGTGATCTTGCAGAACGTGACCTCTTGGGTTGTTTTCTCTGGTAGAATTTGCCAAGGGCTCGCTTGCCAAGGGCTCTGAAGACTAAATCTGGGACCAGGGCACTCGGATGTGACACATCCAAGCCTGAAGGACTTTCCAAGTGTTTGCCAAAGGGAGCAAAAGCAAAAGGCACTGACTCAGCCCTCATGGTGACGTCTTCATGACGCCAAGGTGGTTATGTGGTCTCCTTCAACAACCCAGCTGAGGTGAAAATGGAGAGGATGATGAAGACTCTCTCTGCACCTGAGCTCAGCTCCCTACACAGCAGAAAGCGGATCTTCCCTGGTGTGCAGTAAAAAGCAGATTTATGAATGGAGAATACTTATCTTCAAAAGAGCAATTTTTGGCAGCACTTTGGTGAATTAGTGCCCAAATCCTATTACAGACTCTTATGAGTAAGAAGAAATGAAGAGGCTATGGCTCATGAGCTGAGCCAAAGTAATGACCTCATGAGCTCCGAGCCATGAAGCTTTCAAAAATAAAACCAGTATAAACAAGCACCTCAGATTAAGTTTTGAAAGGATGGGGCAGGAGAAAGCTTCAAATTACGAGTTGTGGAGAAAGAACTGTGGAGCCTGTGCATGTCCACGAGATGGCAGAGCACACCGTGCTGTGGGAGCGTCCCCAAGGACTGGGATGCACGAATTCCAAACAAAAGAAGAGGATTTGGGGAAGGTTATTTTGGCTTTTTTTTTTTAATTTTTTCACCCTTTAATTGCCAAATAGTCATAGAGATTTCCTTGCAATATTTTGTTAAAATACTACTGATAGATTCAATCTGAAAAACTCATGTATAGAGATATTAACATCCAAACAGTCTGCTTAACACGCAGACATCCAGAATATTCTGCTTAACCCATTAGAGACATCTCTGCATCTCTCTGTAGAGATACACATACAGACCTGGATGTTTACTGGAGATTAGTTCCACATTCACGTCCTGTGTCTATCAAACCTTAACATCAGAGGCACCCAAATCTCCAAGCAGCCTGGCTGCAAGCATCTCCACCTCTCTCAAATGTGGTGCTTTTAACCTTTCCATAGCTGCTGAAGCACACCCAGCAGCAAAACGTTTGCATCTGAGTTGTGCTGGAGGATGCTTGGACCACCCCAGTGGTGCTGCAGGATGCCTTGACTGGTTCAGTGGCCCTGAAGGATGCTCAGACCACCCCAGTGGCACTGGGGGATGCTCAGATTGGCCCCTCCATCTGTGCATGCCTGCTGTAAGCAACCCATGAACTCCTGAATACAGACAGAACAAGAGTTAATGTATCTCCACCCTGAAAAGCCTCATCTTCAGGATATGACACAAACATAACAGCGTGGGAACATCCCATGGGGTGAAGGATTTTCCTTTCATGGGCTCCCATGAATATCTTCCCTCATGCCCCCCGACGTTGCTCCACAGAGTCATTTAAAACGAGGGATAAAGAGCACTAAAATCACTGTCAGCCTTGCACGATGGCATTCAAATCCAGCTAACAATGATATGTCAGGATCAAATCAGCTGTCTGCAAGTATTTCACTTGTCCATGTTGAACAAGATAAATCCTCATCCAGAGCTACCTGGGTCCTAGTTCCCCCAGACTCATGTGACTGGCTGTACATGCCAAGGTAAGCACATCTCCAAATTAATGTAGCATTGCACAAGTCTGCCCAGAGGCACAAAAAAACCACCAAATCCAGCATTCCCACTAGGTCTTCCAGCTTAGAGATGTCACACCAACAATTAAGCCAGATGTTAATGTATATATTGGAATTAACTCGTTGCAATCCATGGACTCTTAGGACATGATGATATGATAACCAGACCAGGAGGACCTGGTTTATTTAACAGCTGTTGATTAAAACCCTCTTGAAGGAAATCAGCTCCTCGCACCAAAGACGGTTTGATTCTTCATTTCCAGCTACTCCCCAGGGAAACTAACCTTATTTTGCAGAATTAATGCGGTTTGTATCAGCTGAAACTGATGTTTTCTCCCTGTGACCTAAAGTCCAGACATACCAAACATGGAAGAGACTGAGCAGGAAGCAGCTGCAGGCAGTGCTCCTCCCTGCCAAAGTCAGCTGCCCTTCCCCACTCCTTCGTGTGTTCAGCGCCAAATAGCTCACCCAGTAAGGCAGATTGTCACATGGTTTGCAGGATGAGGAAAGCCTTTCCTCACATGATGTGTGAGCAAGAAGCCTGGCGAGCTCTTGGCTCAGCACAGGAAAGGGTAACACTACACAGCACACGAGATGTTTTCATCCTTCCCTCTGGAGGCAAAGAGATTTCAGCAGAAACACACTGAGCATCCTCAGAAACTTGCCTAGCTCAGGACACTCAGCTCCTTTGAGGAGATCTGTAAAACGAAATTTCACATGATGCTGACAAATCCCTTTACTCAATCTGACTTTTTAACTGCGGGTCTCATCCTGCCATTCCCCAACATCCAGGCATCACAGGGCATTTAACCAAAACTGCTGAAACTGGGCTGTAGAGAGAAATCTAGACAAGGCTGGACAAAACACACATGTCAATTATCACTGCATATAAACATAGGCATGCCCCGAAGGGGAAATACCTGGTTCAGCACGCAGGCACTGCTCACTTCCTAACAGTAATTTATTTTGGAGCTGTCAGGAGAGGCTGATGCTTTTCAGCATCTCCTTTTGTAAAACATGAGTCCTGCATACGTGTACAGATATATATATATATATATATATATATATATATCTAAAGGTATATGTATATGCTGCCCTCAATATGTCACCTCTCAACAAAGTCTGTGTGGCAACTGCCCTTGCCCAGCATTAACACCCAAAACCACAGGCATAAACCTCCATCCCAACCCCGAAAGGACCACAGCCCAGCAGCTTTCCCACTCCTGAGAGGGCTTCCTAAGGGAACACGGGGCAGGGAAGGTGCTGCAGGTCTCCACGGGCGGATGTCCTCATCACCTACCTGCCACACTGGGAGGACTTTCTCGATGTCGTTCAAGTTGATGCTGTCACCATCCTCGTACTTCCCTTTCCCAAGCCTGTGGCAAGAGGAAAACAGAACAAAACCACGTGAAAACTTGCTGGAGACACAGTTAATTTTCTATTATGGCACATGGGGCAGATCAGTTTTCACTGCAAAGGCCCCTCATGAAGACAAGGAGGCTCTCTGGAGCGAGTGTGCTGTGCCTCCAAAACACTCCCACGCGGGAGTAAAGCTGTTAATACAAAATTAAATGCTCTGCTCAGTCCTCTCCACCTGCACCATCTGCCACTGCATGCAAACACTTTAGATAGTAGCAGCAGTGATAAAAACAAAGGCAGTCCTGAGCACTGGGTGACTCCATTTCCAGGCCAAGTAAAACTGAAAGCACAGCCCACCCGGACAACGAAAATGAGAACACAAAAAAAGTAATGAAAACTGTTTCCTTTGAAGCATTGCTCATTTGTTGGTCTCCATGGGAGCTCCAGTTCCCTGGCTGAGAAAGGTGTCAAGAATAAGCACAAACAGACATCTCAGACAGGAAGCAGCAATCGATATAAACAGAAAATTTGAAAGACAAAAAAACTGGAGTGAGGAGTCAAGCACTCACACACCAAATACATAACCGTCAGCTGAAGGACTTTTTTGGATCAAGGAAGGAAAAAAGAACAATTCAAAGATAATTAGTGGCTGGATCCACAGAGTTTGTGATGATACAGAAGAAGAAAAAAGTAGTCAATAAAAATCATCCTTCTGTATTTCTAAACAACTGAGATGATCTTTTTCACTATGCAAGAATGATAAAGTATTTTTTGTCAGTTAGTGGCAAGATACTGTTAAATAAGATACAGTAGAGACTTGGGTAGCAGCAGACTCAGGTAATCAGTGCCTAGACGTCAGAGAAAAACACATCTTGGTGGAATCAGAGCAAATGGGAGAAAAAGTCAAGAAAAATGGCATGTGCTGAAGTACCAGGCTCAAAAACCAGCAAGCTGAAAGGAAGCAATTTAATTAACCTTAATCCACTCGAGCACCCTGGTCTAGTAAAAGGTGTCCTTGCCCATGGCAGGGGTGTTGGACTAGATGATCCAACCATAAACCATTCTGTGATTCTATAATTATAGGAAATCAGAGGTGTTCAACAACAACTGACCTTCCACCACAGATGAAATCCTGACTTTGATTTACAAAGGGAAAAATATAGTGTGTATATATACAAAAATATATATGTGAAAAAAAAAAAGTTTCTATAGATGAGAAAAATCATGTCAAACATCTGGGGGCAAATAATGCCAGCTGTAGGTACAGGACACGAGTGTTGTGTAGGAAAAGGTTATCTGAAAAGGATGGGGACTGTCCCAGGCTGAATTTCTGATGCTGAACTGTGGCACCAAGGCAGGGGGTGAGGAGGAGGCAGGGATGACGGGGATGAAGGCAGCCTTCCTTTAGGGACAGCCTCAGCCACAGGTCCACAGGCAGCGCTGGCAGCCATGTTTCAAAGAGCCTGTGGAGAAACATCGTAGAGTACCTGAAAAACTAAAGTGATACATGTGCTTGGGAGATACCTGGAATGAAGAGAAAATACCAGCTACAAAGGATTGTCTGATCTGGAAGAGTAAAAGCAGAGCAAGAGCTGGAAATTAAAGCCAGACAAATTTAGGTCAGAAATGCTGTACAGTTCCCCGGTTTTGCTTAACCACTGCACTTTGATTATTCAGCAAGCCACCAAACAGCATCTTCCAAAAAAATCAGATGTCATCCTGGAGGAAAACGCTTCACCCAAGCAAGAGTCACTTGAGGTCCCACAACTGGATGCAACTACACAGCCCACCGTGGGCAAGTGATCAGACTAAGGAACAAGATGGTTCTTTTAGTGTTGAAAACATGTACTGAACAGCATATTCCCTTTTTCACCCCCTATTATTTTTTTCATTGCACAGCTAGATTGTTAAAAAGGCTTCCCATTCAAGCAAGAGAGAAAATGCCTAGCTAGCAGGTGGGGATTCATGGAGGCTCAGCAAGCTGAATCTCGGCACAGATTCATCATGGAGAGCTGATGAATGCACAACACAGTCAGCTCTAAAAGTTAAAAAACAACAACAATTTTGTCTTTCTTTGTGCTTCCTCTGTTCTGGCCAGGTTACTTACATGACATGCATTTTGGGAGATGCACTGCTTGTGTGCTGACTCTTCTGCAGATACACTAATTCTTACTCCATTTTTACAGCTGCAATATTTAGGAGTGATTAAATACCCCATCTCCACAGTGTCTCCTCTACCTGTTTGCATCCTGGGCATTCACAGTACACTGGGAACCAGAGGAAAACCACAACACAGACCCTGCTGCATCCTCCCCTGCATATAGCAGGTGTCACTGACAGGATCACCTGGCAAGTGCCATCAACCTTGGCTCATATTATATCTTACTTTATTCAAACTCATCTGAAAAACGGGAGTAAACTTGATTAAGGCACTTCGTGACTTAGAAATTTTGTGTTACATTGTTCCAAATGTTCTGAAAATTGCTCTTTATAAACCTGCAGTATGCCTTACTCACAGTGCAGGAAAAAAAGGTTGTGTGAATCTTCCTGTAACTGCACGGTACAGGAGCCTCCTGCAGATGCTCAGCCTGGGCTGGGGTGGGACTGCCGGCCTGGTTGGATGTTTGCAATTGTTTCCAATCAACTGTTCTAATAATAATTCTAATCTTGTCTTGTAAACAAGATGTGCAGACCAGGCATATGGCATTGGCCAGTACTTTGGCAAAAACAGCTTATCAACAGAAAAACATCTCCAAGAGAGGATTTCCATTCCAGCATATAACGTGGCTGTGAGACACCAGCTGCAATCTTCTCAGCCCCATCTTTTAGACCTGTTCTGATTTTTTCCTTCCTCTATGCCCTGAAAGATAGGGAGAGGAAAATCTAACCAACCTATATAATCATAGAATTGTTATGGTTAGAAAAGCCTTATAAGACCATGCAGTCCAACCATTGCCCCAGCACTGCCCAGCCCACCACTGACCCACATCCCCAGGTGCCACATCCACACAGCTTTTAAATTTCCCCAGGGATGGGGACTCCACCACTGCCCTGAGCAGCCTGTGCCAGGCTCGACAACCCTTTCCATGGAGAAACTTCACGAATATCCAACCTAAATCTCCCCTGGTGCAAATTGAAGCCGTTTCCTCTTGTCCTGTTGTTAGTTATCGGCAGCAGAGCCCCATCCCCACCAGGCTACAGCCTCCTGTCAGGGAGTGATGGTTTCTCCATGTGCAGGGAATCTGCAGAGAAACAGTGATGTCCATCTAAGCAACACTGCTGAGCCACTTGGTGCCAGCACACGTTTATTTGGTTTGACCAACCAACAGCCAGTGAGGGATCCAGAAATACCAGGGAAGCCTGTGGAGGCTGTCACCACCAACAGGAGCTATTTAATGTTTTCACAGGTTTGTTTTTTCCACACTGATGCTCTTTCCTACCCTGAAATCTTGCCGGGGAGAACAGCGGAAGCCCTGTCACTCACAGAACTGTAACCAGGTCAGCACTAAGTCAAGATCTTTCCTCCAATATCTAGAGACGTTTAAATATGCCATACCTGGATCTAGAGACTTGGATCCAGAGTCGTTTAAACACTGAATTCTATCAAACAATGCTGAAATACAGAGAACAACTCTGCTCCAGCCCAGAACTGGATGATAGAGGAGCCAGACAGACTGGTTGTGGCATCCTCAAACCCTGTTAATGGTCCAGTGCCTCTTCCCCATGTCCTCCATGCGAGGTCTGCCACCAAGGCAGAGTTCCTAGAGCAAGGCAGAAGTCAGAGACCTTCCTGGAGAGCACAGTATTGCAGACACAGCACTCACCCTTCTCTGTCTATGTGAGGCAATGGGTGTTTGGAGGTGTTTCGCAGCTTTCTGTGAAATTGGGAGAAATCTAGTTTTTCAGGCTGCAAGTCCCACGTTGCACCACTAGGAGAGAAAAACAGGGAGAACAAAGAAAGAAAGTCCACTACTAATTAAACACCACTGAGCTGAAGAGAAGAGGGCACATCAGGGACTGCAGACAAAGAAAGCTGGCATTTCTGGAAGCATTGCTCCCTGCTGCAGAGCACATGGATGTGAGCCTCCAACATCCACACTGCTCCATCTCCTGTCTTCTCATTTTTTCTCATTTTTTGGATATGCTGAGCTCCTGTGGCTTGATCTAAGCCCCTAATTTTGACACAGCACAGACCCTGCAAGATATACTTGCTCTCTGTATCAAGGGGGAATTGTAACAGGTACTGGTCTGGTCCATGCAGTGATGTTCTCTCTCAAGCCCTGCAGACTCTTGCAGTGCTCCACGCACAGAGAGATGCATAAAACCGGACAGAAACCATATTTCACTGCTTTCCCCACATTGAGGCCGCAGCTGAAGAGCTCTTCGCAGCAGCTAAGAAGCCAACACATGATTGTACCTCTAAGTAATGGAAGACTAAAATCCTGGAGCAGTAGCTAAGAGCTGACTCAAGCCTTGCCTGTGCAATCCTGGGGTGACTACAAGTAATTGCACTGGTACCAGTTTTGGGTGTTTGGACCGCAAACCCATCCAGTGGCCTTTCCAAAGCACACAGGATGCTTTAAACTGATTGTGCTTGGCGGCACAGGCTAAATGGGGATGGGAAGGGGCAGTGATGTCAGCACCACCAGGGTGCTCTCTGGGACCTGGGTACCAGCAGGATGGACACAGTCCATCTAAGAGTCCATCTTTCTCTTAAAGCATTTTAAAACCAGCTTACCTGAAGGAGTCAAAGGTGTTGGCAGCCCAGATGTCTGTGCCCAGCATGTCAAGGTTGCTCTCCTTGTTGCCATTCTAGGAGAGAGGGAAAGGTGGTTACTTGCCGGAAGGCACATGGAGCTACCTGGACTATGGCACAGCCTCTCCCATCACCAGCCATAAAGGATTCTGAGCTCTGCCCTTGGGATCCTGTGCTCCTGTGTGAATCCATGCTTGCTGCCACACAGAGATCCCTCACCTGAAGCAAAAGTGCACCATGAGGGCAAGGAGTGACAGCTTCAGCCCTGGGGACACAGAGCTGTGCAAACACGGAGCAGACAAATGCACCAGCTCAGCTCTGACTCCAGCCCTGCCCTCCTGTCCCACTGTCCACAACCACCCCAGCCCACCCAGGTCCAGTGGGCAGGCTGAGATTCACAGAAACACAGAACCACTTAGGTTGGAAAAGACCTTCAAGGTCATGGAGTCCAAGCTGTGCCTGATCCCCACCTTGTCACCCAGGCCAGAGCACTGAGTGCCATGTCCAGTTGTTCCTTAGACACCGCCAGGGATGGGAACTCCACCACTGCCCTGGGAAGCCCCTTCCAATGCCTGAACACCCTTTTCACTAAAAAATTCCTCCTGATTTTCAACCTGACCCTCCCCTGGCACAGCTGAGGCCGTTCCCTCTCCTCCTGTCCCTGTTCCCCGGGAGCAGAGCCCGACCCCCCCTGGCTGCCCCCTCCTGTCAGGGGGTTGTGCAGAGCCAGAAGGGCCCCCCTGAGCCTCCTTTGCTCCAGGATGAGCCCCTTCCCCAGCTCCCTCAGCCGCTCCTGCTGCTCCAGCCCCTTCCCAGCTCCGTTCCCTGCCCTGGACACGCTCCAGCCCCTCAGGGTCTCTCCTGTCCTGAGGGGCCCAGAGCTGTCCCCAGCACTGGAGGTGCCCCAGCAGGGCCAGCACAGGGGACGGGCACTGCCCTGGGGCTGTGGCCACCCCACGGCTGGGACAGCCCAGGGGTCATTGGCCTCTTGCCCACCTGGGCACCCCTGGGCTGATGTCCAGTGCTGTCACCAGCACCCCCAGGGCCTTTCCCAAAGGGCAATATAAAAAACCTTCAGCCAACTGCAGAACACCTTGAATTTTCCTGTGCAGCTCTTTTTGGCAAAATGGGCAACCTGAAGCATGAGCATCTAAATCAAAGACCTCACACACATCATTCAAAGCCCCTGTCCAGTCATTCGGCCACACACGTCCTCCCTGCACAATGAGGGCTGCCCTGTCCACCCTTCACAGGCACAGTAAAGCAGGTTGGACTTTGCTATTTAAGACCATTCAAGAAACCAGATTTAACTCAGTCTGGATGCACTGCAAATAGGGAATCCCATATGAACCCATTTTCCCCTCAGTATTTCTTATACATTATTCAGATTATTCAAGCACTTCAGCCCAAATGGTCCCACTCTGGCAAAACACGTGCTAGAGAAGGTGGATTCCATACATTCCCCATCGTATAATTCCTGTCATTTTCAAATATTATTAATATTAACCAAAACAGTAAAAACTCATAAAAATGTGACCATTTCTTAATGAAGTCCCAGGCCTCAATCTGCTCACAAAGTGAGCAACACTTTCTCAGCCAATGTCAGGACACAGGTCCTCAGTGAACACTACAGACGGTTACACTCTGCAGTCACTCCCAGCACAGCAACCAATTCAGACACCAGAAACTCCAAACACAGACACGTTGCTCCCCTTTTAGTCTCCTCCAAGGGGTTTATGGATGATGATTTTAACCCCTGGGGATCTGCAAGTTGACATGTCTCTGCTCAGAAACAAACTACCAGAAATATGTAAGAACCCCTGTGATCAATTATGGGAGCTGAGCTTTTTATTTTAAGCAAATGTAGGCATGATTTTCTCCCACCAAGGAGAGAAATTACTTTTAAAAATCCTTACAAGCATCCAAATGCAGTATAATGGAAGTACACATCTTCATAGCTATCCACACAAAGAAGAGATAATTCTCATTGCAGACAAATCCACTTCTGGTGGTGAGGAAGTCAGACAGGCCCGTGGCAGCAGCTGGATGGTCTCACCCAAACCTGGAACTTCTAGAGGATGTCCCCATAACTTTTTGGAGGCACTCCAAGCATCAGCCAGACTCCAGAAAGATGGCGCCAGGGCCCAATGACAACACACCTTGTCATTAAGTCGTGAGTCACTGTGGCCATTTCAAGACACCCTTCTGGTGTCTTCAGAACCAGTTTCTGTCTTGACTCACAGGACAGGGAGCAGCCATGCAGCCCTGTGCTGCAGGGTGCTTACAAAAATGCTCACAGCACAGTGCCAAGGCATAATAATATGACTTCTAAAAGTCAATTCTCAAGTCCAGGTATGAAAAAAAAATTAAAAATTGCATGTGTTTAAGATAAGAAGTGACTTGCTGTCAGTTCCCCCAGGACTGCAGTTATAACCATCAGCAATTTTAACATGAAGCTCCCAGTGACCCAGCCCTCAGCTTTAGATAATCCTTTTCACTGTGAAGGAGTCAGTACCGCTGACAATTAATTAAGTCACTAGGAACGATGACTGAGAGACACACTTTCAAGAGTAGCACCAATACTCTGAGGGATGAGCAGATCCTACACACGCTGTGGTTTAAATGCACATCCAGAACCTCTGTGCTCCAGCCCCTGTGAGCTCACATCACCTCCATCACTGCTGCCCAGCCGCTGCAGCTGCCCACACACACAGGGACAGGCCCACGTGGACTCTGCCTGTTTACCATGCATGCAGCTTCAGCAAATTCCCCACAAAGTCAGCATTTGCATGCACGCAGCAGCTTTCCAAAGCCCAGCTCAGCCAGCCACCTCTTGCTGCTCCTCATTACCATCCTCCAGAAAACAAACACAAAACCAAGCCCTCGTGGCACATCTGCAACTGTGTTAGCTCATCACTGCACGGAGAACAACACCAAGTGGTCACCTCATCCCGTGGTATAAATTCAGGGATTATCTGTGCCATGTGTTACTAAAGCATTTTTCAGTTCTGAGCTTGAGGAGCTTCCCCCACCCCTCCTCCTTCTCAGCTGCCTACAACCCCTGGCTGCACGTCGGTAGAAAACAAAAAAAGATGAGGCAGATACTGAATGGTCTGAAAAGGCTCCAAATAAAGGTTTCCTTGTTGCAAACTGCATGTTTTCATACAAAGAATACAGACATTTTGAGGAAGACCTTGAGTATTATCCCTGCTCAAAGAAGGCAGGACATGTTGTGTCTCATTCCCACCAGAAAGGACCATCACTTTCCAGGTACAACCCAGTTCTGTGGGTCCTCTCCCACCACAGCACGGCCCAGGAGGATAAGCTCTTTCCTCTTGGATGAAATGGATGAATGAGCCAGGACTTTGACCACTGGTTCCAGACCTCAGAGACTGCCCTCCCCTTCCGGCACAATCAGTGCTCACATGTGCTTCAGGAGAGCAACTCCCAGAGAAGAGAGGAGAACAGAGGCTGAGTGAAACAAACAGGAATGGTCCCCAGTCTGAGTTAAAAGATGGACCTAAAATCGTATCAAGAATGAATTCTTATACTCTTTTGGAGGGTCGGAAGGTAACTCCCCATCTAGCCCTCCACACAGCTCACACAGAGAGCAGCTGGACTGAAGGTCACCATTTAACACTGTCTATGTGCTGTCCACTCATCTTTCAACTTCTAATGAAGGCCTGCCAGCAAGTAATTACAGACATCTTCTGATTTCCCAAAATTGTAATACTCCAAGACTTCAAATAAGGAAAAAACCCTGATTTCCTCTGCAGTAAGCCAGCTGGCTCAGGACTTCTTTCCCAATATTAAGGCACTCAGCACACCTCAATGGGTCACACATTGTGAGTGAATTAAATAGGTCTTTGCAGTGTCCTTCATAACTGGCATGCACCCACGCCTGCGTGTGACACACACAACAAACATGTCGTGAGGAGATGCCTCCCATCAGCAGCAAGCACAGGACACAACTTCAGCACGTCACTACCAGGAATACCTTGGTCGATTGCCTGAACTGGCTGCTTCTCCCGTGGCTGCCAGACCTGGATCCAGAGCCCTGCCTGGAGCCCGACCCCGGCCGGGATCCTGTGCTCCCACTGCTGCTGTGATCCCACTCTTCCTGAAAACAACAAACAGGGTGCTTTAGTCAAGGGCAGCTCCGTCCCACACACTCCAGAACTACCGACCTGGAGAGACAGGAGAGCTCCAGCTTCCAGACCACATGTGCCAGCACCTACAAAACCAGGCCCATGCCCAACATCCTGATTCCACGTGGGGCTTTCTCAAGAGTCCTTTAACGTGTTCTATTTACACATTGCAAAGGGGTGACACTGCGGGAGGCTCTGATGAAGATAAGATTTGGCTCCAGTGCTCTGGTGTACACATGGGGAAAATAATACTTACCTTCTCTATTTTCATGAGGATTAATTATGCATATTTAGCAACCCCACATACTCTAAGGGGATCTGGACAATGTCCTTAATAACATGTTTTAACTTTAGGTCAGCCCTGAATGGAGCAGGCAGTTGGAATGGATGATTGTTGTAGGTCACTTCCAGCTGAATACTGTTCTGTTCTGTTCTATTTTATCCCAGATGTTTCACAAAATGTTCTGAGTTGGAAGGGACCCTCAAGGATCACTGAGTCCAGCTCTTAAGTGAATGGCCCATATAGGGATCAAACCCATGACCTTGGTGTTTTCAGCACCATGCTCTGACCAACTGAGCTAATCTCAGGGCCAATTCCATTCCATTCCATGCCATTCCATTCCATTCCATCCCATTCCATTCCATTCCATCCCATTCCATTCCATTCCATCCCATTCCATTCCATTCCATCCCATTCCATTCCATTCCATCCCATTCCATTCCATTCCATTTCCTTAATTCCCCTCCCGGGCCCAAACCAACTTCTCAGTCAGTTTTTTCCCGCTGCTCAGCCCACTGTTGGAGTCCAGTTACTCACACAGTTGAGAACTCTTGTAGTTCACCAGGAGCCACATTACACAAATAACTATTTTTGTCTCTTAAGGAGCTGTGCCTAATGTTCTCCTTTATTCTCTTACTTGTTGTGCTGTCAAGCAAGCTGCAGGTTTCTTGTTCAGCCTTTAGGGTATAATGACTCATCTGAAAACCAGAATAACTCACCTGACCAGCCCTATCCAAACACCCCACAAGGTGCTTGGGGAGTAAGGTGGATATTGTCAAGGTAATTGCTCCAAAAGCTTTGCTCAGAGGCCTGGGAGACTTTTGAAGTGACCTAAAATGATTAAAACCCCATGATATCATGAAGTGCAGAATATTCAACTCTTTCAAGTACTCTGAAAATCTGGGAAATACAAAGGACAGCTTATGTTTTAGGACTGGTGTGAGAGCAACAAGAGGGTTTCCCATGTCTCAGACATGCCCATGGGTCTGCATGAGGTCCTGCAGACACTGCCATGGGCTAAGGCAAGGGCAGGGCCACCGTGGCCTTCAAAATCAAAAAGGATTCAGCACTCAAACTCCATTTGAATGCAACAGCCAGGTCCAGGCCACTAATTTGAGGGCCCTGACCAGGCCCCAGCTCCACCACTGCCACCTGACTGGAATGGGGCAGGAAGACAACTGCACAGCAGAACCCAAACCACCCATGGTGATGCTACCCGGTGGTCCAGCAGGGGCCTTGATGCACATGAAACATCTAACTATTTACCCAACACGAGGGATTGGAAGCAAAACACACCAGTGCTGGTTTCTGCATTGCTCCAGCTGGACATTCTCCATCCTCAAACCCAGCAAGTTTAAAGCAAGCTCAAATATACTGTGGTATTGACTTCAAAAGAGGAGATCACCTGGTTTTCAAGCTGCATATAAAATGAAATCTGAAAGGTTATTCCCCCACTGACAGTAAAAGCACCTTCTTCCCTTCTCACCACACCCTGACCTTAATCTCCCAGTGGCTGAGAAATACCAAATAGCACAAAGTTAAGGGAGTTGTTCTGTTGGCACAGAGGGAAAAACCCCCTTGACTGATGTCAGGCTGCCACTTCAGGAAGCCTTGGGGAAGAGCCAACCTGAGAAGTGAGAAATACCTCATTTGACATGGGGAAGACGTGCACCAACTGAGAAGGGAGAAAGGCACCTTCACTGCTAGATGCTTGCAGGATTAATTGTATCCTACACACTGAAATTCTTGCTCATCCACATACACAAAATTTCTGTGCCAAATACTATGGTGGGACCAGGTCAGCACACGCAGCCTTTGCTTTAAAAGACACACCGAAAATAAACACTATTCAGTCATATTCAGTTGACCCAACTTTTAGAGGTGGTTTTCTGCAAACAATCCAAGGTGTTGCAAATTCCAGAAATTGCAGCTGGCCACAGTAAAATCCGAGTGAGAAACGAGGATATTGGCACCACCACATATCCATGTCCGTCATGAAAGGCCACTGGATGCAGCACAAACCAGTTAGATCACAATCACAGGCACCCTTTTACCAACTCAGCTTGTCTCCTGGCTCTAACTCATGGCCTGGGGGTTTTGCCCTATTCCTTATCTTTATCAAGCACTAATATTAATATTGAAACCCGAATTATTTTTAAAATAAGACAGATAAACTAAAAACTGTTGAATCTTTTGTTGAAGCTGAAACAATCTAAATGAATATGACGTCAATATATTCATGTTCAGACTCACCAACACTGCCAAGCTCAGTATTTTCCCCAAAATTTCTAAATAATTGCCGTAGATGAACAATTTTTACCTTACTGACAGGGGTTCAAATCTCCAGAATCTCTGTATACATACGTCCCCCAGAAACTCTCCCAGACATTTCTGGTGGCTTTGTGTCTTCTAATAAAGCCATTTCATGTTAAAATGAACTCTCTCTGCAGACCCCCTTTCTGTGGGAGCAGGGAGGCTCACACCAATCTCAGGGGTGATGCTCAAGGAGTGGGTGAGAGCGTGCAGGTAAAGATTGCTCCTTAAAAAACCAACCAAGCAACAAAAACCCTTCAGCAGCATCACTGTAAGGCTCATAAAACCCCATTCCCAAGCTCATAAAGGCAGCTGGAGTCCAGCAGAAAGCCACGGCTCAGCACTGGTGAGACGTGGCACGGCTCTTCCCCGTCCTGCAGCACCACCACCTGCGTGTCTCCCACACAGGGCTCCTGCTGAACAGCCCCAGGGTGTTGGAGGAACAGAAGTGTCTGCCAAACCTGACAAACACTGAAGAAACAGCTGTAATGGCACTAAGCTCTCCATCCCTTGTCTTCTGCTGACCCAATCCCCCATCGTCTGGCCCTGTTACTCTGCCATGCCCTCAAAAGACCAAGACTCTCCCAGACTCTCCCCTAACATTCCCTGAACTCTTGCTCCCAGCTCTTATTTGGGCTCCTCCACCTACCACTTGTGGTCTACACTCACCAGCAGGAGACAGGACCTCTGAGCCACACTTTGGGACTGGGAAGGAAAATGCCATCCCCTCCAGAGAGTGATTCCCAGCAGCTGCTCTAATCCATGCCAGTCCTTCTGGCCAAGCTCTGCACCTTTTCAGGAACAGCGAGGCTCATGCACATTACCACTGCCAGCAGCCCTCCTTTGGAAGCTAGCTGTCAAATCTCACATTTGCATTTTAATTAGCAATAATCATATGTTTCACTTACACTGCAATTTTCACCTTCGCAGCAAGCTCTTTGAGGCATGAGCTAATTAATCCCGCTGCCTTTGCCAGCCCAAGAGTTAATACTTTCTGCTGGTTCAGAGCAAGTTAGAAAATCCTATTTGCAGAAAAAGAAGATAAGTTTCCCCAGTGCAGAAGCCATAAATGGAAACACAGTGATCACCTACGTGGTTGCTCTCAGTGATGTTAAGTATGGATGAAGTGGGCTGTGCTGGTAGAGGTGCAGATCAACCCTGGCAACAGCACAAGTTTTCAGTGTCCTGAAGACATCCGTGGATTCTGGATGGGATTCATGTTCAATTTGATGTAAAAATTTCAATATTCAATGTACAGCATTCACAGCCCAAGGTGGGCCAGAGGAAAAACAGCAGAAAGCTGGAGGACTTCTCAGGACCCAAAAGGCTCTGAGATATCCCCCAGGATAGCAATGGTTCCACCACTGCACCTACAAGGAGCTCCCTAGATCAAGTTGTGGGGCGTCCTTCAAATGACTCCTCAGCTTTGATCTTAATCCTGGTCAGAACAGAAAACAGATATCATGTAAAGGGTCCTTTTTGAGGTTTTGCTGCAGTGGAGGTTTCCACACACCCAATTTGTGCTACTGCCAAATCTTCCCTTCATGCAGAATTTTCACACTGCAGTCCAAGCATCTCCCTAGCCCCACTCAAGAACAACCACTCCAATTTTTCTATGGAAAACCAAAGACTAAATTATTTTAATAATTTAAAATGCACCTTTTAAAAAAACCCAAACAACAAACCAACCATAAGATTACCTCTAAATATTTCAGTAGGGAAAACTTCCTAGCTTCTTTCTTCTCCAAGTACTGCATAAAGCTGTAAGAACATCAGAAACCCTTATAAAAATATCATGCAGAAACCCAACCACTTTGGCTCTGTTCTGTCCCTCGCCAGGTCTATGTTCACCTTCCCCAGCACTCTCCAACCTGCAGAAGGGACACAAAAAATCACTCTGAGCTCTTCCAAATGGAAACTGAGGGTGGCAAGATGTCCTCTTGTGAGTCACTGGTGACACCAGGCCCAGAAGACACCTTCCTCCATCCTCAGTAAGCAGCAACACTTCTCCAGAGCAGGCAGCAAAGCAGCGGAGCATCTCACTCCCGGAGCTCCTGACACCAGAGCTGGTGTCTGCTTCACAAGAGGCACTGCTGCTTCGTGAGGCCAATCCCAAACAGAAGTCCCAGAGAAGGTGAAACCTGTTTATTAGCTAAAGGAGTTGATTTCTTTCTCAGCAGTCCTCTCCAACCATAATTGAACAGAAGGAGTGTCACCCAGCAATTACAGGCAGAAAACCATTAAGTGACTGGTTTTCTTAGAGCTGCTCTCTGATCACAGGCAGGTCACCCTTGAAGTTCTGATTTCTTCCTCCACCAGGCAGGGACACACCAACATGTAATTGCTGGCAAAGCCAGTGCCTGTCTTTTGCTTTCTCTTTTCCTTTTGGAAACAAGACAACAGTGACTGCAGCTTCTGCCAGCACCCGCCTGTCCCAGCATGGTGGCCAACCTCAGCCAAATTCAGTGCACAAACCGGCCCTGGGCTGTGACGTGAGCAGATCAATGAGATGGAGAACCCCAAACGTGGAACTGTCCCAGCAAGTCCAGAGGAAGCCACAAAGTTCACAAGAGGACTGGAGCACCTGCCCTGTGGAGATAGGCTGAGAAAGTTGGGGCTGTTCAGCCTGGAGAAGAGAAGCTTGTGTGGAGACCTCACAGCACCTTCCAATATCCCAAGGGGCCTACAGGGAAGCTGGAGAAGGACTCTGCATCAAGAACTGTAGTGGTAGAATAAGGAGTAATGGGTACACACTGAAAGAGGGGAAATTTAGCCTGGATACTAGGAGGAAATTTTTTTTTTTCACTGGCCCAGGTTGGCCAGGGAGGTTATGCACACCCCAACCTCAGCAGTCTTCAAAGGCAGGTTGGATAAAGCCTTGAGCAACCTGTTCTAGTGAGAAGTGACCCTGCCCATGTCAGGGGGGTGATCTTTAAGGCCAATTCCAACCCCTTAATGTTCTGCAATTCTGTAAAATTGCTCCCAGGATCATCCCTCCTGTTTTGCTTTAGACCTTGACCCAAGGATGGGAAACTCAAGTGAGACAAAGGCTGTCCACCAGTACAGGAAAAATGAAATACATCTTTTATCAAGGGATCCTGCCAGTGCACTCTCTCTCCAGCACTGATCCGGTTAGCCAAGGATTTGGGGCATTACATGCTGCCTGATGACGTCACTGGACTTAAGCTACCAAGATCAAATAACTTCACTGCTAACTTCAGAAGTTTATATGACAGAAGTACTTGTCCCAGGAGCCTCAGTCCAACTCTGGACACAGTGACATGGCCCCTATGTGAGACCATGACCCCTTCCCACCTGCCCCTGCAGCATCCACCAGAGAGGATCTCCTGGTGTTTGATCCCAGGAAGTCAAGCAGCACTGACGCCTGCAAAAAAAAAAACAAAAAAAACCCTCTCTGGAATTGCAAAAGAAGCCTGCACTGATTATTTGGTTTTTCCACCCTCCATTAAGACAAAGTTCCACTGTGCACTGAAATCTGTTTCCCAAGAGACAACCTTCACACATCCCCCACACCTCATATTGCCTTTGCTTTGGCAACACAGCAGCTTTTCCAGCCAAGGGCATGGAGTGACAGCACCTTAAAGCCCATCCAGTTCCACCCCTGCCATGGGCAGGGACACCTTCCACTATCCCAGGTGGCTCCAAGCCCCCTCCAACCTGGCCTTGGACACTTCCAGGGCTGGGGCAGCCACAGCTGCTCTGGGAAACCTGTGCCAGGGCCTCACCATACTCACAGACAGGAATTCCTTCCCAATATCCCATCTAACCCTGCCCTCTGGCACTGGGAAGCCATTCCCCCCTGTCCTGTCCCTCCATCCCTCGTCCCAAGTCTTGTGAGCAGAGCGTGGGACACTCTTTACTCCGGCCAGGTGATCATGTGCAGCCAAGGCCCAAGAGTGAAAACCCACCCCCCATCCAGCCACCACCGTGCTGCTCCTTCTGCTGGTTTAACAGGAAGGCAAACCCAGTCATCTCCCCCACCACCAGCTCCTCAGGGAAGACAGCAGAAGGGTGCTACAAGCAAGGTGTAGGACAATCCAGATGTGAACCACACACCCTGCCTGCTCCTTCACTGCTCAGTAGATTGGCAACATGGCCATCAGCTGGAGGAGCCTCCGAGGTCCCAAATCCAAAGGTGCCAAGCTCCTGCTGCAGCTGGTGGGACACGGACACACAGGCAAACCAGCAGAAGAATAAAAGCAAGCCCTGCTTACTGCCAACAACACGGGTTTTTGCTTGGTGATGATGGGTGACAGCCAGTCACCATGGGGGAAGGCAGGGACTTGGCCAGGAAGGAGGATTTTCAGCTCTCCCTCTCCCACCGCCTGGAGAAATGGCACAAACCTGCAGAGTTTGTTCTGGTTTTAGTTAGTGCCCTTTACATAAGGGGAGCCTGGGACGGGGCTGCTGCCAGGCCTTTCATGTACCAAGGGCTCCGCTGGCTCCCTAAATATGCACCATACCAGAAGTCTTTTACTTAATGAATTGCTCTCAGAAATATATCAAAGAGCTTCCTACTCGCCACAGCCTCACAAGGGGAATGCAAATAAAGTATTATATAAAAACTTCCCACTGGCTCTTTTTAGGGGAAAGAAAAAAATCCAAACATAAAAGGGTTTAAAATTATTCCATTATCTAAACCTTCCTCATTTATAGAGACAGTAAGGTGCTCAGATAGTATCTTGAGTACCTGGTCTTCAGCCCAGAGGCTCACAGGGGGTGAGGCCCAGCAAACCTTCTGGGGGTTTAGAGGACCATGGCCATGCCATGCAGCAAACGGGAGTGTTCCCAGCAGGAAACAAGAATTACAGATGAGCTGAGTGCAGTTGTGAGACCAGGATTGTCTCAGCACACCACGAGTTGACAAAATGTGTCTCAGGAGATTCCCCCACGAACAGACCATCTTCCTGCCCAGGGAACTGGAAAGACCAGAAGGTTTCCAGGGGGAGTTTTCTCCCTTTTAAAGCCAATGCTTTGTATGGGATGCCTATCTGCCAGCCCTTGGGCACTGACATCCATCTAGCCTCACACAGCTGCGAATAAATGTCTCAACAAGTAGTGCAAGAGCTGGAGAAGTCTGGGGTGCTCTTTCCCAGAGATTCATCAGAAACCAGCAATTTAGGAATATCCTGGACTGCAGGTTGCATCAAGACACCTAATTTTAACTCTTAAATTGCATTTTATTCAGGAATTTCTCTCAGCCCCACACTTATATAAACACCAGTAGATGATTATGTACACACATACTATATACAATAACACACCTATACACACTCAAAAAAATAAATCTTTTATTTGCCTTAACCTTGCTGGATCCTGCAGATCAGAATTTCGAAGGCATCAGGTACTCTGGGATGCACAGGGGGATTTTCAGGCGTGGGAAAGCCAGCTTCTCTCCAGGCTCCCCTATAACCTTTAGGAAGCCAATTACTTTGAAAATGCAAGCCTGGACTACTCTGTCTCCACAGAAAATGAACCAGATACTGAATATATTTACAGGGCTAACCTAGATTTCCATATAAATGCCCTTTCTGACGGCCAGGTTAGAACCACGTGAGGCATACCACGGTCACTGATACATAACCCACATTTTCACAGGAGCTGGAGCCAGCAAAAACCTCACATCCAAGTATTTTTCCACTAAGACTGGCAAAGCAGAAACCTCAGCTGGAAACACAACAGGAAAACTGGGAATTCAATTTTCTGCCCAAACCCTTCAAAATCCATTAAAAACTGCATTTAAAAAACCCAAAAATAGCCCACCAAAACAAAACAAAACCAAAAAACCAAACCAAACCCAAAAAACAAAACACCAAACCAACAAACAAAAACCCAAACCAAACCAAACTCCCCAAAAAACAATCCCTACATCGACTGGGAAATAACTAGCTGGCTTCTTCCCTAGCAGGTTTGAAAAGTGATTGATAATTTTCATTCAGGATAAACACCTCATTAACGATTTATTTTTTTTTAATGTTGAAAGTGACTACTGAAAACTCAACAGCCAGAAATTGTAATAAATGGCACCTGGTCCTCACCAGCAGTGTTTCACTCATGTATCAGTAGCAGTGAAAGGAATGCTTGCCTGGATGGAAGAACAATAGCTTGCAGCTCCTCTTTGGTGCCAAGGAAAATTTGTTACTCACAGTTAAAGGAAGCCAAACATGGAGAGAGATAATTACTAGCTCTGCTGCAGGCTGGGAGAGAGCCCAAACACAGGGTAAGCAGCTTGGGCATCAGCAAATGGTATTTGTGTGTAGGAAAGAAGCTCCCTGTAGAAGGAGATCAAATACATTTAATTCCCAGGGAAAAAAAAAAAAAAACAGCAAGAAAATAAAAAACAAAAAACCCCTCGTAAATTGAAACAAAAGAGAACACGGCACCAGGCAGATGGAAAATGTCAGGAAAGTAGCACCCCTGCAGGACTCCTGCATCCCCCTCTGGCCCCCACCAGCCACTGGCACTTCAGCAGAGCCCCGGGGTGAAGAGGAGGGACCCTGTTCCCCAGGGAAAGCCCCTGATCCACTCAAGGAGGCTCGATGGCTTCCCAGCTGAATATCCAGCAGCTGTCCGCCACGCTGGGAGGGAGCCCAGGCGAGGATTTGCCGCTGAGTATTTCAGAGCAGATCAAAGCTGTAATAAACCAAATCCACAATTCCGTCTGGCACCTTCGGTAGCTCCTCTGAAGCAGGGTCTCTGTTCAGCACACGCCACATCCTGCCTTTGTCGGGTGCAGGCGCTGGGAGAGATGCTCCCAGCATCCCTGCATCCAGGGGCGTGGCAGGAAGGGGATCCATGAGCCCCCTTCCCACAGCCAAGCAGTTCCAGCAATGGCTCCATACGGGAGGAAGCTGTGCCCAAAATGAGAGGTGCAGTGTGCCCTGCTCAGACTGGCACAGCCTCCTGCACATCCTGCAAGGGGCTCCCAGGCTCCTTCTCATGGACCCCATGCATGGAGCTGAGTCTGGAGGACATCAATCACGGAAAGAGCACAAAAGCCACCAGCTTGAAGCCCCTTCTCCAGGTGGGACGTGTATCAGCCACAGCACAGCTGGAAATGCTGTTCTGCCCTTCCCTCAGACGCCTCAGTCTCGTGTCTCCTGGGGCAAGAGCTGCTCTCACAGAGCTGATGGTGTCTCATGGTGACACAGCAGCTCCTCACCAGGTGACAGCAGCCAAACACAAGCCTCCAGCCTACCCAACCCTCTTCCACGGGGGTGCTCACACAGAGGAGGGACAGCCAGCTCCAGCAGTGCTTGGTAAATACTCCTCACTGATGTTCACGCCATGACCAAGCACACCTGGCTTCTGTCACTGCACAACCAACACAGGAGGCTCTCAGCATGTGCAACTTTGCTTCTTCTCCCAGCTCACCCTCCCTGGTGTTTAAACCTCTTCCCTGCACCACCATCCTTGTGCTGCAGCACACAGCAGAGAAGCCCAGCTACACAAAGATCCCTCATTCCACTTACATCTCATACTTCCAAGTCAGCTCTGATACTCCAAGCACATCCCTCGCACAGGTGGCAGTAAGAAAGCCTTCAGGAATAAATGGGACACTCCGTATCTTTTCCCCTTACTGCAGAGCAATAAGCTACTGGCCAAAGCATCCACCCACACACCAGGATATTGCCATTCTCCCATGGTTTCAGGAGGAACGAGCATTTGGATGCCAAGCAGAGGGACACGTCTCCCCTTCCACGGGCGAGGGAAAGCTGGCAGCACCTCCCAGGCGAGGCAGTGCAAGAATAAAAGCAAAGGTCTGGGGAGGAGGATTGAAACACAAACCTTACCTGGTTGTGTTCGTGAGACGACGAGCCCTTCCCTCGGGATGGGGAACAGCTGCCATCAAGCTGCTCGCTGCAATCCGCCGTCCACTGCAGAGGGGATAAAAGAAGGGATTGTGCAAAATAATAGCTGGGCTGGGGAAAACTGCTGTGTCAGCCCAGAGCACACAGAAAACACCGTGCAGCCGCGGGCATCGCTGCACACGTGTGGCACCCCCTCCTTTTTGAGGATGATCCCAAAGGCTTTGGCTTGGAAATGCTCCACCCGCTGACAGTGGGTAGAGAGAATGAAGATGCAGGAACCATTGTGGGAAAGCACTTGAAGTGATGCTCTGCAGTAAAATCCATCCCCAATGCTTCCATGCAGACTCTGTCAGTCTTTGGAATCTCAGGTGTGTGGCACGCACCAGGGTGGTTTGATTTTATCCCTCTTTCATGGAAAGAGGGAAATTCTTTCATGGAAAGAAAATTCTTTCATGGAAAGTTGGGAAATTCCTGCTTTTCCCAACTCTGATTCAGAGACAGATATATGTCCTGAGCTGCCAAAATCCTGTGTTTTCATTTTAGACAGAACAGAAAATGAGGATGGAAGCTGTATGTTTGGCCACTGCCACACGTGGTCATAGGGGATCACCAGATGCTTAGGTGAGGTTTGGCAGCAAGGTGCCTTCACCAAAATAATTCAGTTTGGGGTCATTTGTTATGGTGTTTTTTCCCCTCAAAGACATGAAGGGCTGCATCATACTGGGGAAAAAAAAAGAAACATTAAAAAGCAATTTTCACTAGGCAAACATCAAAGATGCTGCTTAATCCCGAAGTCATTTTGTCACTTCAACGAAGTTGAGACTGCCCAGCCCCATTTCTGAGGTCTTTCACCCTGGAAGCACCTGGCTGCTGCACAGACAGTGCTCTGTAACATCACCGAGGATGATGCACCAGGAAAATGAAAAGTCAGTTCCACACAAGTAAGCACCTGAGAGCTCCGTGACAACTATGGGTGAGGCCACAAAATAAGAGTGCCCATGACCCCTGCCCCTATCAGAGAGTCTACTGTAGCTCACAGATGGGGGGATCTCAGTCTCCCCTCATTAAAGAGCTGCCCATCACTCTCCTGCCACCTCTGCTGACCTACCTGGAGAGGTTCATGGTGCCATCACTCTTGAGAGCCTTATACCAGACCTCTGGCCACCTTCTTTAACAATTTTGAGTGCAACCACATGCCTGGAAAGACTTTCCTCTTTACTTCTGGTGGGAGCAGGGTAGAGGACATCTCCATCACAGGAACATCCACATTTTGGGGTTCTCTGAAAGGGTGATGGATTCAGCTGCCCTGGGAGCAGCTTCCTTCCCCCAGCATGGAGAGCAGTTGTCCAGGGATGTGGCAGCATCCAAGCAACACACACATGGGAGAGTGGATTGATCCCCTCTCAGGCAGGGAAAGCATTATTGCAGCCGTGAGGAAATAAACTGCAGAGAGACTGAGCAACTTGCCCACATTAAAGATTTAGCTGCTGGCAGAACCTTGCAGTTAAAAACAATTTCCTTGGTCTGAGCCGAGTGCCTTTCCCATAAACCCATCCTTCTCCCTCCAGCTCTCATTAAGGGGGAACATTCCACTTTCCAACACGCTGGCTTCCACCAAGGTTACACCAGCCAGCTGCAGGATATGTGCATGTTTATTCCTTGCTTTGCTAAGAGGTGATTGGGAAGAGTAAATCAGAAATAAAGGTTCTTACACGAATTCAGGGTGCGAGGTGGAAAAATTAAAATCTTTGAGAGACAGGAGATAATTCTTTCTTAGTGCATCCATTAAGATAAAGGCAGGTGACCTATGTAAAAGCCCATCCTCACTTCTTGTCCCATATACAGCTCTAGAAACACGAAATACTGCATTTTGATGGAGTTTCACAATAAAGCCTAATTAAAATTCTGCACCAATGGTCTGGGGTACAACCACGTTTAGCTGCTTCATGTGATGTGCCTCTAAAAGTGGTTTAATTAAAAGGTTCAATGTTCAGATCTTTCATTATTACGAATTTTTCTTTCAAAATAAAACCTAGCCATCTTGAAAGAGAATACTCTCAGAACTGACATTAAAAAAACAGCAGCTGCTTTTTTCTTCAGGGCAGGCCAGGAAGGAAAGCTAAAACTCCATTTCCCCAAATGGAAGATGGATTTGGTTGTTGCAATCAAGGATCTTAATGCAAAAATTGTACATGGGCTGTCATGAGAATTACAAATTCTCTCCCTCAAGATGCAGAGGCAGCCCAGGTTTATTCTCAGAGCAGTGGACAGGTTGTAAAACTTGGTCTATTAATGTATTTCTAATTCAATACTACTTCTGAACTTGACATGTTAATAAGCAGCACTTGTCTGTTAGACCTGAAGCTCCTCCAAAGTCACTTCAAACACTGACATCTTCCAGCCCTGGGTTAAAAAAATACACTTTGGACCACTAGATTTTTCAATTTATTTTCTCACACCTCTAACAGCTTTGATCCTCAAATTGTAAAAGACCTTTTTAGCAAAATCTATTCTTAGAAAGGTTCCTTTGTATGGTAATTTCTTTATACTGAGACAATATAAAGGAGGTCCAGAGCTCTGGGTCAGATCCTCAGCTCCAGCGAACCTGCACAGCTCAGACAGATCAGACAAAGGCTGCTCATACCAGATAAAGATGGGATCCTTCATACACAGAATCATGGAAAGGTTTGGGTTGGGAGGGACATTAAAGCCCATTTTGTTCCCACCCCCTGCCATGGGCAAGGACACCTTCCAATAGACCAGGTTGCTCCAAGCCCAGTCCAACCTGGCCCTGGACACTTTCAATGATGCACCTTGAGGCCATAAAAAAATCAAACTCCAGTATCAGGAGACTGCTACCAACCGGTTGGACACCTCAAATATACCCCCGAACAAGCAGGCTGCCCCAAGCCCAATGTTTTATTACGTCCCGCTTCACATCCAAACCCTGGAAAAGCCACTGCAGCTGGGGACCTGCATCCCCAACCCAGGCTGCCAGCCAGCAGTGTCCCCCAGCCCCTCTCCCGCCCCACGCCGTGCCCCCCACCCACCTGTGAGACGTGGGACTGGGTCTTCTCGCTCTCGCCGTCGCCCTCGGTCTTGTCCGTGAGCAGCCCCTGCACCTGGTACTCCAGCACGTAGCTGTCGATGAAGCGCTCCAGCTCCTCGATCTCCTGGGAGCGGCTGCTCCCCGCCTCCGAGGAGGCCGATGCCACCGAGGAGCTCTCCATCCCTCCAGGGGAGACGTCGACAGCACAGGGGGCCTGAGGAACCGGAACGGAGAGACGGCGAGAAATCATTTCCCGGTCATCGTGAAGAAAGGTTAAAAAAACAGCAGACGAAGCCAATCGCTCACCACAGGCAGGATGCTTTTTTGCCGTACATCTGCGTTTCCAGTAATATTTATAATAATCCTAGGTGGTCACACTTAAGACTTTCCAGGCGTGCAAAAACTGTCCATTTAAGGACAACAGACATACTTCCCGCCCTCTGTCTTAAAACCCAAACTGCCGAAAACCTCCAGCCATACGCACAAGAGAAAAACAAAACATTAAAATGCTTATTTTAATAAATCCACAGCACTAGTTGTGCTGGATAAGGGGGAGAAGCTGAGTGTGATGGACAAGGGTGGGGAAGAGGACGGTAACTGAAAAGCTCCTCTAGGGCAGTGGCAGCAAATAAAGCTGAGTCAGTGGTGCGACTGTAAATGGTCCACTGAGGAGGTGAAACAGAGATCACAACAGAATTTACTTTTAAAACCTCTTGCTGCAGGAGATTGGCTCTACAGAAGATATAGGGGATTTATAATGCTCTTCTCCTTCCTATTTCTCCAGGGCTCAATGCCAGCCATACCATAAGAAAAGAAACCACCTGGACCCATGCTGGGCCTGGCGCTGATCTCTGCTTTCTGTGACCTGGGACAGCACCCAGGGAAGGGCTGGAGCTGTGCCAGGGGAGGGTCAGGCTGGATATCAGGGAAAGGTTCTTCGCCCTGAGGGTGGTGGGCACTGACCAGGCTCCCCAGGGAATGGGCACGGCCCCAAGGCTGCCAGAGCTCCAGGAGCCTTAGGACAACGCTCCCAGGGATGCACAGGGTGGGATTGCTGGGGTGTCTGTGCAGGGACAGGAGCTGGACTGATGACCCTGGTGGGTGCCTTCCAACTCAGGATATTTAATAACTCCATGTTTGGACGGAACTAAGCCTTGGACCAGTGGTAAGATTCATATTCCTCCTTCCCTGCAGCTGGGAGGGAGAAGACACAGGAGCTCCCACCACTTTGCAGGACACGACAACTTCATTCCTCACCCTCTCCTTCACCAGGAATGGGGATTTACAGTCTGCCTTGAGACAAGGATAAAATTACTAAGCAAATTCGGAGTGAGTCACATGCCATCCGGAAGGGAAGGGGGGAAAATAAAAAAAATCTGTTCCCAGCTCATGTAATTTCCAGCTCCTGAACTATTTTCTCCTCTGTCACTTCTGAACAATTGTGGCTTCATTTGGAAACTGCTGAGAATGAGCAGTTCTGGCCTAAGGATTTCATCTGCTCAAGGAATTATTCCCAAATGTGCCTAGAATGTCAAAAAGGCTCATTATGTAGATCAATATCACACATTACCTCCTGAACAAAAATCATGTGGCGTATTAAAAAGGAGAAAGAAAAAAGAAAAAAGTCAAGAAAGAAAAAAGGAGGAGCCCCAGAGAGTGTGGAGCCCTGGAGGAGGGCATGCTTCCTCCCTTTTCACTAATTAGTGCCAATTACCAAATGGAAAGCACCAATTATTAAACAGAAAGTGCTAAAGAAAGAGTTGGGAGAATAGGAGGCTCCCATGAGTCCTGGAGGGTTGTGATGGCATAGGGAGATGGCATGAGGTGGGGCACAGCTGACACAGGTGGCATCCCTTGGGATGGAGCAAGCAGGGTCAGAGGTTATCCTCCACCCCCTTGGGCCACACATTACAAAGCCCAAGGATTTGTGCCAATTTTAGGGTTTTTTTGAGGTGGCACTGGAGGAAATCAAGCCCAGGGTACTGCCCTGGGGATGCTCCACCTTGAACACCTATGATAAAACATAAAGCAGAGGAAGGGCTAACACAAGCCTCCACTTTTGGGGTGCTCACCACCAGGCCCAACCAGCATTTTGTCAAGAGGCAACAGGAGAAATGGCAAACTGAAAGGAAGCACGTTTGTCAGAAGTCACCAGGCCCAGCAAATGAGCACAAATCACGTATTTGAGATATTTATGGATCTCTAGCAGGCAACTCTAAAATGAAGTCATCTTGTGGTGCCCTCACCTCTCTGAAGGAAACCATCACTCACCAGGCCCCTGAGAAGGAACAGCTCCTGGGGCACAAAAAGGGCCCTTCCTCCTTGGCAGGAGGCACCTTGGGAAGGGAAGCATCCACCTAGACCCAGGCCAGTCCAAGCCCACTTGCAAGGGTTTACTCTCCCCAGTAACACTAAACCTTCTCTCCCTTTCCAAAATTAACCCTTAATCCACAAAAGTTTCCTGACGTGAGGGCTGTATGGTCTCCTGCTCTTCCGGGTGATCTGTGCCTGGAGCAGGTTTTCCATCTCACCTCGCCCTCAAAACATGTACAAAAAAGAAATTTTCAAAGAAACCCCCAAAACCACATCTGAACATTAATCAAAGCAGTTGGCATCCTCTCACATTGAGCAAATAAATGTTCTTGAGAGCTCTTCATGGAGCAGTGATCCCTTGGTTGTGTTGGCTCAGCACCTACCACAAAGCATTCACAGACCCCAGGTACATTCCTTAATGATAATTAATAGAGATCAACCTCAAATTTGCACTTTTTTTCCACTTTCCCCTTTCCTCCCCTCTACTTTGTCAAGGCACAAAGTCAGTAAGTTTTGAGTGTCTGAAAATTACCTTCCAAACCTTTCCTATCCCTGGAAGTGTCCAAGGCCAGGTTGGATGGGACTTGGAGCAACCCTTCGAGCAAGGGTGTTAGAACTAGAGGACCTTGAAGGTCCCTTCCAACTTAAATCCTTCCAGGAGTCTATGATTCTACAGAGCCCATGCCACGCTCATTACTATGACCATTAAAGAAGGAATCATCAGCAGAAAAAGTCAATAGATGTGCAAACTGCTTATTATAACTTAGTAATTATCAGCATTACTGTAATGTATAATTGTTATTAATAGCTGTTATTAAGAGTGATCTAAATGGGGTTCGTGCTCTAGCAAGATTATTCAGTTTTCATGGCAATTACATGGCTTTACCCTTAATCAGCAAATAATAAGAACAAACAATTTTTTTGACACTTGTAGGTTCATTTCCTTTCTCCCTAAGGTGCTCCAGGCTTGTTGAACTTGTGGAAGCAAGTGATCTCATAGGTGAAGAACAGCAATGGAGAAGGAACCCATTTTGGGTTGGGAGGCAACAGGACACTAGAACTTGCATCTTACTTGATGTAAGAAACGATGAGTCCATGATGAGAAGGCCACAGACACACAGGACATTGACACATTTCCATCAGCTCACTGCAGGCTGGGTGAGAGGGCCCCATACACACATCATTCCCCAGGGAAGAGGCTCCAGCCATCCCCCTCCACACCAAGGCAAAAGCACTCCAAAACCTGCACTGCAGCAATGCTAAGACAGCACTGCAGGGCAGCCTCACACAGCTCTTTCCCTGGGATGAGACCCACCAGTGCCCCAGCCTTCCCAAGGGACTCCAACGCCCCCAAACAAACATCATGGCCTGAAGTGAGGAGCTGGGGCTTCTGGGCAAAAACTGTTACAGCACACTGTCCCTAAAACTGCTACCCATGGAGCGATCTGCCTAAAATGATTCTTACAGAATCACTGAATCACAGTAATTGTTCAGGTTGGAAAAGCCCTCCAAGGCCATTGAGTCCAACCATCCCCCAGCACTGCCAAGGCCACCACTGACCCATGTCCTCAGGTGTCACATTCATAGGGCTTTGAAATTCCTCCACGGATGGGGACTCCACCACTGCCCTGGGCAGCTGTGCCAGAGCAGTGCCAGCCTTTTTGGTCAGGAAATTTTCCCCCAATATCCAGCCTAAATATCCCCTGGCACACAGCTTGAGGGCATTTCCTCTCCTCCTTTCCGTTGTTCTCTGGGAGCAGAGCCCGACCCCCCCTGGCTGCCCCCTCCTGTCAGGGACTTGTGCAGAGCCAGAAGGGCCCCCCTGAGCCTCCTTTGCTCCAGGATGAGCCCCTTTCCCAGCTCCCTGAGCGGCTCCTGCTGCTCCAGCCCCTTCCCCGCGCCGTTCCCTGCCCTGGACACGCCCCAGCCCCTCAGGGTCTCTCCTGTCCTGAGGGGCCCAGAGCTGTCCCCAGCACTGGAGGTGCCCCAGCAGGGCCAGCACAGGGGACGGGCACTGCCCTGGGGCTGTGGCCACCCCATGGCTGGGACAGCCCAGGGTCCATTGGCCTCTTGCCCACCTGGGCACAGCTGGGCTCTTGTCCAGCCGCTGGCACAGCACCCCCAGAGCCTTTCCCAGGCTTCCAGCCCCTCTGCCCCAGCCTGGAGCTGCAGGGGTTGGTGTGACTCAAGAGCAAGCCAGTTCTTGCTCCAGTTCATCCAGACAAACCCACATCCTGACCTGCTATTAGGACAACAACAGCACGCCTTGCTCCTAGGCAAGGCCGAACATGGTTGAGCATCAGGAAGGCAAACAAAATAAAGGGATTGCTTCTCCCAGTGTTTTGCTTCCATTAGATGGATGCTGAGAGCGAAAATGCTTTCACACACATGACAAGTTTCTTTGAAGGCTGTGGTTTTCAAAGACAAGAGAAACAGGAACACCACGCTGTCACACACGCCCAAATAGTGAAAGCTGAAAGCAGATTCACCGGACAACTACACAGCCAGGAGCTAACACTCAATTCCAACACCCAGGTAAGGTTACTGGGAAAGAACTCTGAAATACAGCATTCAGGCAGAACTACTTCATGCATCAGGCTTCTTTCAGTATTGAAATTCAATGGTCTAAAGGTTTAACCACCACCAAATCCCATTCAATGGTCTAAAGGTTTAACCACCACCAAATCCCAATAAAGGGCAGGTGCCCAGCCCATCTTTTCAACAATGTGGCCTCAGCTGTTTAGATACAGGCTTACATGACTCACTTAAGGCATTTAACTGGAAAACCCATGTCTATTCCTTACGTATCCTCCAGCTAAAGACTGAAAAAATCCCAGCCAAATCCTCCACTCCTCCGTGACTCCAAAGTCAAGCAGGAGGAATGCAGTGCAGCCTTTATCTGTAGAAGATTTATTCCTCAGAAATGCCATCACAGGCCAGCTGCCGCAGAGACAGGCTGTGACGGGCTACAGAGCTATCCTGACAGATCCCTGAAAGCCTTTGTCTTGCCACACAGGATTCATCATCCCAGGGTTTTCTAGGAACAAGAGACGCTTCCTACAAAAGGCAGCTGCAGTGCAAATTCTTCGTGTAGCAATGCAGCCACCTGCTTCCAGAATGTTCTGTGATAGGACATCCAGCATCCCTCTTGTGTTTGTTCTCCCTTGGGAGTTTATGATAAACTGTGAGCCAGCAGGTCCCTTCTGCTCTGAGACACCTGGCACATGAACTGAAAAACAGCTCAGCAGCCCAGACTCATTTGTCCATGCCTGAATGGGATGATGGCAAAACCAAACCAAACTGACTCCCAAGGAGACACAGGGAGGGGCCCCAGCCCAGTCCCAGACATCACGTCCTATCTCATGAGCTAACACCAACTTTCACATCTCTTGTCCAGGCTCCAAAACAACCCTGTGGTTCTCTGCTCCAGGCAGCGACATTGGACATCACTTTGTCCAGGTGCAGATGGACATCCAGGATGAAATCATACCCTCTTCTGCTCAGGGCCTCTCTGGGGCTGGGCAGGGAGGAACAGCAGACAGTCAAACCCTTCAGCATCACCTCCCTCATATTTCCTGCCCACTGATACTCCAAGCCAGGGTTCCCAAAGCCACTGCTGAAGCACAGAGGTCCCTTCAGCTCCACACACGGGAGGGGAGGGGTGCTTTGACCATACAGACCAGGGCAGAGTAGAAGGTGCAGGACAACCCTCCTACTTCTTATCTGCTTCTAATAAGCACCTTCAGGTCAGGTGAAACCCTCTGTGCACCCTGACTCTGCTAATAACCATCCACCAGCTCCCTGGCAGCAGCAGAGGCAGAAGGACCTCTGAGCGTCCGTGTCTGGGGCTGGAGCTCCTGGCCATCAGCACAGCTCCATTCCCACCACCTGCTTTTAATGAGCCCCTTCTGCAGCAATATTTTCTCTCTCCTAATCCAGCCCATTTCCAACAACAAGCAATTAGCAGTGTGTCTATCTAAAGTGGTAAGAGCATCTCGGAGAACGAGACGAGCAGTTTATCTTCACTGCTGGCAGGCAGCTCTGGTACCCAGCCACCCGCAGGAACAGTTACTATGGAAAATAAAAGCAGCAGAGATGAACCATGACTCCCTGTACCCAGGTACTGCTGCATCTCCACGAAGCACCACGTGTCTTTTTTTTGGATTTGCTGCTCCAAAACCACCACCTTTCCAGACGTCAAAACATCAAGCGCAGAAACGTAAATTATTATATCCTGGATCTGACCCTTTTCTAATTAAAATGCAAGCACCTTCGAAAACCACATCGAGCATCTGCTGCTGGAGACAGCCTTGGGCTTTTCAGATACTGATGCATCCACAGCTGGCTGAGCATTTGATACATTTCATCATCCCTCCAGTCTCAGGTCTGGTTTCTGGCACCTGGTGATGCAGAAAAGCTCCAGTGACAGGACAGGAGCCCAACAGCTGCCACGTTGCAGTGCCATTCATGAGTCTGGCATGGAACACAGCAGGAGAACGCCACGGTGCATTGAAACAGAGACATTAGCACAAACACAGAAATAAACGGGGGGAAAAAAGAGAGAGACAGACAAGTACTGCCGAATCCAACCCAAAACAGCCAGCTTGATAAAATGATCCAGCAAGGAAGGGAGGGGAATAACCAGAAAGCCAGAAGTCCCTCATTCTCAACTAGACAATAATTTACTATGCAGCTTGCTTCCCCGCAATAAGCAATTTTCTGTGGCTGGGAAGTGGATCTTTTTCTTTTCTTCTTTTTAAACAAAACCAAAGCCACGTCACCTTTAGGAACACAAAGTCTTTTAGTGTGTCAAATCTGTGCGTGAGGTTGGAGTGGTTTTCCACCAGATGGGCTTCCTTGCCTTGGGGGAAGATGCTACCTTTGGCTTGTGATGGATATTATCACAAAAGAGAAAGGAGAAAACAGCATACAGCTAAGAAAACCACTGTCTGAATATCAGGTGAGTGGAGTGGGTTTATGGGCTCACCCTGTGGTGGGATGTCAGGGCAAGGAGACTGCTGGAGCATCCTTCTGGCTGCAGCAACAACAGCAAGGGATGTTGACAGATTTTTATACAAATTCAATAAATGCAAATGCACCAGCATTTCTAGACATAAAATCTGAAACAGGTCATAAAAAGCCTCCAACCAGCAACCCCTGAACTGCGAACAGCCTGAGTTTTATAACCTATTTTACACTGGTTCACGCTACAAAATGTGACTTAAGCCAGACATAATCCATTTTCACATTCCCCTGCCTCTACTATAAGCTAATGGAACAAGAGCACAGCCCACAACCTAAATAGAATCATCACAACCACAAGCTGATCCACACACCGTCACTCGCGCACCCGTGCCGGCCACCGCGCACCATCCCTTGTAAATAACTAAAGGGAAATCATTATCAGAAAGGAAATCTTTTCTTTCCAGGCACCCAGACAATGTAATGGGCACTTGGGCTGTGCAAAGCCCTGTAATCCTAAAAGACACATCCAACTCGAAGTTGAGATGTCAACCTGCTGAAGTAAATCCATCCCGCCGGTGGCTGCCGAAGGCGTCAGCAGCGCACCCCAGTCAGCAGCAGGGCAGGCGTGGAGGCTGCTTAATCCCTGTTAAATCATGCCCGTGGCTCGCTGGCAAAAAGCATTTTTGTGCCGGTACACCAGCGTGTAGCAGCATTCAGAGGACATACCTTGGCCACCGGCCAAAAGGCTGGAACTGCCACTCCAGATGGATTTTATGCTAGGAGGAGCCAGCTGGTCCTCTCCTCCTGGGAATCACAGGATCACAGAATGGT